>QRDG01000410.1:153800-294221 GCA_012064385.1 Puccinellia tenuiflora
CTCTCTCGTTGGCAGCTACATATAATAGCATGGGCTCCTTATCTGTAGGAGCTGCAAGCACTGGTGCTGTTGATAAAGTTTTCTTCAACTCCTCAAAAGCACGATCAGCTTCTTCATCCCATAGGAATTTATCTGACTTCTTCAGGAGTCGGTAGAGAGGACCCGCCTTCTCCCCGAGTCTTGAAATAAACCTGCTTAGAGCTGCCACACATCCAGTGAGCTTTTGAACGTCCTTCAGACAAGTCGGTTTCTGCAAGTTATGGATAGCCTTGATTTTCTCTGGATTCGCCTCGATGCCTCTCTCTGAAACGATGAAGCCTAGGAGTTTGCCCGCAGGGACTCCAAAAACACACTTGGTCGGGTTGAGCTTCATCTTATACTTGCGTAGGTTCTCAAATGTTTCTGTCAGGTCTGCTATCAGAGAGTCGGCTTTCTGAGACTTGACAACTACATCATCCACATAAGCATGAATATTCCTTCCAATCTGTTTTTGGAAACAGTTCTGAATACATCTCTGATATGTAGCTCCTGCATTCTTGAGTCCAAAGGGCATTGTTGTGTAACAAAATGCTCCAAAGGGCGTGATGAAGGACGTCTTCAGCTCATCCTCTATGTTGAGTCTGATCTGATGGTACCCTGAATATGCATCCAAGAAACAAAGCAACTCTGACCCCGCTGTGGAGTCGATGATCTGGTCTATGCGAGGTAGTGCAAACGGGTCCTTAGGGCAATGCTTGTTCAGGCCCGTGAAGTCGATGCACATCCGCAACTCTCCTGTCTTCTTTGGTACCAACACTGGATTGGCCACCCACTCTGGGTGAAAGACCTCCTTGATGAACTCGGCTGCGAGGAGCCGAGCTGTAACGCCCCGACCCCGGAATTATACAGAGAGGCTATGTGTTCGACACAACCATCAAGGTATAAAACAAAGATCGAGACTTGTGGAACAGAACTGGCACAAAGCATGACTCTACGACACAAAACATTTATATAGCAACTCATATAACGAGAAGAATACAAATATTACAAACAAAAGGATCACAGATCCAACAATTCAACAAGCGGAAGCGGGTAGTGTTGTCTAACAACAAGAAGCAAAATATGGCCTAAGAGGCCTACAAAAAACATCACCCAAGCCAGCTTGTTCCACGGTCCCAAGCTGCCACCTGGGAACCCCAGACTAGTAGTCGACGTCAACGAAGAAAACCTCCTAGTCGCTCGGTGTCGTCCTCCTCTGAAATACAAAATCATAGAGGCAGCAAAGAGAGACTGAGTACAATGTACTCGCAAGTTTAGTAGGGCGATATAGGCCCAATGACTGACGGAGGCTCTAAAGCTGTATATGTAGTTCTTTTGCATAAAGCTAACTTTCATAAACCAAAACTTAAAAGACACATGGCATTCGTCTACTCAGAATATTTTTATAAAGGGGGTAAGAGAGTATCAATAATCATCTTCGGTTCCCATCGAACCTACTCATAACCATCACCCCTCATCTCACACAAAGGCACTCCCTCGACTCACCCTCGAGGAAATGAACCTTTATCACAAGTTTATTATGCAACCTCTAGCTGCCATATCATTAGGTTAAGATTATCTATGAGCTAATGCGCGTTTCCCAAGAGTTTGTCCTTAACCGTGGACACGGCTTTTCGAAAGATTAAACCCTGCAGGGGTGTACTAATTTACCCATCGGTACCGTCCGGCTCACCTAGTTGGCCCTCTTCCGGGGAAGGCCGGCGAGTGGGCGCGGTTAGACCTTTACATTGCATGAGACTATCCAAGAGTCATCTGTGGCCACAGGACAGGTTTCAGCGCCTATTTCAGCACCCCGCCCCATCGCCACGTCCTAAACACCACCGTCCACATCATTCTCTTTTCCACCCACACAACTCACCCGCAAATGGAAAACCGAACTAGAGGACCCTTGGATACGCCCCGCACAACTTATTCGGTCAGAGGGGGTTCCATATGCCCCCACCTCCGGAAGCACGCTCGTTTTCTTGGTTCCAGCTAAAAGCACGTTCAACCTAGGCAGCAAGAATGAGGCAAACCACCCTCCCCGAGGGCAACTCATCCAAGCCTTCTTAGCATTTTAATTAAGCATCTCCATTATCCACCATGACCGAAACATTCCATCAATATCAACAATTATGGAATTAAATAACGGACATAACTAACAATTCCACTAAGCATGGCTAAGCATAGCTAAGCATAAGAATACAACAATTATAACTTTATCTCGGCCAACACTTCAACCCTAGGTTTCATAGGTAGGGATACATGTGATTGGCTCGGGAGGATCATGCAATAATAGGATATTCTAATAATTCCCAAAAGTGACATTTGAACCGCATGCAATATTATGGTGGATAAAATAATTTGATAAAAGCATAGGATGCTAGATGCCAAGAAGGTTAGGTTATCTCTTGCCTTGCTGCCCTGGCGCGGAGTACTGCTCGTCGGGGTAGTTATCGGTAACCTCGACTCCGGAATCTATCGATACCCAAAGAAAGGTACAAAGCACACATAAATCACACGAACACAAGATGCAATACTCAATCACATGATGACATGTCAAGTTGATGCAAAGACATCAATATCTAAATTAAAAACAAATTTAAATGGGGAGCCAAATAATTGTTGCAATTATTTGGGAGCAACCCCATATTTATCTTAGTGACCACAATTCTTGATAAACTATCAAATTATTAGAGAAGTGGTTCAAATATGCATGAAGATGACAAGAAAGGATAGGTTTCGTTCTTCAGATCATTTTGGTAATTTATTTGTAATTTTCGGAGCACCAATGAATAAATAGCAAATTAATTAAATAATTGAATTTAATTCATTTAAACAAATTATGAATGACATCAAATAAAGATTTGTGATCATGATGTGACAAGTGCGTGGTTTGATAGAGTTTGACATGTTGATCACATTTATATCTTATTCATAAATTTTGGATAATTATTTAATAAGTTATGAATTTCCAAATTTGGGTATTAAATAACCCATTTTAGAAATTCTTAAATAACCAAAGGAAATTAACCCCAAAGGAAGATTACAGTGATTCCAAACAGTAGAGTTTGTTTTACTGAACATCTGGAAATTTGATTCATCTAATTTGAAGCATTTTTCAATTAACTAGCAATTATTAAACATTGCCTTATTTTCTAAAAAAAAAGGAAAAAACACTCCCAGGCAGGCCGGCCAGGCCGGTGCAGGCCGGCCATTATGACCGGGCCCCAGCCCGAGAGGTCCCGGCCACTGGGCCGGCCAATATGGCCGGGCCACGGCCCGAGAAGCCCCGGCCACGGAGCCGGCCAGGCCGGGGGGGGCAGGCCGGGCGCGTTGTGGCGCGCGTGCTGGTGACGCCGACGGCCACCGGCGGTGCCTCCGGCTAAACGGCGGTGAGAGAGGGAAAAGGGGCGAGGGAGAGGGCCAAGAAGAAGAGGAGCTCACCAGGGACACTCGTGCGGGGTCGGAGGGTGAGGGAAATGGCCGGCACTCGCCGGATTCGGTCCGAGCGGCCGGCGGCAAGATGGACGATGTCGAGGACGCTAGCGACGATTAGAGCGTCCCCGGCTCGATTCCGGGCACCAGGGGTGAGAGGAGGATGCGGTGAAGCGTCCGGCCTAAGCCGATTAGCTCGGGGCGGCTCCAATCGACGGTGGTACGGCGGATTGCGGCGGCGGTGCGTGCTTGGCGGCAGCGTCGGTCGTGGGACAAGTCGAGGACACAAACGTCGGTCCCGGGCTTCCCGGCCCGATTCGTAGCTCGAGGAGGACGAGGACGGCGAGGCAAGCCTGATGGTGGCGTCGTTTTGCCTCGGGGCGGCCGGTGTCGACGGCGAGGCGCGAGGAAGCTGCGGCGGAGGACGTCGGTCGCGGGGGCAGACCAGGGTTCGGTCTCGATCTAGAAAAACGGGGGCAGGGGATGGGGAGAGAGAGAGGGGGCAGTTGGGCGTCCTCAACAGGGTCTTTGATCCCCAGGGAGCTGCGGCCGGCGGCATGGTCCTCGGCCACCTCGGCGTCATGGCGCCAGTGCCAGGGAGCAGCACAGTGAGAGAGAGGGAAGAGGAGAGAGGCTGACAGGGAGGGCCCCCTGTCAGATTTTTAAACATTTTTCCTTTTCTTCTTCTGTTTCTTTAAAACCAGTAGGATTTTAGGTATTTTATTGAGCCACTTAAACATTTTTAGAAATTATGAAAATATTTATGTAGCCTCTCCATAACATGTATTAACTCCACAAAAACTTGGGAAGCAAAATAAAAAGTTTTGGTCATGATTTGTTCACAGGGTTGAAAGAAGGCATTTTTGAGATCTTCCAAAATTCATTTAATTGGAGTATTTAGGCATCTCCAAAAATATTGAAAATATTCATGGAGACCCTCACAATAATACTGGAGCTCCCCATGATTTTAGTTTGAATTTTTGGAAAGCATAACTTGGTTCCAAAAATAGGAATTGAATTAAGCCAACTTGAGCTCTCATGTCATTTCTTATTTAACAAAAATTGGAAAGTGAGAAATTGTTATACAAGGCAAAGAGGGAACTTCCTAAACAACTTGGAAGTTCATTTAGTTGGTTTCCAAGTTGGGCATTTTCATTGGTTGGATGTTGGGAAGTTTGGGCTTCCCATTTCAATTGTTTCCAAGTGAAAGGTAGAAATGGCAATAATGCATATGAATGCTATGATGCAAACATGGAAACAAAAGTGGAAAAATTCTTCGTATTTTTCGTTACCAAGTTTGGGCTGTTACATGAGCCACCTCTTCTCCTATGGCTTTCCTCCTGTCATCATGAAACTTGCGCAGACCCTGCTTAACTGGTCTTGCATTAGGATTAACGTGTAAGCTGTGCTCGGCGAGTTCTCTCGGGACTCCTGGCATGTCAGATGGCTTCCATGCAAAGACGTCCCGGTTCTCACGGATGAACTCGACGAGCGCGCTTTCCTATTTATCAGAGAGGTGTGCCCCAATGGTGAACTGCTTGGAAGAGTCACCAGGGGTAAAGTCGACTTGCTTTGTGTCCTGAGCTGACTTGAATTTCATCTTCTCCTCTGTGGCCGGCTTCTTAAGGACCGAGTTGTCCTCCGGATCCACGTTTGCCTTGTAAAACTTTAGCTCCTCCTGAGCACAAGCTGTCTCAGCCATAGCTGCATCACCTAACTCGCACTCCAATGCCATCTGTCTGCTGCCATTAACTGTGATGACTCCTGCTGGACCTGGCATCTTGAGCTTCAAGTACACATAACATGGCCTGGCCATAAACTTAAAATATGCAGGCCGACCAAAAAGAGCATGATATGGGCTCTTAAGGTCCACCACCTCAAAAGGCATAATCTCTGAACGGAAATTCTCCACTGTGCCAAAAGCAACCTCAAGATAAATCTTACCAATGGGCTTGGCCGACTTCCCTGGTACTATCCCGTGGAACACTGTCTCTGTTGGAATTAGCTGTCTATCTTGCAGCTGCATCCTCTTGAATGTGTCGTAATACAAGATGTTGATACTGCTTCCACCATCCATAAGCACTTTGTTCAATGTATAGCCCCCAACTTGAGGTGCCACTACCAAGGCTAGCTGCCCTGGCTCGTCGACTCTTGGAGGATGATCTGCCCGACTCCATGTGATGGTTTGCTCTGACCACCTGAGCCACTGTGGAAGGGCCGGCTCTACTGCATTAACTGCTCTGACTTTCAACTTCTTGGAACGCTTGGACGTACTAGTTGTGAAGACATGGTAGCTGCCACGACTCGGGTTGTGCTGCCGAGTTGTGACATAATACTGACCATTGCCATCATTGAGCTGCTTCGGGTTCTGCTGGAACCCGCCCTGCTGGTGACCTCCTCCTTGAGGTTGGTTTGGGTTATTGCCGGCTCCTCCACCGTTATTGCCGGGTCCTCCGGCTCCATTGTTTCCTCTATATCCACCATTGTTGTTACCTCCTCCTGGCCCTTGGAACCTGGCGCGCTGCAAATCTACGCACTGTCCCAAGGTATGACCGCATCTACCGTTCTTGGCATGTTTAGGGCATGGAATTCTTAAGACCTCCTCCGTGCTTGGAGTGCGGCCTTGGTATCCACCAGAATTATTATCCTTGCGTCTGACTCCAGTGTTTGTGTTGGCTACTAGGTCAGAGTTGTCTCCATATGGCCTCTTGCCACCTCCCTGATTCTGGTTCTGATTCTGGTTCTGATTCTGTCCATTGCCACCTTGTCCTTTAGCCCCTTCCTCCTGATCCTTTGTTTTGTCTGTGGCAGCGTGCTTATTAGCACCTGCCATGATCTCACCAATCGTAAGGGGAATACCTTGATTCAGGCTCTCCTTCATACGACCTAGCTTCCAACTCAAAGGATTGTAACTGCAATTTCTCTCCATCGCCATTAACACTGAAACTGGCGGGAGTCCTTGTGAGGAGTTTAATGATCTCTGAGACTCGCTTCATCCAGTGCCTTGCTGACTCGCCCTTCCTCTGGACACACCGCTCTAGGTCCTCGATTGTGCTGAGTTTCTTGCATGTGCCTTGGAAGTTCTGAATAAAAGCCGCCTTCAATTGCTCCCAAGAGTTGATTGACCTAGGAGGCAAGTTGCGCATCCACACCTTGGCTGCTCCCTCCATCATAAGATACATGAACTTGGCACACAGGTTACCTGTGGCATTGCGAATACTCATTGCCATCTCGTATGTACCCAACCAAGAGGTCGGGTCCATGTTTGGCTCATAGTTTGGAACCTTGCGCGGCTCCTTGAAACTACTGGGGAAGGACTCGGACCTGATGGCATCAGACAAACACTCTGGTCCTGTTAATGCTGGGGAAGCACCAGGAGAAGTCACCTCCTCGTGCACCCGGGTTGGCTGAGGCGGGTTGACTGCACCCACTAACGCTCTGTCCCTCTCTGCCTCCCGAGCTCTTGCTGCTTCTCTCTCTCGTCGTTGCCTTGCTTCATCAACCACTAGCTGAGCTTGTGAAATAGTTGGCATGTTTGCACGATTCCTCACTAGTTCACGACGCCTTGCACTCGTAGAGTTTGCCGGGTTGGACTCGCCGTGCCGACTCCTCGTACCTGAGTTAAAGGGTGTTGAATGTAGTCTACTTGCATCTGGAAAAGTTGGATACAAAGCTTGCTGAGTCAAAGCTGTTTTCAGTAACTCGATAGCCTCGCGAGTCTCCTGTCCTGCTGGTCCCTCTGGTACCACAATATTCTCCAATCTCAGAGTCGCCGCATGAACGTTGTCCATAGGATTAGAATAATGTCCCTCTGGAGTATGAAATCTGTTAGGCTGTGACCCTAAGCCACCAGATGCTCCTCCTCCGACTCCTCCTTCAGGCGGTGGTCCGTTGGCACGGCTGCCTCCCGATCCTTCTAGGGGTGGTGGTGGTGGTGGTGGTGGTGGTGCTCCTCCGGCTCCTCCTGCGGCGCCTCCTGCTGCCGCTGAGCCTCCTAGTCCGGCTCCTCTGCCTGGACCATTGGGTGTGGTGAATAGATTGGTTGGATTGATGTGGACTCCATCATGCAGGCGACTCCTGGCTCGGCGATGCTGAATTGAAGTAAGCTCCTCGCGGCGCCTCCGCACGACCTGAGCTTCATCTTGGACTCGGGCCTGCTCTGCAGCTAGTCTACGGTTTGCCTCTGTGATATCAGCTAGTTGCCTCTCCAACGCAGCACGAGCGTTGGTTAACTCGGCCGCCCTCTCTGCGGCATTACTTGCATTAATCTCCTTTGTCAATAAAGTTGGATCAAACTGATTCCCAGTGTTTCCAGACATGTAAACTCCCACAACACGAGCGCGTACTGGCGACTCCTCATAATCCTCTTCCTCTATCCCGTACCCAAGTCGATCTTCAAACAAGGGTAGGATGGACTCTGAATCTGCATCATAATCTGAATCTGACTCTTGCATCACCTCTGGTTCCTCAGCTAGGGGTCCCTCAGACTCGGCGATGATGCCGACCTCTGAAGTTCCGACCGACTCCTCGCCGTCGGACTCGACGATAACAGTTGGCTCTGGTACCGACTCCGCCGAGTTCGCGCGAAGACCCGACGCGCACACCATCCCGACGAACACGTTGATTCCTCCAAAGACAAGCTGGTAGCCTTCGTCGACTTCGTTCATCTCCGAAGTCCAGCCTGAATCATCGATCTCTGTCTCTCCATGCTCATCAGTGTAGACCCGCCCGATGGCGAGTTTCTCCATAGCTCGACGAGCAGCTCCAACGATCTCAACTCCTTTTGTCACCGTAGGCCCCACGGTGGGCGCCAACTGTCGTGGGGTTGTCACGGCAAGTTCTTCCTCCGGGAAGATGAGTTCTGGGGCCATTGGTGATTGAAGTACGTGGGAACGATTAATCTCGTCAAGGAACAAGGATTTACCCAGGTTCGGCCCCTCTGATTAGAGGTAAAGACCTACTTCCTGCTTCTATGTTATTGCTCTTGATTGTATCTCGATTACAAGGACCCGGCTCCCACAACTTAGGAACCGGCGACTTCTCTCTGGTGGCTAGGGTTTCTCTATTGGTTGAAGCTTATCGATCTAAGGTCCAGGACCCCGCTTATAAAGGCTGCCGGGTCTCTGGACTTACAATTTACACCGAGTCATACTAGAACACGGAGTCCTACTCTACGTCTTGGTCTTCCAAGTTTAGACTCCGGGTTATACTTGGACTCCTTCCGGACGGGTCCTTTCTTCATCATGGGCCTTGGTCGGCTTGTCTCCAGCCCAGCCCATGTGACTTGATATGTGACTCAGCTTTGGCCTTCTTGGTCTTGGCGGGTCTACTTTCCGGGTCCATGGGCCTACCTATAAAGTATCCCCCCATCAGGTACTTTACCGATAAATTCCCGAACTTTTTCCAAACCTCCGGAAATCACTTTCCTTATATGAATCTTATTCTCCGGACCACTCCGGAACTCCTCGTGACGTCCGGGATCCTATCCGGGACTCCGAATCAATATTCTTTCTCACCATCATTTATCTCGAACCCTAATTACATCGAACGTTAAGTGTGTGACTCTGCGGGTTCGCGAATATGTCATATTAATAGCGGGACCGGGATGCCCATATTAATTCCTACATATTCAACGAAGTACTTTACTAGTCAAACCACAATGTCCGAGATTCAATTAATCCATATACGATTCCTTTTGTTTCACGATATATTACTTGTCCGAGATTTAATCCACCGATATCTCCATATCTGATTAATCTCGTTACCGACAAGTTCTCTTTACTCGTTCCCATAGAATAGGATCCCTTATGACTAACCACTTAGTCATATGCTTGCAAGCGTTTGGATGCTATACTATCGAGAGGGCCCAGAGATATCTATCCAACTGTTGGACGAACAAATCCCAGTCTTGAAACATGCCACCCAACAACCTATCATCGGAGAACCTGAAAGCCACCTTTATAATCACCCAGTTACGAAGTGACGTTTGATGTCCACAAAGCATTCCTCCGATAAGCGGGAGTGACATAATCTCATGGTCTAAGGAAACTATATTTGACATCTATTTAATTTGAGTCTTGTCCATTATATCATCACCCATGATACAAACTTCGTTTATTAAGTGATTCATAAATCCATGGTTAGGAAACATCTAACCATCACTTAATTAAACGAACTAGTCATAAGAGGAAAGACTAGGGACACATTACCGTTTATATTCCACACATGTATTTGTTTCCGCTTAATACAATTATAGCATGGATATAAACATTTATCATGAACGGGAAATATGATTATCAATAACCTTTATTATTGCCTCTTGGGCATATCTCCAACAGGGTGATGATGCGGTGGGACTCCACCGCGTCCGCGTCCACAGGGAATGAGGGCGGGGGCGGGGGTGGGGAGGAGCAGATGTTGTTCGACGACGGCGTGGACCAAGCGGAGGCGGAGCGGTTTCCTCCAGGCGGTGGTCGACCTGCAGCGGCGGCGCCGCCGCCGTCCCCAGGCAGCCACCGTGCTGCAGCTCATCAGCAGGGACCACCAACGCCGTCCAGGTCGCAGGAGCATGCCATTCCGGCAGCGCCGCATAATCGTCCCCGCTACTAGTAGTCATGGAGCCTCAGGCTGCCGCTATCGGTGCTGTCGCGGAGGCGGACCAGCGCGTCGTGAGCAGCCGCCATCAGTAAACCAATCTCACCCACCGGGTGTGAACTATAGGTCGAACCTGTTTGGAACTGAAAACGTTCAAAACCATACCCAACCATACCCACTTATTTCGTACATGAAACCGAACTAAACCGACCTGTCGTCAAACTGAACCATTAATAACCGAACTAAACTAGCGCAACAGGGGAAACCGATCCAAAATAACCAGTTAAACGAAAACTGTTCTCAGGTTTAGTTATCACACGACAAAACATGGTATTTGGTGGGACTTGGTTAGGATACCTAACAACACCAATTTACAAAAGCTATTTGCTGTTTGTGTGATATAAAAACCACCTAAGGAAACACACACAATTATGGAGACAAAAGGGGCAAGCAACTATATGGATGAATTTGTTGCAATGCACTAGAAAGACACTAGCCAAGCTCAAAGAAAAACAGGCACAAGATTGCTCAATATAGTGTCAAAATATAGTAATGCTCAAAATAAGCTCCACTCACAATATTGTATATATCACTTTCGGCCTCTTTTGATTTTTATCTTTTCTCTCTTTTTTTATTCTCACTTTTATATATTTTTTTGTATTTTTCCAATGGCAAGGACTTCACACAGGAGCAATAACGATGAAAACAGAAAATATGACACAAAGTATGAGAATTATGAGCAGCCTGTTTGAGCAAGAAAATAGCTAGTCTTATGGGTAAGGTACCTAAATTGTTGCTGTAGAAAGGCTGTGGCTAAATCTCACAAAGTTCGGTTTTTACCGAAACTGAAACTTAAAAGGTCGAAAAACTCGATGTTCCCGAACGAATTTGGGGATTCCGAGGCTGTCGAGAAGGCGTAAACAGCCAAAGTGAGTTTGGCTGGATAGAACATTTTCAAGACGAACGATTTGAGTGGTCGAACGTCGAAAACGGAGTTCGTATGCAAAAGTTATGCCAGTTTGACTAAAAATTTCTAAAACCTCACGGAGACCGTATCGTGGCAGGAAACCTAGTGTAACTCGGACCCGCGACAGAGAAACTGCACGTTTTTTGTGCCGCGGCAGGGAAACGGACCCGAGTCCGATTAGAGCTAGGGACGCGGCAGGAAATCGGCGATTTTTTGTGCCGCGGCAGAACTCGAGCCAAACTCGGAAAACAACCTAGACTAGGACTCGGTTTATTTTTTTTTTTTGGAGTTTTCATGGTTGGAATAAAAACAGAAAGACGACATGACTAGAAACCCTCAACCTAACCTAACCAACATGAATCAAGAAGAAAAACAGGGATGCAAACGGTCAACATGAACAGCAAAAACGAGATGCAATTGGTGCTATCTAGGGCTATGGCGAAATATTTTTGTGTGGCTTTTTCTGGATAGGATGAAAAACACTCAACTAAAATTACGGGGATGTAAATTGCTCACCGAGGCAACCTGGAAATCTGATACCAAGATGATAAGGGTGCTGGCCCGATCTTCTCGTTGAGCACGTGGTGATGTCGATGTAGATGGATGATGATAACTTGTGTCTCGCTGAAACCTCTCCGGCTAATCCCCGTTGCCAATGCAACGGCTCTCAACCCCTTGGATATTCTCAACTCCCCACACTTGCACAAGTAGCCACCGACTACTAGTGGTCCTGTACCTTCTGATTCCCAATGGAACAGCAGATAACACACAAATTTGCAAAAGTTTATATTTCAAGATGAATACTTCTCGCGATCCAATCTAGAGGTTCTAGGGTTTATGTTTAACGTAGTCTAACCTAATAAATCACATCTACTAGGGTATATAAGGGGGAAGGGGTGCGGCCAAATCCCTAAGGCGCCCCATCACCCTATTCCTACTCGTTTTGGTTCAACCAACTTGTTATAAACCGACCCAAACATGGGTTCAGTCATATGGACACGCAGGCCCTCTCCTAGTCCATGTTTCCCACGCTATCTTGTGGTGCTCCTGCCTCCCTCTCCTCCCTCGAGCACTTGTATGAAATATTGTCCATGTTCTCCATTTGTTCCTTGATGTTTCCCATGAGTTGCTCCATGCTTTCCTCCACCAATGTTTGTGTTATCAACAACCCTGATCGTACATAAATGCATAGACTTATGTAGTATAAAATTTTCATAAACACAAACATCATATTCAATTAAGAAGGAATTCACCTTATAATAATCATCAATTAAATTCAATATTTCCTTCCAGCTTAGACAGGCACAATCATCATAGTCCACTAATATATCCACATCAAATGGTGGATGAGTTAACACTTACTACTTGGTGCAGGTAAAGTAAGAAACATATCAACGATTATTACATAATTGAGTAGTTCAATGCTCAGCTCAACGCGGTAGCCACGAAAAAAAATTCAGAACAAAACTTGTTTTGTTATATCAATAGAACTCCTAATTAATGAAGTTGTCAAAAAAAAAATCGTCTATGACTTGATGCTTTGTATGGGAAGACAGTCGACCAACAATTTCCCATGTGACAACTGAGCCGATACAAATGGGTGGACATTTTATCAGATTTAGACGGTTGTGAATATGCGATGACCGTGGATAGGTGCATATGAAGGTATGTTGTCATAACTGCCTATTAGTGGTTTTACTTTCTAACAGATATAGATTCCTACACGAACCTCATCCTCACTACACTGTTACTGTGTTTTTATGTTGTGCCATATTGACTGCAGAAGTTTCCATACATGTTTGTATAAGTATAGTTGCGGTATGACATTCGCCTATGACAGCGCAATTACCGATTTATTCGCACTGAGCAATTCATATGTCAACGGGACAAGTTTCTCAAGGAAGAAAACACAACCGGTAGAGCATCTCCACGGAGGTCGTAAAAGGATCCGTAAAGCTCCTTTAGGGCGCAGGACAGAAAAATAGGCCATACTCGGGGGTCGCAAAGTCTTTGTCCGGCCCAAAATCTGTCCGGCACCGCGAACAGGGCCTCCAACTTTGGGGGCTCTCTTCGCAGTGACGGACATTGTCCGGGCATGTCCACTGACAGGCTTGGCCCGCCTGTCATCCTAACACCCGTCCCTTCCGAGGGTTTAATGCCGGAGCAGCCTTACGAAGCGGCACGACAACCCACGCGGCGGAGACGTATCGACGGCATTAAGCCGGTGCGTCGCCTCACCACCACCCGTCGCTTCCCGCGCGCGCCACCGTTTCCCGCCTTGCTTTCCCGCCGCTTCTCGCCTCTTTCCGCCTTGCTTTCCCGCCGCTTCTCGCCGGCTATAAAAACTTCACTCACACCTCGCCGTGCTCACACCTCGTCGTAGAGAGCAGAAGCACACCGCCGCCCCACCCACCAACATGACACGCACCCTCCTATGGGCCACCCTCACCCAGACGGCGCGCCGACGTTACGCGACGGAGGGGGAGCTCCTCCTCCGCCTCCTCCCCCTCCTCCTCCTCCTCCGCCGGCAGACGATGACGAGGCCCTGGACTTCGAGTGGGAGGAGGAGGGTGAGGAGGACGCTTTGGAGGAGCCGGTGTCGGTGCAGGAGGAGGATGTGCCGGTTCAGGAGGAGGAGGAGGAGCAGGACGAGGAGCAACAGGAGGAGGAGGAGCAGGAGCAGGAGCCGCTGTCTGGCCGGACCAGCATGCGGCATACTCCTTCGTCATGACGTGCGAGGAGGAGGGGCGCCGTGAGTTTAGGGACTTCGCCATGGCCGCAAACGATATGGCGGAGGAGCGCGCGAAGGAGCTGTCGCTCCAGACGCTCGTCACCGACGAGTATGCCCGTTCCTTCGCCGAAGCCCAGGCCGCGGCGCACGAGGAGCTGAACACGGCGAGGGCGCTCGCTCACAGCCACCCGGTGGATGAGGCCTTCCGTCGGGCGGCCGAAGCACGGGAGCTGGAGATGATGAGCCGGGAGGCCGCGACGCATGATGCGCGGGAGGACCGGGCGTTCACGGCGAGGGAGCTGCAGGCGGAGCAGGCAGCTGAGGCGGAGAGGGAGCTGCAGGCGGAGCAGGCCCGATGGACGGCGGAGAGCTTGGGACGCGCGATGAGGCGTCGGCGTGCACGAGAGCGCAACCAAGCGGCGGAGCAGCACCGACAGATGGTGGAGGCCAGAGCGGCCAGGGCGGCGAGGTGTCGTGGTGGTGAACAACAGATGCCTATGGGTAGGCTTAAGTTTGGGGGCCGATGGACGCTAGAGGATTCGGGGAGGGATTGTGCGATGGAGTCACACACGAGGAACACTGCAAACACAAAGATCTACCCTGCTTCGGGGCTCTCGTGAGAGATAAAACCCCTACTGCAGCATCTATCCTACTTTGATGTATTCTCCTCTCATATGCGGTGGGTACAAATGCTCCTCGAGCTGTATGTGAGAGCAGAGCAATGCCTAGCTAGCTAGGAGAAGAAGTGAGACCGAGCTCTCTGAGGAAGAATGAGCCCAAGGGGACGCCTCCGCCCGTCCCTGTCTCCTCCCCCTGGTGCTCTTTATAAAGGCAGAGCCCAAGGGACAAGCAAGAGACACGGGGACAGGACACACTATTTACTGATGTGACTAATGGGGTCCTGTCAACACTATTGCCTGTGTCATCAGTTGTACTCTTGTCACATCCCCGACACGAGGCGCTTGCGTGCCCATGTTGGCGGACTCATGCCTGACTCCCCCTCTTTCGACGAGGGGGCGAACGACGACGAGGCTGCCTCTAGCGTGCCACCTCCGCCGTAGACTAGTAGTAGTTTTATTTAAATTTTAGTTGTAGCGCCTTTTAAAAAAATGAAATCGGCCTCGTTTTACAAATGGTGATCAATTAGGGTCCGACCTTTTAGGGGATGCCGGTGTAGGAGGAAAAAAAGTGCCGAACAAGTGTCCGACATCCTCCAATTAAGCATCCAATGCAGATGTGCCGGACACGATTTAGACACCCGGTGGAGATTAAGTACTGCCTACTCGGCTACTCCTCGCAGAATAACTGTTTACCTCGGCAACCACCGAGGCAAGCTACCAGTCTACCAGTCAGAGCTCCACACTTCACGGCCCACTCTACTCCCCACTTCTAGAAGTAGAGGCTCCATTCCCCAACTCCCAATGGCGTTCCTCTAGCACCCCAAAGCTCTCCAAGAACACCCCGCCGGCAACAATGGCGGCGTGCAACGGCCTGTTCGTGTACCACATCCTCGGCCTGGCCTCCCTCGCCGCGGTGTTCTACTTCTCCCTCCTCGGCGAAGTGAACCTCCGCTTCCCGGGTCTCCTCCCGTCCTCCGGCAGCTCCTCCCAGCCCCACGACGCGTCCCTGCCCTTCGTGGAGCGGCGCGGCGTGCAGCTGTTCCTGGAGGACCGGCCATTCTACATCAACGGGTGGAACTCGTACTGGCTCATGGACCAGTCCGTGGAGCCGGCGAGCCGCCACCGCGTGTCCGGCATGTTCCGCGCCGCCGCCGGCATGGGCCTGACGGTGTGCCGCACCTGGGCCTTCAACGACGGCGCCTACAACGCGCTGCAGCTCGCCCCGGGGCGCTTCGACGAGCGCGTGTTCCAGGCGCTGGACCGGGTGGTGGTGGAGGCCCGGCAGCACGGCGTGCGCCTCATCCTGAGCCTGGCCAACAACCTGGACGCGTTCGGCGGGAAGACGCAGTACGTGAGGTGGGCGTGGGACGAAGGCGTCGGCCTCACCGCCTCCAACGACTCCTTCTTCTTCGACCCCGCCATCCGCGACTACTTCAAAGTCTACATCAAGGTAAATTAGATCAGATCTTTGCAGGCGCTCGTCGAGCCCAGAGCTAGCTAGACGAATTTGTTAGTAGAAAAAAAAAGTGTCGGTGGCAATTTGATGAAGTTGCATTATTTTTCATTTTGGTGCAGGCATTGCTGACAAGGAAGAACCACTTGACCGGGGTGATGTACAAGGACGACCCTACCATCTTGGCGTGGGAGCTGATGAACGAGCCCAGATGCATCACCGATCCGTCCGGCAACACTCTGCAGGTGAGTCCCTTTGATGCTACGAGTCCAATCAGTTCAATTCTTTGTGTGAATTTCATATACATTTGCCGCATCAGTTAGTTGTAATCAATTACCTGGTTGGTTATATTCGTGAATTTTGGGTACCATCTTTCTGATTTGTCTCTGACGGGGGCAGCGCTGGATCGAGGAGATGGCGGCGTACGTGAAATCGATCGACAGGCGTCATCTGCTGACCGTCGGCACGGAGGGGTTCTACGGCCCGACGAGCGCTCCCGACAAGCTCGGCGTCAATCCGGGACACTGGTTCAACAACTACGGCCTGGACTTCATCCGCAACTCCAAGATCTCGGACATCGACTTCGCCTCCGTCCATCTCTACCCGGACACCTGGTAGCTATCCTAGCACACATTTCCCCCTCACTCAAATGCCAACTGCCAAGCAGCTGAATCAATTGTGAACGCCAATCGAAACTGCAGGCTGATGCGCGCCAATCTGGAGGAGAAGCTCAAGTTCGTGACGCAGTGGGTGAGCTCCCACATCGAGGACGGGGACAGGGAGCTGAACAAGCCGGTCCTGCTGACGGAGTTCGGGCTGTCGCACCTGGCCAAGGGCTTCGACCAGTCCCACCGCGACGAGTTCTACAAGGCGGTGTACGACATCGTGCACGCGTCGGCCAGGAAGGGCGGCGCCGGCGCCGGCGCCATGGTGTGGCAGCTCGCGGCCGAGGGCATGGAGGAGTTCAACGACGCCTTCGCCATCGTGCCCAGCGAGACGCCGTCGATGCAGAGGCTGCTCCGTGAGCAGTCGTGCCGGCTGGCCGCGCTGAGGTACGGGGAGGCGGGGGCCAAGAGGATGCTCCGGCCGGTGTGCGGCTGATCTCTCTTCTTGCAGCTTTTCTTTGTGTGTCAGTGTGTGTGCTCGTGTCGTCCTCTCCGTTGTGTGGATCGGGCGACGGAATGCGTCCGAGGAAAATCGACACGAAACGGATCGGAAAGAAGAGATCTTGCACCTCGCATGTGCCGGCCTGGCAAGGCAAAGCTTGTGTGCTCGGCGCCGACGTCGGCAGATCTGCCCCGCTGTTTGTTTTCGTGTTTGTTTCGATGTGTTGTACTGCAGTAGTACGTGTAGGTGCCCTTGACCTTGATATTAAAGTCATTGTCGAGTGGCAGAAGAGGGCCGATTATATAATATAGTCCTCAAATAGTGTATTTCTGCACAAGAGATTTTTATATGTCTGTAAGCATAAGAAAAGAAAGAGTGGCGTGTACTGCGTGGAAATGGAGCTCCTTCATATCTTTGACCATTGTGCAGCATCAGTGCATGTGCCGCGGCACAGTATTTGGCCGCGGGCGGAATGCATCATCGCTTTACTCAATGGTTGCTCACACAGCAGTAGGATAAATGACTTGTAGGAACTGAACTCGCCCCGGTCGAACTACATTTTCAGGCCCCTCCCACAAAAGAAAAGCAAACCAATATGGATGGCCTTTTTGTTGCCAGGCCGTTGCCTCTATGATAGCACAATCTGGCCGGAAGGTCGTTTGAAAAAAAAAAAAAGACAAACATATGGAGGAGGAAGCGTGTCGTAACGTGAGGATAGGGGCAAGCGAAGCAAGTTGGAGCCGGAAATTATTGCAATGTGATGTACCAGATCAGGAAATTGGGCATCTCCAAGTTCCATACGCCAGTACCGAAGTGAGAGTTTGACGAAGCTGCACAATTTCCGGCAACGAAACATAGGCTACGACTGGTCATACTACAGTGCGCGCATTCCCGTGCCCCAGCTCGGGAATTGTCTGCGTGCTCGGGCCACGGGAATGCGCGCACCGGCAACGAAACATAGGCTACGGACGCGGTGGCCCGTGCGGTGCCATAGGGGCTGATTTGTCGGCATGGTTCGATGGTTCGGCCCAATAAAGTTTACTCGCAAGCATCCGGAATTTGTACTGCTGAGACGGGCCTCCTGTACAAGACTCAGTCCCACTAAAAAAAAAAGTACAAGACTCAAAGTCAGGTTTGCAACGTCAGTCCTTAAACATGGAGTACTCTGACGTGCCCCATTACCAGGGCCATTTTTGCTCTAAGAAAGGGCCATTTTCTATGGATATTCATATATTAGAAATATTTACGTAAGGATTCGCCGAAAATATATTTTTGTACAGCGTATATTTTTACAATGTTGAGAAAAATAAACGTACATACAACACAAAATAATTATTCGCGAGGTCTCAAAATGTTCATACATTAAAAAATTGCTTGCGAGGTAATTTTTTTTGATATTCTTCAGCATAAATGCTTGTTGGTTTCAATATTGTTTGTGTTATTCTAAATAAAGTATAATATTCACGTAAAAATATAGAAGAATAATAAGATAACGAAAAAAAGAAAGAAAGAAAGCTTACTTAGGCCAACCCATCGTATGGGGGCACGTGGAGGTTGTATAGGATTGTGCTGTTGGTACAACCCATAAAAATGGTCCACAATATTACCTGCCAGGAAGCCGTCTTATTCACATCAACAAAGCGTGCGTGGCTGCTAAAGCGAATTTTCTTCTACCACGTCCGAGCATCTCCACCGGGGGTTTAAAGGAGTCCTAAAAGCCCGTTGGGGTGTCGGACAGAAAAAAGAGCCACATGATACGTCCAAAATGTATCTATAATTTTTAATTGTTTCATGTTACTTTTATGTCTTTGTCACTTGTTTTTACGGCAAGTTTATGATTTATTTGGACTAACCTATTAATAGTTGTAAAAGTGCACAATATTCTTGTTTTACAATTTGATGCGTACAATTTTTTTAGAATTTGACAAAAATGCAAAACAAGCATTGTTGGAGATGGACTCGGACTTTTCTGAAATCTGTCCACCTCTACAGATTTTAGAGATCGTCAGTTTGACCACTAAATACGACTTAAAGTTGTGGAAAATTTCCATACCTTTAATTTAAACCCAAGAACAGCCCAATCGGATATCTGAAGCGCTCTGTAGACCCGTTTTACTGATGGCAAAATATCTGATTACGGGAGTCCGAAAATTTGTGACGTGATTAACACAAACTCTTATCAAACTTGATGGATTCGACCGAGACATGACTTTGAGGCCTCATTAAGGATGACAGGGGTCCCTAGGAAGGATCTAGAGGTGCCCAAGAGCCCTTGAATCAAGGGGCCATCCATCGGATGGCACAGGAGGACTGTAACCGCCTATATAAAGATTGGAGACCCTAATTTTTGGGTAGCCACCGAAAAGACACGAATTTTCCTCCTCCTTGGCTCTCATCTACAAGGGAAGGCTCCTCTACAGCCCCAAGAAATCATAGAGGAATGGAGGAAGGGGGTTAGGGGGCAGCGCTCCCCCTAGCCGGCCGGCCGCCGCCATGCACCACCGCCGTCGCCGGTCACCTGCGCCACCTATGCCTTCCTCTTTCCTCCATGGCCGCCGCCTTCACCGCCATCTCCATCGCCAATTTCTCCTTGTATATAGTGGTTCATCCTCTCACACACACCTCCGTACCCTCTATGTAAACACGGTGTTTGATGCTATAAATTATCTGCAGATGTTGTGTGGTATCTATGTCATGTTTGTGTAGTTCTCTTTTGTCTTATGATTAATTGTTGAATATCTTTGGTTGATTCGAGTTGTATGTCGATATGGTATAATCCTATGGTGCCCATTATATACTTGTGCGCGCATGGATCACATCATAGGGTTTGTAGTACGTGAAGAAAGCCGGGGGTAGGGCCGCCGGAGTGACAGAAACTTGAGCCCACCATATGATCTTAAGGCTATGGTTGGGTTTCTACCTTAATAAATGTTAGTAGTTTCGGATGCTTGATAATGTTCCTATCATATAGTACATATAATTAAAAGTAGTTGGAACGTGTATGCTTTGCCTCTCCCACATAGAAAACTGCATAGAAGACGATGAACCGGGTAACTTCACTAATTAATCATGGATAATTCATGAATCTATTAATTTATAGTCCTTTAGTATTCTTTATTTCTGTAGTAACCAACATTTATTTTATTGTTTTTTATTATCATGCAAAGCTATCCTTTCATACTTGTATTGTTCATATAGTTTTATTTCCTAGATAGAGCAAACGTTCGGTGTGCGTAGAGTTGTTTTAGTGGTTGATAGAACTTGAGAGAATACTTATCCTACATTAAGCTTCTCGTTGGGTTTGACACTCTTGCTTATCGAAAAGGCTACAACTGATCTCGTACACTTGTGGGTTATCAAGACCTTTTCTGGCGCCATTGCCGGGGAGCAATAGCGTGGGATGAATATTCTTGTGTGCACTTGTTTGCTTTAGCATTAAGTAGTTTTTACTTTCAGTTTTAAGTTGTTTTCTATCTTAGTTATGGATAGGGAACACAAATTAACAAAAAAAAATAGTTGTACTTGCTATCTAAAACTTTTTCAAAAAGAGAAGTGATTGGAAAAAAAAAGAGTAATGGTTAAGTCGGGGTCGACCTTGAACACTTGTGTTCATGCCTATAAACCAAAGCAAATCTTTTAATGGAAGTTTCTCAGCTAAAAATATGTTTATATTGTGTATATACCACTATAACATATAAATAAAATGTATATATGACCTCTAGTTTATTTATAATGCAAGTTTGATGTTTTGCTGTCCAGAAACAAATTTTATGCGCTGTACTCTAGAAAATCTTAAAAATCACTAATCATGATCGTGACCTGCAATTTTTTGAAAGCAAAGCTGAGACTTTTATCTATCTTTCATTAGCTTTGAGTTTTCTTGTTTGAGTAAAGGAAGTATTTATTTAAATTCGATCTTCACATAATGTCCAGTTTTAGCAGATTGTTGTCTTTATTTAGTATTGTGCTTATACTCGATGTTTATAATCTCTATTTGATCAATAGAAGTTCTAAATTGGTTAGTATATAGTAGGTAATGTTAAATTGAGTTCTTGCAACTTGCCAATACTTGAATAAGAGTGGATTTTATTGAATGAGTACTAACCCCTACACTAATAAGTTTTGTTAAGTTTTATGTCGATGTAGCCTATCTTATATATATATTTACTAATTGGAGGCACCACACAAGGCTCCACGTTAATCCTAGAAAATCTGAGCAAATTGTCCATCCGATGCATATGTTGTGTATCTGCAGCCGTTGGATGAAGCCTCTCTGTCTCAGAGTCCTCCTGAACTATCCCACCTGCATGCCCGTATATCTCTCCTTAGTTATCCCAAAGGATCCGAACCAGGGCACATCTGGCGAAAGCATCTCTTCATGTCGCCGCCGTCATGCTGCAGACAACGGATGATGTGTTGCCGATTCCTCCTAGATGAGTCATGAGCGTGACCTCCAAACAAAGAAACAGTGGTGCTGGATAAAGCACGTACGAAGACTCTCCTCTCCCTCGCGGCGTAAGTTCGGGCCTCCCTTCTCTCTCGCATGTACCAAAGGAAAGTAGATATCTCCAATCACTGTGTTTCATCCGGCGGATGGCGGTGAGTATAATCGGGCAGCTATTGTGGCTCCCAACTCCTCCCATTGATTACGGGGATCAACGTGGAGAAGTATCTGATCTTCCTTCCATTGCCGACATGCTATTGGCCTCTTCCGTATGTGTGTTGAGTTGATCTGGGAAAAAACGAATCTGTGAGCCAGAGGTTTGCATCGACGGACTACCTGATTGGCGGCCACAACCATCAAGAAGATTGAACGTTAAACTTGCAATACGGAACCATGAAGTGATTTGTTTGCACCGCTCGTCTCAGGTTTTGTTTGAGGTAAAACAGATGCATTGCTTCTCGCTACAAACTTTCAATATCCAACATTGTTTAAGTCTATCCGGCGTATGCAGAGCTCTTCTCTTCTCAGTGCATCTGATTTTCTTGCTGCAGGTTGATCCGTAACAAATACTCCGAGATTGATTGACAAATCTGATTATTTTTGTGCAGTGATTTTCTATGATATTCAGGTTAAACGTTTGGCTCTTGCTCTGATCTGCATACCAGTACTAACGCATTGGTTTTGTAACATCAGGGTGGTATATACAAGGTACTACAAAGGAATTCTCCTGTTGGTTTAATCTCATCAGTCAGCAGGGTAGGATACAAGTTACGACAAAGAAACTCTCTGGGTTATCCTATCAGCAGGTGGCCTACAGGCGTGATCTAAGGTGATGCACATGCAGATTCAAACATAGGATCTAGAGTAGTAATAATAATTAACCTCGCAGTACATTCATATACTATTTAAGTTTAACATAAGTGATTCAGTACAACTGGCATATCTAGGTTCATCTGATTCGCAAATCACATAAAAAAAATAAAACATACTTTATCGCATCAGCTGCCGCATTTTATTGACAGTCGCTTCTTCTCTTTTAAAAATCATAATTTTAAGACCATGCAAAGAAAAAGGATTTGTTAATTTAGATAATTTCTATGCAAGAAGGATTATTTACTAAAAAACTCATAGAAGACTTCTTTCGCGACCAGAATTCCTTTGTAGTAGCAGGTATACCGCTCTGATGGGACATGAGGGTTAGCTTTTACCTGCTTCTTTCATTGATTATATGCAGTGATGTTTCAGTTTCTTACCCCATATTGCTGAATGCAACTATGAACTGCTAATATATATCCATCCATTATCCCGATGTGCTTTCTAGAAATTTTTCAGTGCACAACACTGCAATATGCAATCTGCCAGATGGTCCAAGAAATTTTATGATATGCAGCGAAATGAAGTGGAGGCTAGAATATTCCCAATTCATTTATTTTCACATGGTTGCATGGTCCCAAGTCATGAAATATTTAGTAGAACGACATCGTATTTCCACGTATCTTTGAAATTTTCACATCTCACATGCCTAATAGAACTATTTTATGTTATATTCCTTTTTGTCACGAGTTAGACTTATGAATGAACTTTTATATTATACGTGATTCTTTTTACAGAATTTGTATATGATATGAACATTTATATTACAGGCGATTTTGGTTTTGAGAAAGGATCTAACTTTAGTGATCAATCAACCAAAGTACATCACGTTGAATAATGTAAAATAGATGTGAACGATAAAGATTCATCATAAAACTGAAACTTGCATAAAAGATCTTCAAAATAGTTGTCTCTCACTCCAGTTTTTTCATCTTTACATTCCTCCAAGACTCAGGTGAACACATTGTAGAAAACCACTCACACAGGTTGTACTAAGTTTGATGATTTGAAGAGCCACTTTGAGTCGCCCGTCCCAAGGGATTTCTAATAAAAACAGATAACCATGATATTTTTGCAAAAGATCTATTACTTGATTTATTTGTAACTTTTCTTTACTTAACTACATCAATCATTGATATGCTATGCAATTATTGACACAGGGAAGCGCGTCCATTTAGGAGTAGGAACTTAATTTCACAAAAACCCCAATAGGTAATTGCATGTTTTGTCTCCATTTTAACTACTCTATCACTACGCCATTTCAAATTAGGTACATCAATATTGCAAATTTTATACTACTAAATTACTATTTTCTCAACATATATTTTTGAATGCTTGCCTGTGCTATAGCATGGGTTGAGAACTAGTAAGATCTAATCGATATGGTGATAATGAGATGAATAAGAAGACTCAAGAGATCAAGCTTGGGGATGCCCAGGTGCACCCCAAGAACATATTAAAGAAGATTCAAACATCTAAACTAGGGATGCCCATGGCATCTCTCCTTTTTCATCAACAAATATCAGGTTGTCTCTTTTGTGATCTATATTATTCATTCACAAGATATGTATCATTCCTGCATAATTATTTGGTATTATTCTATTATTATTTTCTTTATTTGGTTTATGTACCTTCTCCTTTTTGTTTTCTTTCACAAAATGAAAACAACAAAAATATTTTCTTTTATTTTGCTTCTTTATTTGGTTCTTTATTTGCATTCTATTTGGTTTTTTTACTTTTGGTTTTTCTTTGGAGTTTTCCTTGCTGTTTCTAGAAACTTTATTATTGTACATCCACTGGTATTTTTGTCTCTCAAAAATAAAGTACCAAATTTTACCCTTTTGGTTTTAGTTGATGCATATTTAAAAAGTTAATTTTTTGTTTTCAGTATTTGCTGTTCACTGCCCGATTTTTCATACTTTACTAGAAACTCGAAATATTCCACAATTTGAAAACATTAGTATCACCTAATCCTCTGAAATCAGAAAAATGGGAAAAAAAATTCTGAGATGTTGAAGTGTACTTAAAAATTATGTTTCTGCTGCTGTATTAAAATAAGTTGGTAGGCGCCCCAAGCAAAGGCAGAATTGCAGCTAGTAGCAGTTTTCCCTCGTTTAATGAACCGATGTTTATCGAACTAGTAGGACTTTGAAATCAACAACGAGGTGAATGTTGAAGATCTCTGGCGCTTGACCTTCAACAGACGTGGACCAGCACACACTCAACCAAAATACTTTGCTCCCAACGGCGGAAAAGTTGTCAATCTTTCCGGTCTCACAAAAAACAAAGCGGTTAATTGTATGATGAAATATGAAAAGTGACCAGAGGAATAATGATAATTAAAAGAAAGTATATGATGTTGTAAACAATGTAAAAAGATGGACCGGGGGCCATGGGTTCGTTAGTGGAGTCTCTCAAGTAAATAAAATATGCATGTAATGGGTGAATGAATTACAGCTAGGCAATTGACAAGATCATGACACAAACCCAATTTAGCTATGACAAAAAGGACATGATAATATTTATGGAGGCATCACGACAAGGAACAAAGACCGTTGAGTCCAACTGCATCTTTGTCTAAAAAGTCCACCGTGGGATCGCTATCCAGCCTGTCACCCAACGGTATTAAGTTGCAAGCAACAGACAATTGTATTAAGTAAAGTGCATGAAGTAAGCAATACTAATATCAAAAGAGACATTAACACCGTTGTTTTACCCTTAGTAGCAACAGCACACCCTCGCCCTTAGACGTTTCTGTCACTCGTGCCCAGGAACAAAAGGGGGCATGAACCCACTATCTAGCATAAATACCCTCTCTTGAAGATACACAAAATCACTTGGCCAAACTAACTACGCACATCGGAGATCATGCAAGAACATAAATTACTCATATAAGAATCATGCACAATCTGAACATAACTTCATAATCCATCGGATCGCAGCAAACACATCACATAACATTAAAATAATCGATCTTGATCATGTTAGGCAGCTCACAAGATCATAAGACATGAAGCACAAGAGAGAGAGACTACCAACTAGCTACTGCCATGGACCCGTAGTCCAAGGTGAGACTACTCACAAATCATCCCGGAGGAAGGCATGTCGATGAAGAGCCCTCCGGGATCGATCTCCCCTCTGGCAAAGTGCCAGGATTAGCTTTAGATTGGACCCCGAACTAGGGTTTTTGGTGACGGCACATCGGGGTCGAGTTTCTGGAAAATAATGGCCGCCTCAACGTTTTTAGGTTAAAAGGGATTTTATAGGCATCGGAGGGGGCCGAGGAGGTGCCCCACGGGCAGGGGCGGGCCCTACCCGCGGGTGGCCCCCAGGCCGTGGCAGCTGGCCGCTCCTGGCCTGTGGGTGGCCCCCAGGGCTGCCATTTGGTGTCCTGGTGCCTTCCGTCGCATAAAAAATCTACGTAAATTTTCGTCCAATTCCGAGAATATTTCCAGAAGTAAATTTTCTGAAATACAAAAATAGCAAAAACACTGGCACTTGGCATCTTGTCAATAGGTTAGTCCGACAAAATGCATAAAAATGATATAAATGACAGTAAAAACATGTGACTATATCACAAAACTAGCATGGATGACTCAAAAATTATAGATACGTTGAGACGTATCAGCATCCCCAAGCTTAACTCCTACTCGTCCTCGAGTAGTTAAGTGATAACAAATAATTTTTGATGAGACATGCAACCAACACATTCTTGATCAAGATAGTGATGCAAATCAAAGGATGTGAATGAAGAGATACAAAACAATTGTCTATAATTGATAGCAAGAAGGCAATGAATAAACAAGTTGAATCATCCAAGCAAAACCTTTCATAAATAGTATCTCAAAGACATGAAAACAATGTTATCAACATATTTGACTAATTCACAAGGATAATAATTCCATGACAAAAGTGTTTGAGAATCAACACAAAGGAAGATGTCAGCATTAGCAAAGAGCTTCAACTTCCAACGGCTTATCTTATAGGTAAAGTCAATATAAAGATTCATGTTTAATCTTGATAATGCAATACGCTCGACAATACCCAGGGTTAATGCTAGATGTTTGCTTTTGTGGAGATAGAAGGAAAAAGGGAAAACTGACTCAACATTAAAAGTAAAAGAAAGGCCCTTCGCAAAGGGAAGCAGGGATTAGTCATGTGCTAGAGCTTTTTGGTTTTAAAAACAGAAGTAAAATGATTTTGAGTTATGCATGCTTTCGTCAACGACTTCACAACAGAGAAACTATCTAGTCCCTCATGACAAGCAAGGTTTTTAGACTTGTGAGAGCAGCTGGTTCTTAGAAGAGCGAGTACGCTCTTCTTTCTCCTTGGTTTCACCACTGTCCAATGTTTGGGCTGATTTCTCAGATTTGCATTGCGCGGAGGAGAATTGTGAGTTATATTTATATTTTTGCTTAAGCTGCTCTCGGGTTGATTCAAGTGAAGATGTAATCCATCAAAACCGGGTGAAATGGGGGAAATGACCTCGCTTGTCACAAGTTATATCTAGCTCTCTACTGCTCCCTCATGAGCTTAAAAACAGAGGCACAAAGAAGAAGTATTTTGAATTTTTAAAGGTAGCACATGACAAATTTACTTGGAATGGTAGGAAATACCATGCATAGGTAGATATGGTGGACTCAGCTGGCAAGAAAGTTTGGCTTTGGGGATTGGATGCACGAGTGAACCATACACTCAGTACGAATTTTTAGGCTTAGCAAAAAAAAGGTGTTTGAAGCAAACATCTAACAATAACCGGTAACAGAACAACATAAGACATTTACCGGTCATAACCATAAAAACTCTACACCGTCTCCCTTGTTGACCAAACAATTCTTTTGATGGAAAGATTAGCACTATGAATTAACAACAGTGAAAAACCACACAATTTCAAGCTTTCAACCATATTTCTTTACTAATCAATTCCACTCAAATAACCAGCAAGTTTAAGCATTCAACTTATCATCTCAAAACAATTGAGAAGCATCAAGTATTCACACCATGATCTACAAAACTATGTAGGTTTTTCATTTTATTCTATCATCACACAAATAGCATTTTGTCGCATTGACAATTCAAGCAATTTTTCAACAACAACTCTCCAACAAGTATAAGTGAAGAACAAGAGAGTTTAACTTAACAACTAGCAGCTCTAAACAAGATAAAAGCTAAAAGCGAGAGCTTACTAGAAAACAGACAGTAGCTAAGAATACTCAAAAAGATATAAACAAAGCAAAGGAGTATTGATACGTCTCAAACCTATCTATAATTTTTGAGTGATCCATGCTAGTTTTGTGATATTGTCACATGTTTTTACTGTCATTTATATCATTTTTATGCATTTTGTCGGACTAACCTATTGACAAGATGCCAAGAGCCAGTTCCCTGTTTTTGCTGTTTTTGTATTTCAGAAAAATTACTTCTGGAAATATTCTCGGAATTGGACGAAAATTTACGGAGAATTTTTACTCGACGAAAGACACCAAAATACCAAAGGGGAGCCTGAGGGTCCACCCACAGGGCGTAGGAGGCCTCCTGCCGCGGTCCCCCTAGGACCCGCAGGTGGGGCCCGCCCCTGCTCCTGGGGCACCCCCTCGGCCCCCTCCGACACCTATAAAATCCCTAAAAACCTAAAAACATCGAGGCAGCCATTATTTTCCAGAAACTCGACCCCGACGCGCCGTCACCGAAAACCCTAGTTCGGGGTCCAATCTGAAGCTGATCCCGACACTCCGCCGGAGGGGAGATCGATCCCGGAGGGCTCTTCATCGCCATGCCTTCCTCCGGGATGATTTGTGAGTAGTCTCACCTTGGACTACGGATCCATGGCAGTAACTAGTTGGTAGTCTCTCTCTCTCTTGTGCTTCATGTCTTATGATCTTGGGAGCTGCCTAACATGATCAAGATCGATTATTGTAATGCTATGTGATGTGTTGCTGGGATCCGATGGATTATGAAGTTATGTTCAGATTGTGCATGATTCTTATATGTGTAATTTATGTTCTTGCATGCTCTCCGATGTGCATAGTTACTTTGGCCAAGTGATTGTGTGTATCTTCAAGAGAGGGTATTTATGCTAGATAGTGGGTTCATGCCCTCTTTTGTTCCTGGGCACGAGTGACAGAAACGTCTAAGGGCGAGGGTGTGCTGTTGCTACTAAGGGTAAAACAGCGGTGTTAATGTCTCTTTTGATATTAGTATTGCTTACTTCATGCACTTTACTTAATGCAATTGTGTGTTGCTTGCAACTTAATACCGTTGGTTGACAAGCTGGATAGCGATCCCACAGTGGACTTTTTAGACAAAGATGCAGTTGGACTCAATGGTCTTTGTTCCTTGTCGTGATGCCTCCATAAATATTATCATGTCCTTTTTGTCATAGCTAAATTGGGTTTGTGTCATGATCTTGTCAATTGCCTAGCTGTAATTCGTTCACCCATCACATGCATATTTTATTTACTTGAGAGACTCCACTAGTGAACCCATGGCCCCCGGTCCATCTTTTTACATTGTTTACAACCTCATTTATTAATTATCATTATTCCTCTGGTCACTTTTTATATTTCATCTATTTCATCATACAATTAACCGCTTTGTTTTCTGCGAGACCGGAAAGATTGACAACCTTTCCGCCGTTGGGGGCAAAGTATTTTGGTTGAGTGTGTGCAGGTCCACTGTAACATCCCAAGATTTTCAAATTTTTGAAAAATCAGAAAAATCAAAAACTTTTTGAAAATTATAAATATTTTGATTTGGAAATCCAAAATCATGCATGCATCATCATTCTCTTGCTTGATTGCATTTAATTTTCCAAAAGATGGAATTCTATTTCCACTTTAAACCCTATTTGAGAAAAATGTCATAAAGGGCCTGTTATGCTCTATATAATAATTTGGTTTCTATGATTTCATTTGTTGGCCAAGTATAGTGCCAAAGTGCTATGTTTAGAATAAGCTTTCTAAAAAGTATTTTATTAAATTATTTGGAAAAGATTTGATTTTATTTTGACTTTGGAAAAATATCACCTATTACCTTTTAAAATGCCAAAGGTATTTGGGGGTAATTTATTTTGGGTAAAAATAACAAAAATGAGTTTATCATGGTTATACCACATGATACCACTCATATTATTTTCCTGGATTTTATTTGAGTTCAAAAAGATTTTATAAAAGCCTATTTGATATTTTAACCTAAAGGTGTCAATTATGCAAATATTACATAATTGTTTTTATGTAAAATAAAATATTATGGAAAAGTTTCCAAAGTATTTAAAAGGATTATTTTGATTTTACAAAATTGTTCAAATTGGTTTGAACCAATTTGAACTTATATTTCAAAAGCTATTTGTATTTCTGAAATCAGAAAATAGAAAAGGAGAATAGAACAAAAAAAAAAAGGGAAAGCCAGGCCGGCCGAACCAGCTCAGCCCGGGCCAGCCCAGCAAAGGCCCGGCATCATCCCCGCGCGCGCAGCCCAGCCAGCCCAATACCCCTTCGCCCCTTTTTCTTTTTCATTTCCCTCACTGACATGTTGGTCCCACCTGTCAGCACCGACGCCCCACGTCAGCGTCGTCTCCCCTCGCGTCAATCTCGCGCCCGCGATGGAAGCTTCCGGCCGGCGATCAAAAGCTCATCAATCCGAGCCATTAAGGCCGCGATCTCCTTCCCCGTCTACGCCTACAAATACCCCGGCACGCCCTCTCTCATTTGCCCCCATCATCTCCCTCTCTACGCCACCAGGCCGCTCGCAAACCACCGCCTCAGCCCGCCATCGCCGTCGGCAAGAAGCTCCATTTCCGGTGAACTCCGGCGACCACAGGACCCCTTTTTGCTTTCTTTCTCCTCATTTCGACCTTGTGCTTCATTTTGACACCGTGTAGTGATTCTTCCGCCCGCAGAACGACGCATCAGTCTTCGACCGACGACCACCGCCGCGGGAGCCAAGTCCGGCGAGGAATTGCCGGCGAACCGGAGCTCCACGGCGACGTCCCCCTCGCCACCGAGACCGCCCCGACGTCCTTCACCTCGTGGTAAGGAAATCCCCATTCCCCTCCCTCTGTTTTAGCCGGAACATGCGTTGCCGTAGCCGTCGCCGCCGTTCTCCACCGGTAGGGTTAGGGTTCCGGCCGGTGGCGCCGTTTGTTTAGGTGGTTTAGATCTGAGCCGTCAGATCTAGGTCTGACGGGTGTGTTTTATTCTCTATCCCGAATCGGTACCGGCGAATCAGGTGAAGCCACATCAGCGTCCAGTCAGCATCCAGTCAGCGCATCGTCAGCAGCCAGTCAGCGCCCAGTCAGCAGAAGATTTTCTGTGTTTTTCCGAATTAGTTTATATCTGTCTATTTTGCAGAAAAGCCCCTGCATCTTAGATTTATCATAACTTTTTATCTACTGGACCAAATTCAAATATTTTTATATATTCGAAATCCTTAGAACCTGTAGAATCTTTCTGGCATTTTAGTTTTCTGTTTTGACAAGTTTAAATTTATTTGAATTTCAAATGTTAAATTTGAGTATAATTGTCATAACTTTAGTTTAAAGATAGCTTTTTGAGTAAATCCAATTGGGTTAGTTTAGTTTTGAAGTCCTCTGTCCAGTAGTACCAACCCCATATTTTCTGTAATTATTTTATTTAACAGTAGTTTTCTATTTGTGTTTATTACCTTTTTGGGAATTGCTTTGTATTGTTGTTATAATAAAAATTGTTTTAATTGCATTTTGACTTCATGCATGTTTCCATAGACCAGAAAAGTTAGTATGATATTTTCTGTGATTTTTTAAATGCATTTCATGCATTGCATATTTATTGTATTGTTATTATTGTTTTGTTTGTTTGTTTATATGTGGCTTGTTTTATTTGTTAGACCTTTCGGAGAGACCCGGGAATTTTACCAACTGTTGCTCCTACTCCTCTTGTTGCCAAGGCAAGTGGCACACTCATGAAATTCCTATTATTTTGATATATGCATGTTGTAGCTTTTACTTAGAAAAGTTGCATGATAGGTTATTAGTATGGCTATGCTAAAATTGTTTAGTGTAGTTTACTCCCTTTTACTAGATGGTCTAGATATACCTATGAGCACTTAGTAAATTTATAGAAATGCTATGCTTGGTATTGTTTTTGATAAAAGTAAATTCTACTAAGTTAAAGAAACTCCTGGGTGGAATTGCTTTGTTGACGGCGGTTGGAGTTGAGTGGCTACTCGGGGCCATGTCTATGGTTTTACTCGAGTATGTGCACTTGTGGATGGCCACCCAGGGACAAAGAGACCGATGTTACTCCAAGTTTAGTTAGCTTACCGTGCAGCCATAAGTCATATGGGCTCTGGCTTGACTAAGTATGTAGTGTGGAACCGGCCCGGCCTGACAGGTGGTGGTAGAGGTTTGTAGGTGGAGCGCGTCAGGACGGCAGTGGTCGGGAAAACACTTCGGAAAGGTCTCGTCTTCATCTCCTCCTTTCCTTTTCACTTCAAGAAGGGTCAAGGTCAGAATGGGTTGATGAGGTCTTATGGTGAACGTGCACAAACTCTGCAGAGTGTCAAACTAAGTACTTAGCCGTGTCCCCGGTTACGGACAATTCTGAGCAAGCTGGACAAGGACGTCAACGGAGGATCTCATCATTCTAATTTCTCTAAGTTAAAACTTGATGGGTGAACCAGGGTAGTTGAGACAATGGTTGTCATACCATACTTGTCTCGTATAGATGAAAAGTTGTTTTGAAAAGAGATAGGGAAAAATTGGCTTTATGCAAAATAGCCTTCAAACTCCACCAAGCCAAATATGCATATAGGATACTAGAGTTGTTCCAATATGAGTCCACAAAGTGTCACTTGCCAGTTCCATTTTTATGGTTCTGACCCACCTTGTTGATATCTTTTTATCAGGTTGTTCTGACGAAGAGTGAGGTTTTGTTAAGGGTTTCGAGTCTGCAACCAACATGTTTCGCCTGTGGCTACATGAAGATTGGGACTCCATGCAATAATATTTAGTCTTCCGCTGTTATTTCTATTTTATGCTAGCTTCGAGCTATGCAAAGTTGTAATGGATTATTTTAAGTCTGGATCATTTGTGTAATAAATTGATACAATGTTATGGTATTCATCGTAAACTGTGTGTGCAAACGATTCGATCCAGGGATTTGCACTATACACAGGGATCTTGCCTATTTTTAAGTGCAGGTCCGCTACATCCACGTCTGTTGAAGGTCAAGCGCCAGACATATTCAACATTCACCTCGTTGTTGATTTCGAAGTCCTACTGGTTCGATAAACCGAGGTTCGTTAAATGAGGGAAAACTGCTACTAGCTGCAATTCCGCCTTCGCTTGGGGCACCACCCAACTTATTTTAATACAACAGCAAGCTCTTTTCTGGCGCCGTTGCCAGGGACTTTGGAGCTACAGCAAGGGGAGTCTCATACTCTCAATCTCTTTACTTTGTTTTTGTCTTGCTTGCTCTATATATCGTTTAGTTTATTTTCCTGTTTCAAAAATTTAAAACAAAAACAAATTAGTGTAGTCTTTATTCCTGTCTTGTTATTTTATCTTATCATTATGTCTTCTACTGAAAACACCAAGTTGTGTTACTTTACTAGCACTAATAACAATGATTTCATATGCTCTCCAATTGCTCCACCCGCTACTAAAGCGGAATCTTATGAAATTAAACCTGCCTTGCTAAATCTTGTTATGAAAGAGCAATTTTCGGGTGCTAGTACTGATGATGCCGCCTCTCATTTAAATAACTTTGTTGAGTTATGTGATATGCAAAAGTATAAAGAGGTAGAAAGTGACATCATAAAACTGAAACTTTTCCCTTTCTCTTTGAGAGGGAGAGCAAAAGAATGGTTATTGTCTTTGCCTAAAAATAGCATTGATTCTTGGATTAAATGCAAAGATGCTTTTATTGGAAAATATTATCCACCTGATAAAATCATACAACTAAGGAGTAACATTATGAAATTTAGACAATTTGATAATGAACATGTTGCTCAAGCTTGGGAAAGAATGAAATCTATGGTTAAGAATTGTCGCACGCATGGATTAACTATGTGGATGGTTATCCAAACTTTTTATGCAAGTTTGAATTTTTCTTCAAGGAACCTTTTGGACTCGGCCGCGGGAGGCACCTTCATGTCCACAACATTAGGTGCAGCAAGTAAACTCTTGGATGAGATGATGACAAATTATTCACAATGGCACACCGAACGAGCTCCAAGTGGTAAGAAGGTAAATTCTGTCGAGGAAATCTTCTCTTTGAGTGATAAGGTTGATATGATTATGTCTATTCTTTCTAACAATCAGTCTAATATTGATCCTAATAATTTTCCACTTGCTTCATTAATTGCCCAAGAAAAGGATCAAGTTGATGTTAATTTTCTTAATAGAAACAACTTCAACAATAATGGTTATTGAAATAATTTTGGTACTAACAACTATAAGCCTTATCCTCCCAATAATGGCAACTTTTACGGTAAAACCTATGATCAAGGAATTAGTAATAGTAGATTGGATGAAATAGAGAGGTCTACCAAAAAATTCATGCATGAACAATACGAACAAAATAAAATTTTCTCTAGGCAGATGAATGGGAATTCTTTTATATTAAAAAATATAAGTGATCAACTTGGTGAGTTAAATAAAGAAATCTCTAAACTTCAAACAAGGCTTGTTAATACTGAAGCTTGCGTTTCAAACATATCCCAAACTCAAGCTACTTTTATTAACCGAATGGCTGCCAAACCTGAGTTAGTAGCTCCTACTGAAACTAATGCCTTTGCTGTCCTTAAAACTTCTGATACTCCTGTTGCCTTGATTAATATTGATGGAGATTACAAAGCTTTGAACAGATATGAGTGTCCTACTGATCCTAAATTTTTTAATACAACTCCTAGCTCGTTTTCAAAGGATCATGGAAAACTTGAAAAACTGGATAGTCTAGTCTCTAAAGTAGACGCTCTTGCTCATGATGTTGAAATTTTGAATATTAGAACCACTCCAAATCAGGACAAACATACTGAATCTTTAAATGCTATCTCTCTTCAAATTAATGAAAATGAAAGGATGATGGCTCTCTTGAAAGCTAGGTGGGCTAGAGAAGCTAAAGAAGCTAGAATTGCTGAATTGAATAGGAAAACTGTTAAAGTTTATACTATCCAAACCACTAAAGAGGATCCTCCTAGTTTATTTAAAGATGATGAAATTTCTTTTGATAATTGCAATCTTACTGAAGTCATTAAGTTCCTACAAAAACTTGCTAAGACACCGGATGCTAGTAAAATAAATCTTGCCTTTACCAAACACATTACCGATGCTCTTATCAAGGCTAGGGAAGAAAAACTAAAGCTTGAAACCTCTATCCATAGGAAGTTAGAAGATGGTTGGGAACCCACTATTAATATGAAAATAAATGACTTTGATTGCAATGCCTTATGTGATCTTGGTGCAAGTGTTTCCGTTATGCCTAAAGGTTTCTATAATATGCTTGATTTAAATCCTTTGGAGGAGTGCTATTTAAATGTTCATCTTGCTGATTCTTCTAAAAAGAAACCTTTGAGTAGAGTTGATGATGTCCTTATAATTATGTTCCCGTTGATTTTATTGTTATGGATATTGAATGCAATGCTTCTTGTCCTATTATTTTGGGAAGACCGTTTTTGAGAACTGTTGGTGCTATTATTGATATGAAAGAGGGAAATATAAGGTTTCAGTTCCCCCTTAAAAAAGGGATGGAACACTTCCCTAGAAAGATAAAGAAGCTTCCTTTTGAATCAATCATAAGGTCAAGCTATGCTCTTGATGTTGCAAAGGCCTCCGAAAAAACTTGATATTTGGCATTGCGCCTAGCTAAAAGGCGTTAAAGAAAAGCGCTTGTTGGGAGGCAACCCATCTTTTATTTTCAGTTTGATTTTTGATTTTCTTGAGTCATGAAGTTATTACCTCTGTAGAAACTTCATTGTATATTTTTCTTTTGATTTTTTGTGCCAAGTTTAGCCTCTAATGCATTGAAAGTGCGAGGTATTGTGTAGCTGTCCAAAAACAGATTTTGTGCGCCTGTTGCATGAAAATCCTAAAATCGCCAGAATTTTATCTTTTTCTGATAATTGTTTACGGAATGCCTGATACTTTTATCTATCTTTAGTTAGGTTTAAGTTTTTTGATTTGAGCTGCATAAGTGCCTCAAAAAATTCGATCTTTACAGACTGTTCAGATTTTGACAGATTCTGCTTTTATTTTGCATTTGTCTCTTTACCATCGTCATATGTGATACTCTAGGGATAGAGTGCCACATTGAGGCTTAGTAAAAAGTAGCTAATGTTTCATGAAGTTGGTTTGCAATTTTTCATGAGTTGAACACATGTGCATTTTAATTTATGAGCACTAACCCTCTAATCAAATTATGAGAAGTTTTGTGTGAAGTGAGTTTTTAAGTTCCAATGGAGAGGAATATGAAGAAATCAAGGATGGATCAGAGCTCAAGCTTGGGTATGCCCCCATGGCACCCCCTCTGCATATCAAGAACTATCAAGAGTCAAAGCTTGGGGATGCCCAAGGCATCCCCTCATCTTCATCGACTATCATAAGGTCGTCTTCGTTGAACTTCGTTTTTATCACTTTACATATTATGTGCTATGCTTGGAGCATCTTTTTTACTTTTAGTTTTGTTTGTTTGTTTGCTGGTCATATCTTTGTTGGATCCTATCTTTATTTGTGTGGGAGAGAGACACGCTCCGCTTTTTCGTTTGAATACTCCTTTGCTACGCTTATATCTTTTTTAGTATTCTTAGCTACTGTCTGTTTTCTAGTAAGCTCTCGCTTTTAGCTTTTATCTTGTTTAGAGATGCTAGTTGTTAAGTTAAACTCTCTTGTTCTTCACTTATATTTGTTGGAGAGTTGTTTTGGTTGCTTGGTTAATGTGTTAGATCGGAAAAATGCTATGCATGTGGCAGTGGTATGAAGTAGAAAAACCTGCATAGTCTTGTAGATCAATATGTGGATAATTTGATACCCTTCAATTGTTTTGAGGCACTAAAATAACTAATGGTTATAATGTGTTGGTTAATGGTGTTAGAGCTGATTAGTGGAGAGGTGTTATTAAAGCGTGGAGCCGTACTTTTCTGAACTAAACAACCTAAGTCAACAATGCTAATGTGTCATGAATTCTACTAAGTTGAAAATAAGTTCCTAGTGGGTAGTTACTGCAACGGTCAGGGAAGCCAACGGGGCACTTGTGTCGCCGCCACGATCCCTCTCGGGGTGTCTCTAACCATTTGTGGAACATTGAAACTGCTAGTTGTTTGCAATATACGAAATGCATTGTTGAGTTTTGGTTTTTGGCACTTCCACTTCCATATTTTGCTAGCCTCTTCGGTGCTGCGCAATGCCCTCTCTCACATTGAGATTGGTGCATACTTCGCGAGCACATCCAACTCCGTGGGAGAACTTCATCCTGTTCTCCTACACATAAGCCAACTATCTTCCTCAAAACAACTACCATACCTACCTATCACGGCATTTCCATAGCCGTTCCGAGATACATTGCCATGCAACATCCATCATTACATCACATGACTTGATGTAGTTCTTCATTATCATATAGTTTCCTTGATCATTGAGTTAGTGTGCAGCGTGGCTTACCACATGTTCTACATTTTTTCCACACTACGCTCGATCATGCATATCTTCTTTTATACATCATGTATTAGTCTTATGAGTTATAAGTACCAAAAGTGTGATGATCATCTTGTAAAAATAGAGTGTTGCCCCTACCTGTGAGCATATTGAAAAGAGTCCAAAGTGGCCACATAAAAGAGTCCAAAAGAGACCAATGAGAGAAAATTTAAAAGAGCCACGGAGGCCACAAAAAAAAAGAAGAGAAATATAAAAGAGAGAGGGGGCAGCACTACTATCCTTTATTCCACACTTGTGCTAGTTAGCACCTACACTTCATTATAGAGAGTTTTCATGTTTTAGTTGTATAACTATGTGGGGAATTAACGTTATAGAACTTGGCTTGTATATTCAAGGATGAGCCTCCTCAAGTGAGCTCTAGGTCTTCATGAGCAAGCAAGTTGGATGCACCCCCACTAGTTCCATTGGAGAGCTTTCATACACTTATAGCTCTATGTGCATCCGTTGCATGGCAATCACTACTCCTCATACAGTGTCAACTACGGGACTTCCTTCTGTCTTGTGGTTACCTTCTCCACTGTTTGAGCCTTTCTTTTTGACCTTCCAAACCTCCATCATTGTTCTCTTTGCCATAACATCATGGTGCCAAAGCCACTTCTTACTTGCACTAGTTGAGTAGACTTCGAAACAGTTGATTTGTGAAGTAGATGGATTAGGACACCTGACTTGAGCTTGGCTATTTTCATGAATGACTAATTAGATGCTTTGAAGAATGATTGATACTTTACATTGGAGACATAATTCGCAATTCTTCTTTCTAAACCTTATGTATGGTTCCATGTCTCCAACGCACTTATTCATGAAAAGTTTCTAGCATTTGTTAGCTAGCGTTTGTTAATCATTGTTTGCTTAATGTCAACTATAGACAATTGTTTTGGATCACCTTATTCACTTCATGTGCTTTGCATTACTATCTTGATCAAGATTGTGTTGGTTGCATGTCTCATAAAAAATTATTTGTTATCACTTACCTACTCGAGGACGAGTAGGAGTTAAGCTTGGGGATGCTGATACGTCTCAAACGTATCTATAATTTTTGAGTGATCCATGCTAGTTTTGTGATATTGTCACATGTTTTTACTGTCATTTATATCATTTTTATGCATTTTGTCGGACTAACCTATTGACAAGATGCCCAGTGCCAGTTCCCTGTTTTTGCTGTCTTTTTGTTTCAGAAATTTACTTCTGGAAATATTCTCGGAATTGGACGAAAATTTACGGGGATTATTTTTACGCCAAGACGAAGAAGGAGTCCGAAGGGCAGCCTCGGAGGCAACCCACAGGGCACATGCGGGTACCTGCCACGGCCTGGGGGGACCCGCGGGTGGGGCCCGCCCCTGCCCTGTGGGCACCTCCTCGGCCCCCTCCGACGCCTATAAAATCCCTAAAACCTAAAAACGTCGAGGCGGCCATTATTTTCCAGAAACTCGACCCCGACACGCCGTCACCGAAAACCCTAGTTCGGGGTCCAATCTGAAGCTGATCCCGGCACTCTGCCGGAGGGGAGATCGATCCCGGAGGGCTCTTCATCGCCATGCCTTCCTCCGGGATGATTTGTGAGTAGTCTCACCTTGGACTACGGGTCCATGGCAGTTGCTAGTTGGTAGTCCTCTCTCTTGTGCTTCATGTCTTATGATCTTGTGAGCTGCCTAACATGATCAAGATCGATTATTGTAATGCTATGTGATGTGTTTGCTAGGATCCGATGGATTATGAAGTTATGTTCAGATTGTGCATGATTCTTATATGAGTAATTTATGTTCTTGCATGCTCTCCGATGTGCGTAGTTACTTTGGCCAAGTGATTGTGTGTATCTCCAAGAGAGGGTATTTATGCTAGATAGTGGGTTCATGCCCCCTTTTGTTCCTGGGCACGAGTGACAGAAACGTCTAAGGGCGAGGGTGTGCTGTTTCTACTAAGGGTAAAACAGCGGTGTTAATGTCTATTTTGATATTAGTATTGCTTACTTCATGCACTTTATTTAATGCAATTTTCTGTTGCTTGCAACTTAATACCGTTGGGTGACAGGCTGGATAGCGATCCCACGGTGGACTTTTTAGACAAAGACGCAGTTGGACTCAATGGTCTTTGTTCCTTGTCATGATGCCTCCATAAATATTATCATGTCTTTTTTGTCATAGCTAAATTGGGTTTGTGTCATGATCTTGTCAATTGCCTAGCTGTAATTCGTTCACCCATCACATGCATATTTTATTTACTTGAGAGACTCCACTAGTGAACCCATGGCCCCCGGTCCATCTTTTTATATTGTTTTTAACCTCATTTACTTGCTTTTAATTATCATTACTCCTCTGGTCACTTTCCATATTTTATTTATTTCATCATACAATTAACCGCTTTGTGTTCTGCGAGACCGGAGAGATTGACAACCTCTCCGCCGTTGGGGACAAAGTATTTTGGTTGAGTGTGTGCAGGTCCACATCTGTTGAAGGTTAAGCGCCAGAGATCTTCAACACTCACCTCGTTGTTGATTTCAAAGTCCTACTGGTTCGATAAACCTTGGTTCGTTAACGAGGGAAACTGTTACTAGCTACAATTCCACCTTCGCTTGGGGCAGTACCAACTTATCAATATCCACCATCACTCCATAGCCTGCCCAAGGTGATGATATCTGATCGAGATCCCATATTCACCAGCCGTTTTTGGCGTGAGCTGTTTGCTTTTCTGGGCAACGACCTTCTCATGAGTTCAGTGTATCACCCGCAAACTGACGGGCAATCGGAACATGTTAACCAATGCTTGGAGATCTATCTCCGCTGTTTCACTCATGCCTGCCCTCGCAATGGAAGCAGTGGCTCTCCCTGGCTGAATTTTGGTACAACACGAGCTACCATTATGTGTTGCAAACATCTCCATTCATCGCTCTGTATGGCCACGAGCCGTGACACTGGGGCATCGAACCTGATTCAGTCTGCCAATTCCAGCCATTGCAGTCTTGGCTCGAGGAGCGCAAAATGATGCAGCAGGTTCTGCAGAGTAACCTCAACTATGCTCAGCAGAAAATGAAGAAACAAGCGGATAAGCACAGAACACCAAGGACTTTCTCTGTCGGCGAAGAAGTCTTCATCAAACTTCAACCGTATGTCTAGGTATCCATTGCTCGAAGAGCACACCATAAACTGGCTTTTCGCTACTATGGCCCCTACAAAATCATCAAGTGCATCAACCCTGTGGCGTACGAAATCGAACTACCGCCAACAGCCAAGATCCATCCAGTCTTCCACGTCTCACAACTCCGCAAATTGCTGAAACCAGGTACACCCATTACCCTGCACCCCCATCTCCACCTGACGCTCTTGTCACTCCTGTGAAGATCCTAGCTAGACGCTGGCGGCGATCTTCCAATGGGGTACGTGAGCAAGTCCGGGTCCAGTGGTCAGACCCAATCATCGCGGACAGCACCTGGGAAGACGCAGTCGATCTTCGGCAAAGATTTCTAGCGGCAGCGGCTTGGGGACAAGCCGCATCTCAAGGAGGAGGGGATGTCAGCGTCCTAACTACACCTACAACACAAGACACCCACACGAGCCTAGTTCAGCACAGTAGCAGACCGAAGCGGCTGATACAGCCCAACCGCAAGTACCTCGGTCCAGACTGGGTCCAGCCAAACATCAGTCGCAGGGCACACGCTCCATAATAAGAAGGGACAGAGTCTGAAGGAGAAGGGCATCCTAGGGATCAGAACAAACGGCGGTGGCGAGTGTGACCAGAGTTCACTCGAGATCCATTTGCTATTCTTGTAATTCCTTCTGTAAACCTGGCAATTGCTACTCTATCAATATAGTATATGCTAGTGGTATCCTAACAATCTGTACATGGAAACATGGCATGCATGGTGTACCATTCCGTCTGCACTCTGCATTGCACTTCATGTTGGGAAAAAATACTAGGAGGATTAGCGTCTTCCGACGATTACTTGTGCCATCGAGGTTCACTGACTTTATTTTCTGGATGAACCTTTTTGTTTTACTTCGTCATGCTGAATTGGAGGTGTGCTGCTCTAGAACTGTATTATGGGTGTTATAGCCTTATAGGGTGTGTTTGGTTGTCTTCATGGATTTTTGACGCTGGCTTGACTGAGGAGAAACTAGGTTTGACCCATATTGTGTCGTCCATGTCCGTTTGATGTCAACAATCTTCCAACCAGTCCCGTTGGATTGGGACCAACGAAAACAACACCGGCTGTTTGGTAGTCTGTATGTGCAACACAGATGCAACACCGGCTGTTTGGTTACGTACGCCCAGCCAGGTACTCTCACCACTTCTTCGAGTGGTGAGGTTACCATATCGGTGTCACTTAAACACACGACTAAGTAGATAAAACATCGGTGGCGCAATGACTTGATGAAGATCATTGCGTCGTAGGCGAAGAGAGAACCCTTTGGTTGAGGTCGGATCCTGCCAACGGAGTGAGGATTCCTAGCTCCGCTGCTCGTCGGAACAGATGGTGGATGATCTCCATCACCAGGTTGAAGAGCAACAAAGATGAAGGGTCACCTTGCCGCAGTCCACGTGCGTGAAAGAGCGAGGTGCCGGGTATACCATTGATGAGAACTCGTGAAGAAGCCGTGGAGAGGAGGCCACAGATCCAGCCGATAATCCGAGGGACGAACCCCATCTTGCGCAAAACCTCAATAAAAAATGCCCAACCCACAGTGTCAAAAGCCTTGGATATGTCCAATTTGAGGAGAACTACTGGTGATTTGAGCGCATGGAGCTTCCTGGATGTGCATTGGACCAACATAAAATTGTCATGAAGACTGAAGGGGTTCTTGTGCAGATTCCTAGTAACGCGAACTATAAACTAGCAAAGACCTATTACTATGTAGATATAAAGTAACGGAGGGAGTCGGAATTCATACCCTTGAAGACCGAGAGCGTTAACGTTCCGATGAACGTTGTCGATGGAGTCGTACGACGCCGACCTCAAGGTCGTGGAGTCGTACCGGCGACGAGTGCCGCAGCGGGCAGCACCTCCGTAGTTCTACACGCGTACGGTGTAGGCGACGATCCCCTGGCTCTGGTCCAGCAGCAGCAGCGGAAGATGAACAGCTCGAACCGAAGTACCAAAGACACAATGGTGGTGTATGGTGGAGAAAACCTCTCTACCATACGCAGTTCCGAAATGCGGAACCACGCTGAGGTTAGAGAGAGAGAATGGAGAATGGGATTTCCAAAGGAGATGGGGGGCACCTCCTTATAAAAGGAGAGGGGGGAGGCCAACCCCCTTGGCTTAGCCATGTGGGACTAAACCCCACATGGCTTGGCCGGCCAAGGGGCAGTCGCCGGCCCTGGTGGGCCCCACATGGGGCGCCCCCATAGGGCCTGGCCGGCCTCCTTCCCATGACGCGGCCCCCACTTGGGCCTCCCCTTTCGGGTGAGGCCCATTTAGGTGGGCTGCCCTTTTAATTATAAATTAAATATTTATTCAATTATTAATTACTTTAATTAATATTAAATACATATCATTTAATTTATCTTGCATCGAAACACCTTTCGTTGCCCTCCGATCTCCATCGGATACTTCTCCCTTATTCCGATACAACTTTAGAACCCCTCCGATCACCATCGGAAAAATCCCGGAACGATTCCGGAGTTGATTTCTCTTTTCTCTTCGGTGTCGAAACTATTCCTAAGCGTCGTCTACCGTTAAGCGTGCCACCCTACGGTTCGGGATCACTCTAGACATGATTGAGACCCCTCTCCGATCAATCCAATAGCGGGATCTGGAAACCCATGATGGCCCCTTTGCGTTCCACGAAGTTCTTTGTCGCTTGAACCTTAACGTCGTCCACCATTCCTTTTGTCACGCGATACCAAGTTTGTCTGAAATCCCATCTCACTACCCGACAAACTTATTTACTCGTCTCCATGATATTACATCTCCGTGACCTAGTCACATTCTTGCAAGACTTGGTGTAATCTCACCGAGTGGGCCCAGTGATATATGTCCGTCACGCGGATGGACAAATCCCGATCTTGATGCATATGCCTCAACGTATTCCTTTAGGAAACCTGATGGACACCTTTATGATCACCCTGTTACGGTGTGACGGTTAATGCAGTCAAAGATTCCCTCAGGACTAGTGATTAAATATGATCTCATAGTCTAAGGATTGGTTACTACGTTTCTTTTAAGTTATCACAATGTCGATACGTGACTGATCTTATTGCGTTAACTTACATTGGGTGGATGTCCATCATATCATTCTCCAATGATACGACTCCATTGTCAATTGACATAAATGTTTGCGATCAGGAAACCTTGATCATCTCTTGACCAATGAACTAGTCAAATAGAGGCTACTAGGGACCTGGTTGTTTATATACCACATGTGTATTAATGTTTCCTCTTAATACAGTAATAGCATGATATAAAACTTATTATGAACACGTTTGGATATGACAATAAAACTCCTTTATTAATTGCCTCTAGGGCATATCTCCAACAAAGACATCATCCTCGAATAAACGCGCTCTGATGCGAACCAATCAGCCTGGGGACCACATGGGGTAAGTCTGATGGCGATGGCTTTGGAAAATTTTAGCGACCGAGTGTATCTGACTAATGGGCCTAAAATCCCGCATTTCCACGGCCTCGTCCTTCTTGGGAAGCAAGGTAAGGAGGGCCTAGTTGACCGCGCCGAGTCCTCTCATATCGCCTACCTGGAACCGATCTACAGCTCGCATGAAATCAGCCTTCACCACGACCCAACATGAGACAAAGAATCTGCCGGTAAACCCATCTGGACCCGGGAGCCTTGTCGCGTGGCATTGCTTTGATGGCCTCCCAGATTTCCTGCTCGGTGAGAGGAGCGTCAAGTGCGGCAAGATCAGCAGAGGGAATTCCTAGGAAATCAAGGTCTAGTGTGTGTCCTCTATCAGGTGAGGAGCACAGGAGCTGTGGTAGAAGACATCAGATGTGGCGGCAAGCTGATCGTGTCCCGTGACAAGTTGCCACCGGCCATCAGCTGAGTCATCGTGTTCTTGCGGTGTCGGTGGCTGGCCTGTAGCTTGAAGAACCTGGAGTTCGCCTTGGTGTCCTGGAGCCAAACGGTTCACGACCTCTACCTAGCTATGCTGCGCTCGAGAGAGGAAAGTCCCAAGAGTTTCTGTTTGAGCACCCTCTTGAGTTCCATATCCTCTAGGGAGAGGCATCTGTTCTCCGCAGCTAGGTTGAATCTGGAGATAACCTCCAGAGCAACTAGAATCTGTAATTTGACGTTGCCAATCCATTTCGCGCTCCAACTAGTTAGTCGACGAGCCGTGACTCTGAGCTTGTTGTGAAGCACTCTGAAGAGATTCCCATCGGCGGGTACATTGTGCCAAGCGTCAACAACGGTGTCGAGGAACTGATACGTCCATTTTGCATCACTATTTTACATCTTAATTTGTCTTTATTCATTGATATATTTCATATTATGACACATTACTTATGTTATTTTATCTTATTTTGCATGTTTTGCAATTATGTGGATTTATTTGCCGGAGTCCGGAAACAGCTGGAAAAAGTACCTCTCAAGACACCTGACCTCCGAAGATCCATAAATCCAGGAAAACAAGAAAGTCATTATTTTGGGAAATAATTCATGGAGCCAGAAGAGGGCATGAAGGAGAGCCACCAGGGGCAGGAGCGACTCCCATGAAAGGACAAACGAAGTCGCCTAGAGGGGGGGGAATAGGCGATTAAAACTTTTCCGGTTTAAGGCTTGATAATTGCGAATAAAACTAGGTGTTTAAATTAACAAGCCAACAACCTAATATACTAGGTTCACCTATGTGCACCAACAACGTATGCTAAGAAATATAACAACAAGGTGATAGCAATATATATGACATCAAGCACAAAGGCTATCACAATGTAAATTGCATAAGTAAAAGGCTCGGGTATAGAAATAACCGAGGCACGCGGAGACGAGGATGTATTCCCGAGTTCCTCCTTGTTAAGGGAGCAGGGGTGTGAGCTCGCCACAAGATGCCTACTCAAGATGCCACAAAGGCCTCACCCTATTCTCCGATGAACCGCACCCAAGGGTTTGGTTCACCTTCCACTATCGGAATCCTTCAAGGCGGACTCCGGAGCCTTTACACCGTTCTTGGGGCACACACCCACAACTCAATTGGGGGCTCCCAAATCTTGGTGAAGCTTCACAACTCGAAGGCTTCGCGGCACACCAACCGTCTAGGGTACACAATGCACCCAAGAGGCACAAGCTCTTGGGAACACAATGCACCCAAGAGTAACAAGCTTCTCAACTTCAATCCCACGAATCTTCGTGGAGAGCACAACCCGATGCAACTAATGCAAAAGGCAAGACCACACACGGTGGTCAAGTCCTTCACTCCGAAATCCAACCAAAGCAACTAATGCTATGGAGGGATTTAATAGGAAGAACAATGAGGAGAAACACTAAGAACTCCAAAATCTAGATCTACTAGGTTCCCCTCACTTAGAGGAGGAATTGATTGGTGGAATGGTATATCTAGATCTCCTCTCTTGTTTCCCTAAAGATGGGCAAGAATCATTGGAGGGAAGTGGAGGAATCAAGCTCTCAAGATGTGCAACAATGGAGGAGAGAGAGAGCAAAGGGTTCAAAAAGGTTAGATTACATTGGGGAAGAAAGACCCATTTAAACAGGTCCCTGAGAAATCTGGCCGTTGGGCTCAGATTACCGTAGGGCCGGTAGTATCGGCCCAAAGGGCGGTACTTCCGGACCCTCGCTACAGCTTCAGGCAACGGTCTTCAAAGGGTTCAGTCGAACCTGCTTCATCCCGCCGGGGCGGTACTTCCGCTGGGGAGACCGGTAGTACCGGAGCAAGTTCCGGTGCCACTTCCGCCCGAGTCCAGTACCGAAATTTTGTAAGCGGAACTGGCCTCCGGAAGTTTCTCCTGAACTTGCCAGCGGTAGTTCCGCCCGAGGGGCCGGTAGTACCGGCAACGAAAACAGCAGAACGCCCAGTACGAGAAAAAAAACATAACTTAATCATCCGGACTCCGTTTTCGATGATCTTAGGCTCGTTAGATTCGCAACGAAAAGTTCTACTAGATCATGCAGAGAAACATCATGGTCCATCATGTGAGGATAAAACCAAATGTAGAAAGGTAAACCTTCTCATTTGCAAACCGGAAATGCAATATCTTTTGCAAATGAAGTCCGAAAGAAGTGAAACCAATTTTGATGGAAAGAGGACGACAAATGCAAACCTTGGAAATGATTAAAAGAAGTAAAGGAGATTTTGAAAAAATGGAAGGGAGAGACCTTTCGCACGGATGAACAGGCAAAATCTCCAATACCGAAACCGCAATAGAAGACGTATATGAAAACCGTTTTCGGTGACCTTGGCCTTGTCATGACAAGCACGACAAGCATCAAGACCACACCACGATAAGAGACAAATAAGAACCAATAAAGATGATTGCATGGATGCAAAAGTTTGTGCTCTCTACGACGATATGATCACGATATTCGGTCGAGAGCCCCTCTTGATAGTACGGCTATCTATCCTATAACCCGGTCTCTCAACTAACATCATGAGACCGGTAAAATAGAAACCCTATCAAGATCATACCTTTGCCTTTCGCATTAATCCACTTGAGGTCGATGAAGACGATCTTCATCTCCTCAAGATGCACCACCTTTCTTGATTGCGCTTTGCTTGGTGAAGATTCACATGATGCTCCCCCATACATCAATATGGGAGAGGCACCTCTTTGGCATATCTTCGCTTGGACTTGAGTGTTGATCAACTCGCACTTAGCCTTGATCAACACATAATCTTCTTCCCTTAGCCTTGACTCCAACATATGGAGATCAAGCAACCCATATGGACATACCTACAAATATTGCTCAATACGAACATTAGTCCATAGAGATTGTCATTAATTACCAAAACCACACATGGGGGCAACCATGCACTTTCAATCTCCCCCATTTTGGTAATTGATGACAATACCTTAAGAGGGTTTATATAATGAATTAAGCGTCCTTGCAAGACAAACAAGCAAGGATGCAAGTGCATTAAGGAAAATGCAACAAAAGCATAAAACCCAAATTCCCTTAAACCCTCTAAACTTCTCCCCCATTGACATCGATTGCCGAAATGGGAAGAAAAATTTAGAATGCCAATATAATATGAGCTCCTCCAAAAAGTGTGCATTACTCAAGATGTGAGTGAAATCAAATGCACATATCCATTGACGAATAATAAGAGGAAATCAAACTATATTGAGGATCCAAAGATTGCAAAAAGGTGAAATCATTCTAAACATCTCCACAAAGGAGAAAAGCAATCGAGAAGATCCAAAGCGAGAGTTCTAAATAAAATTGGAGAGGCTCCCCAATGTTCATGCACTATTGAGGAGTGCACAAATATGGAATCCTCGCTCCCCCAAAATCATCTAGAACACGCAACAAGTGCAAGTGTGCAAAAGCAAGAGCAAATCATAGCACTTGCACCAAAGATATGGTTGAGCCATAAGGAGATACAAATTTTCAAAGATTCAACATAAGATAGGCCCAACCGAGATAAAAAGAAGATCTTTAAAGGAGTATATTCACAAGCTTAGGGATACGAATTGGAAACTAAAACCAATTGAAAATGCCAAAAGCTAGTGAGAGCATTTAGCCAATAAAAATCAGCATACTCACCATGGTAAGCATGAGGTAAAAGATCCTCAACAAATACATGAGTGTGCAAAGATGCAACTAAAATCAAGATAGGCACTCATGCAACAATTTGGAGCCACCAAATAATTATAGATAAAAAACAAGGTAGCTCAAAAGAAATAGGATACCAACTAAGAGATGACCTCTCTCATATGTATAGGTTTCTAAGTAGACAATCATTGATGATATACATCCACAAATAAACTTTCACATATGAAATGGTTGACGAAGGGAGACCACGGTATCCAAAAGGGAAGTCATGAATATACAAAAGAGATCATTGCTTAAAAGCATAGCACATAGCTCAAATTTATCTCATTGTATATAAATGAACTTACAAAATCAAAGACATCAAACATATCACTAAGGGAACAAGAGATAGTGGAGATGCTTTGAGATCGGCAACAAGTATCACAAAGAACTAATACCAATTGAAGAAAAGGTTTTTGCACTTTCATCACAAATATCACAAATATATACCAAGTGAAGGAAAAATCCAAAACCACAACAATTGCACATAAAAGCTTTCATGCCAAGAAGCAACCTACACAAGGTTGAGACTAGAAAATTATGCATGGGATAGATACTTGTTACCGATATGACATTGGTGATGAAGAAGATGAGACTTTGGCAATCATCATAGCTTGTCTCTTATAATCACATGGTGAGAACACCTTCCTTATGGATGAGACAAGCATCCAATGCATATCCATTGTACCTAAACAAAATTAGAGTACAAAATGGTTCCCAAACTCATTGGGTACCATAGTAGTTAGATAAACTAAAATATATAGGAAACACTCCACATAAATATGTGCATATAGATATGAAATTGAATTTCATGTACATCTTAGCCGATTTAGGATTCGGTGGAGTATCCCCTATATATTGGAACTAGAAAGACAAACATGCCATATAATATATATATTAGGGAATATACAGCAAAGTCTTTCAAGAACCAAACGAGATACAATTTGGACGAAAACACCAAGTAAACCAAGAAGAGAGCACACCAAAGTGTGACACAAAAGGTTGTCCAAATTATATCAAAATCCAAATCAACACATGATTGAGAAAAATCAAATGAACATATGATTGATTCCAAAACACATCAACACATGAAGTGCGATACCAATAGGAATCAAATCAAACAACACATGAGAGATAAGACACCAATTGAAAATAAGATACCAATAAGGAGAAAAGATACCAAGAGAAGGATAATACTTGATCGAAATCAATTAAAGTAAAACAAATAAATATGGTATCAAAGCTCCCATAATGAGTATCAATTGAAACAAATATCTATGGAGGAGATATCAAATTCCAATTAATACCAATTGAAGGTACCTAGGCAAGGCCAATGAGCATATAAGATAAACGAAGGAGACATGCTCAAAGGATTTTCTCATTCAAGGAGATAAAACACAAAACGAGGAATGAGAAAGCAAACTCCCAAGAGAGAGCAAGGTTGCACCAAATAAACCAAACACCCTCTACACTTTCCATGATGGCACAAAGCATCAAAAAGAAAAAGATTTGTCTTCCATAAACACATAAGATAGAAATTAAATGCCAATTGAAAGGATCAGATGTTGATATATAGGATAGTGTTCTAAATAAAAAGGAATGCTCCCCCAAGATTCATGCATTATCTTTGATATTTGTATTTGAATACAAAATGCATGCACAAGAGATCATTACTCTCCTTATTTTATTTCCAACACTAAACACTACCAATTGAAAAATTAGGATCCATGCAAGAGTCAAGGAAGACAAAGGGAGTAAAAGCAAAGGCACTTGGCAATAAATAAGGCAATTTAATGCAAGAGCCAATATGAGGATGAACAAAAATATTCTACCACAAGTGTGTATATCAATTGTCCAAGGACAATGAGTAAAAGGAAATATTTTCCCGGTGAGTAAAGATATCCAAGGTCATCCTCACAAGATAAATCATATGGCAAGAAATAAGAAATAAAAACACCATATTTTAATAAAGTTTGTTGGTAGTTTCAACTATTCAAACCAACGGGCAAGGCCATGTTTAGAATAATATGGAACAAATGGTTTCTCAAATAATATATGGAAATGCATATTAGAGAAAAACCACACCAAGCAAACTCACACAAACAAGAGCCAAAAGATAACCAAAATGAAAATTGGAACTTGTTCGAGCAAACATGCCACATAGGAATGAGATAATTTGCAATATCAAATCTAAGTGGCAAACCTCAAATGTTCACATTTTGTGGGATTGTAATATGCACATAGCTTATTACTCCCCCATAATGTGATAATTCATTTTATCTAAGCAAGAGGCAAATAAAACCAACTAGAGAAATTAATGGACATTGTAGAATTTGAATTTCTCATGAATATGACATACCACATAGTAACTAGATAATATTGAAATATCACTACTAGGTGGTGTGCCTCATGTACACACATTTTTAGGTTTGTGAGGTGCACAAAGCATATCACTCCCCCAAAATGGGATAGTCCATTAATATCTCAGAGAGCCAAATGAAATCCACACAAGATCCAATGAAGCTCAACACACAAGTTACACATACATGATACAAAACTACCATACCCAACCTTGAATAACAAGACAAGTAAGAAAGTAGCATATCACATACAAGCACATGCTAGGAACAAAACTAACACATGCAAGGGAGCAAGCAACTTTCAATGTATATATGAATTAAATACAAGTTACCGCAAGGAGGCACAATGGATATGAGATAGATATGTGATAATCCAATTGACTTGGCTTGATGAAATATAACCATGAAGATCCCTTAATTCTTCAAATGATAGCCAAGTCTCCAATGTCCTCCAACAAACACCTATTGATCAAGTTGAAGCTTGTTGGTCCCCAACCAAGTTGGGTCCTAAGAGGTTAGTCACAATAGGCTTGGCAACCCAAATGGTTCTTTTCTTGACACCACTTTGAGTTCCCACATATTTGGCAAACACATTGCCAACTCTATCCGTTCTAAGTGAATAAGCATCATCAATTAAGATGGGGTTGGATAGAGTACCGTTGGTGCATGAAGAAGCAAAGTGAGCCTTGCCACGGCAAAGGTAGCAACATCGACTCTTCTCTTTCTTCTTAACAGGCTCCTCAACATGAGGAGAATTCACTTGACTCTTCTTAGGAGGTGACCTGTGTTCAACTCGCGATGGAGCATGAGATTGAACCAGAGGCCGCTTCCCTAGTTGCTTCTCACTAAGAGGCTTCTTCTTCATTGGGCAATCCCGTACATGGTGCCCTTCTAGCTTGCACTTGAAGCAAATGATCTTGGCCAAATTCTTGACATGTTCTTGGCCCTTCTTCTTCTTCTTCTTCTTCTTCTTCTTCTTCTTCTTCTTCTTCTTCTTCTTCTTCTTCTTCTTCTTCTTCTTCTTCTTCTTCTTCTTCTCAATCTTGGACTTGGTCTTGTTGTTGGAGTTGATCCAAGTCCACTCTTGTCATTGGGGGATTGTTGCGCACTCAACATGTTGTCAAGTGCACTCTTCCCTTCATGACGCTTTTCCAAGCCTTTCTTCAAAGAAGCGACTTGGGCCTTGAGGTTTTTTATTTCCTCCACATGGTTAGTGGCAACAAAAGCACTAGAGAAAGTAGAAGCTTCATTGTTAGAGCAACAAGGCAAGGAAAGTAATTCATCACATGATGTACCAACATTTTGAGTGGATGAACTACTAGGACTAGCACATGGCAATATAGCATTTTGAGTTAAAGTTGTGCTATTATCCACATGAGGCTCACAAGATGTTACCTTTGTAGTGATGGCCTCATGAGCTAACTTTAGACAAGCATAGGATGCTAGAAGATCATCATTAGAGCTAGATAGCTTTTCATGACTTTCTTCCAACTACCCATACTTGCTAGTTAGCAACTCAAGTTGAGCCCTTAGCTCAACATTCTCCTTCAAAATGGATGCTTCACAAGAGGTGGAGTTAGTAGCACAAGCATCATTAATATTAGGAATGGAAGAAGACAACTTGGCAAGCTCTTCCTTAAAGCTAGCATTTTCCTTTTTCGTGACTTTATATTTAGCATTAGCATGGTCACGTTCTTTAATGATTTTAGCAACTATTTCATTATGAGACTCCTCAATAGATTCTAGTTTCTCCTCAAGAGAAGCCCGAGTCTCTTGCTCTTCCTCAAGAGCATCTTCTAACGATGCCTTTTCCATAGCATCATCTCTTTCAATCTTACCCTTTTCTTCAAGGTTTGTTTCCAAAGCCTTAATAGTAAGCCCACGCTCAATTAGGGTTTCCATAATTTCAAAGAGGATAGCATGAGCATTTTTATTTTTAGGAAGGGCATTTAGAATCATTAGACCTTTCTTATGAAAGGATTCATCATCATCATCATCATCCACATCATCTTCTTCATCATTATTATCATTATCATTATCATCACTAGTAGAAGATTTAGCCATAAGGCAAAACATGGTTGATGAAGAAGAACAATTAATTTTTGAACTACTCAAGTTCACATCTTGTTCCATAGCTAATTGAGTTTCCTCTACATTATTATTCATGCAAGAGTTAGAGGGAACACAAGCATTTTTATCATGGCAACAAGATAAAGCAAGCATATCATCAAGAGATTTATCCATGCAATTTTTGGATGATATGCAAGGACTATCAACACTAGCATGTATGACATTTATAGTGCTATGTGTGTTTAGGTCCAAAGATAGAGCATTGCAATGAGATAGAGATGAAGTATAATCAATAGAATATTCACCATCAACAAAGCAATTTCTATCACCACTCACCATATCGTTACCTTGTGACAAATCACAAGTTGGTGAAGTGGATGAGAACTCATCACGGCCGGAGGTGGAGGGAGAACAATCATCCTCAATAGTGTTGGATACTCCCTATTTATCTTGAAGATAGGTCCAAAGCTCATGAGCGTTTCGGAGAGGCATGATTGACTCGAAAACTACAACACTCACAAATTTGCAAAACTCATTAGAAGCTAGAGCATCTAGATATAAGTTTCTCTCATCCTCGAAAGTCGTACTTTCGTAATCCTTTGGAGGAGAAAAACCTATATCTAAGATACGCTCAATATTGGGGTCCAAGACCCGTAAGTGACTAAGCATATGAGTTTTCCAAACATTAAAATTTGTGCCATCGAATATAAAAGATTTGTCTCCCAGGCTCTGATACCAATTGAAAGGACAAACGATGTCGCCTAGAGGGGGGGGGGGGGGGATAGGCGATTAAAACTTTTCCGGTTTAAGGATTGATAATTGCGGAATAAAACTAGGTGTTTAAATTAACAAGCCAACAACCTAATATACTAGGTTCACCTATGTGCACAAACAACGTATGCTAAGAAATATAACAACAAGATAATAGCAATATATATGACATCAAGCACAAAGGCTATCACAATGTAAATTTCATAAGTAAAAGGCTCGGGTATAGAAATAACCGAGGCACGCAGAGACGAGGATGTATTCCCGAGTTCCTCCTTGTTAAGGGAGCACGTCTCGCTGGAGGGGTGTGAGCTCGCCACAAGAGGCCTACTCAAGGTTCCACAAAGGCCTCACCCTATTCTCCGATGAACCGCACCCAAGGGTTTGGTTCACCTTTCACTATCGGAATCCTTCAAGGCGGACTCCGGAGCCTTTACACCGTTCTTTGGGCACACACCCACAACTCAATTGGGGGCTCCCAAATCTTGCCGAAGCTTCACAACTCGAAGGCTTCGCGGCACACCAACCATCTAGGGTACACAATGCACCCAAGAGGCACAAGCTCTTGGGAACACAATGCACCCAAGAGTAACAAGCTTCTCAACTTCAATCCCATGAATCTTCGTAGAGAGCACAACCCGATGCAACTAATGCAAAAGGCAAGACCACACACGGTGGTCAAGTCCTTCACTCCGAAATCCAACCAAAGCAACTACTGCTATGGAGGGATTTAAGAGGAAGAACAAAGAGGAGAAACACTAAGAACTCCAAACTCTAGATCTACTAGGTTCCCCTTACTTAGAGGAGGAATGGATTGGTGGAATGGTAGATCTAGATCTCCTCTCTTGTTTCCCTAAAGATGGGCAAGAATCATTGGAGGGAAGTGGAGGAATAAAGATCTCAAGATGTGCAACAATGGAGGAGAGAGAGAGCAAAGGGTTCAAAAAGGTTAGATTACATTAGGGAAGAAAGCCCCCTTTAAATAGGTCCCTGAGAAATCTGGCCGTTGGGCTCAGATTCCCGCAGGGCCGTTAGTACCGGCCCAAAGGGCGGTACTTCCGGACCCTCGCTACAGCTTCAGCCATTGGTCTTCAAAGGGTTTAGCCGAACCTGCTTCATCCCGCCAGGGCGGTACTTCCACTGGGGAGACCGGTAGTACCGGTAATAGCGGTAGTACCGGAGCAAGTTCCGGTGCCACTTCCGCCCGAGTCCAGTACCGAAATTTCGTAAGCGGAACTGGCCTCCAGAAGTTTCCCCGGAACTTGCTAGCGGTAGTTCTGCCCGAGGGGCTCGTAGTACCGGCAACGAAAATAGCAGAATACCCGGTACGAGAAAAAAAACACAACTTAATCATCCGGACTCCGTTTTTGATGTTCTTGGGCTCGTTAGATTCACAACAAAAAGTTCTACAAGATCATGTAGAGAAACATCATGGTCCATCATGTAGAAAGGTAAACCTTCTCATTTGCAAACCGGAAATGCAATATCTTTTGCCAATGAAGTCCGAAAGAAGTGAAACCAATTTTGATGGAAAGAGGATGAAAATGCAAACCTTGGAAATGATTAAAACAAGTAAAGGATATTTTGCAAAAATGGAAGAGAGAGACCTTCCGCACGGATGAACCGGCAAAATCTCCAATACCGAAACCGCAATAGAAGACGCATATGAAAACCGTTTTCGGTGACCTTGGCCTTGTCATGACAAGCACGACAAGCATCAAGACCACACCACGATAAGAGACAAATAAGAACCAATAAAGATGATTGCATGGATGCAAAGGTTTGTGCTCTCTACGACGATACGATCACGATATTCGGTCGAGAGCCCCTCTTGATAGTACGGCTATCTATCCTATAACCCGGTCTCTCAACTAACATCATGAGACCGGTAAAATAGAAACCCTATCAATATCATACCTTTGCCTTGCGCATTAATCCACTTGAGGTCGATGAAGACGATCTTTATCTCCTCAAGACGCACCACCTTTCTTGATTGCACTTTGCTTGGTGAAGATCCACATGATGCTCCCCCATACACCAATGTGGGAGAGGCACCTCTTTGGCATATCTTCACTTGGACTTGAGTGTTGATCAACTCGCACTTAGCCTTGATCAACACATAATCTTCTTCCCTTAGCTTTGAATCCAACATATGGAGATCAAGCAACGCATATGGACATACCTACAAATATAGCTCAATACGAACATTAGTCCATAGAGATTGTCATTAATCACCAAAACCACACATGGGGCAACCATGCACTTTCACCTCAACCGCGGGTCCACCTAGGACGGCAGGTGGGACCCGCCCCTTGACCCCCTTCGGTATCCCTTCGGCGTACATCTTCTCCTTGACCTAAAATTGTCGGGGGCATCATCCAATTATTTTTCCGCCGCCACTACGAGGCGGAAACCAGACATAGAGAAAAAGGTCTCCGGCAGGGAGAAATCTGCCGGGGAAATTCCCTCCTGGAGGGGGAAATCATCGCCACCGTCATCATCATCGTGACGGGCATCATCGGGATCGTCATCAACATCATCTCCACCACCATCACCCCTGTCATCATCCCATCTCATCTCGCTATAGCTTTTGAAGTTGCGACTTGTTTAGTTCATTGGGACTGCTTCCCGGGTATTGATTACTCTTTGTATTTGATGCTTGTGAGTTTTATCGGTAAATTATTTTTACGATAAGATTGTTACCCATATTCATATCACCTCTGATCATGATGTATGTGATGTCTTGTGAGTAGTTCGTTTGGTTCTTGAGGACATGGGGAAAGCCTAGTTGTTAGTAATTGCATAATGTTGAGTAATATTTAATTGTTTGATAATTTATGTTGTGGTGTTATTCCTCTAGTGGTATCGTGTGAATGTCGACTACCTGATTTTTCACCTTTTAAGGGCCTAGGGGAATGCATGGTGTATTTATTTTTCTTATGGTAGGGTTGCCAGAGTGACAGAAACCGGAACCCCAATTTGCAAGCTAGTGCACTAGGGAGTGTAGGAACTCGGAGTTTAAAGTTGTTGTTAGATTGTTATCTTAATTAATCTCTTGTAGTTGCGGATGCTTGCAAGAGGTTTAATCACAAGTATGAATTTGTCCAAGTAAGGGTGGTGCATTAGCGTAGGTTCACCCACACAACACTTATCAAAATATTGAAGATTAATCAACGACGTGCAATGAAAGTAGCTTGCCAGAAATTCCCATGTGTCCTCGGGAACATTTTAATCATCATAAGTAACTCCAAGCGGGCTAGATGGGTGCTGCGTCTGACGGTGCCTGGCAGGTAGTCTGCCTGTGTCTTCTTCCGACGCTTCATGGGCTGGCTCAGCACTAGGGAGATCGGCTTGCATGCGGCCGCGCGAAAGGCCGCTAACGATGAGGGAGTGGATTCCCGGGCTGGCATACGTGGGCTCGCTTGGGCCACCTCGTGGGCCGAGGATGGGGAGGAGCTGCAAACAGACACCTAGAAAGTGTCGAATGGGTCGACATGTCCCTTGCTGCCTGATACGTGTCAAACGTATCTATAATTTTGATTGATCCATGCTTATTTTGTGCCATTGTCACATGTTTTTACTATCTTATTATATCATTTTTATGCATTTTATTGGACTAACCTATTGACAAGATGCCCAGTGCCAGTTCCGTGTTTTTGTTGATTTCTATTTCAGAAAATCTAATTCTGCGAATATTCTCGGAATTGGACGAAACTTTACGAAGAATTTTTATATGTGAGAGGGAAGATCTGGACCAAAGGGGACCTAGAGGGGCCACCCCTGGCCACGTCCCCACCTGGACCCATGGCTGGGGCCCACCCCTGCCCCCTGGGTGCCGCCTCGGCCCCCCTCGACGCCTATAAATTCCTATTTGCCCAAAAAACTAAAGGGCGGTGATTATTTTCCACGAACTCCAACTGAAGCCGCCGCCATCTCGAAACCTAATTCGGGGAGATTCTGAAGCTGTTCCCGGCACCCTGTCGGAGGGGAGATCGATCCTGGAGGGCTCTACATTGCCATGCCTTCCGTCGGGATGATGCATGAGTAGTTCCACCTTGGACTACGGGTCCATGGCAGTAGCTAGATGGTTGTCTCTCTCCCTTGTGCTTCATGTTTATGATCTTGTGAGCTGCCTAACATGATCAAGATCGATTATTGTAATTCTATATGATGTGTTTGCTGGGATCCGATGGATTATGAAGTTTTGATCAGATTGTGTATGGTTCTTATAAATTGATTTATGCTCTTGCATGCTCTCCGATGTACCTAGTGAAAGTGCATGGTTGCCCCCATGTGTGGTTTCGGTAATTAATGACAATCTATATGGACTAATGTTTGTATTGAGCTACTTGTAGGTGTGTCCATATGCAGTGCTTGATCTCCATTTGTTGGCGTCAAGGCTAAGGGAAGAAGAGTATTTGTTGATCAAGGCTAAGTGCGAGCTGATCAACACTCAAGGCCAGGTGAAGATATGCCGAAGAGTGCCTCTCTCATATTGGTGTATGGGGGAGCAATATGCGAGTCTTCACCATGCGCAAGTGGATCATGCGCAAGGCAAAGGTATGCTCGTGATAGGTTTTCTATTTTACTGGTCTCATGGTGTTAGTTGAGAGACCAGATTTTAGGATAGATAACTGTACTATCAAGAGGGGCTCTCGAGCGAGTATCGATCGTATCGTCGTAGAGAGCACAAACCTTTGCATCCTTGCAATCGTCTTTATTGGTTCTTATTTGGCTCTTATCGTGGTGTGGTCTTGGTGCTTGTCGTTCTTGTCATAACAAGGGCAAGTTCACCGAAAACGGTTTTCTTATGCGTCTCCTATTGCGTTTTCGGTATTGGAGATTGTGTCGGTTCATTCTCGTGGAAGGTCTCACTCTTCCAATTATTTGAAAAATCCCCTTTACTTGTTTTAAGCATTTCCAAGGGTAGCATTTTTCATCCCCTTTCCAACAAAATTGGTTATACTTCATTCGGACTTCATTTGCAAAAGATATAGCATTTCCGGTTTGCGAGAGAGTTTTTAACTTTCCCCATTTGTTCTTACAATATCTTGTTGGACTATGATGTTTCTCTGCATAATCTTGTAGTGCTCGTTGTGACGATTCCAACGAGTCCGAGATTATCGAAAACAGAGTTTGTGGGTGAAAGTTATAGCGTTTCTCTCTCGGAACTTTTTTTTAGACAGAAATAAAGAGAAAAGAAAAAAAAGGAGGCAGACCAGCCGGCCTGGCCGGGCCCGAGGCTGGCCCCAGGCCGGGAGGCTCGAGTGGCCAGCTGGCCTACCTCGCGTGCAGCCGACCCAGGCCGGGCCGCAGGCCGGGGCCTTCGGTTGCCCTGCCGGCCTCGCTCGCCTGGCAGGCCGGCCCAAGGCCGGGGTGGAAGGCCGGCCTCCCTGCGTCCCAGCGCTCCGTTCACTGCCCAGTTTACTGCGTGAGATTCCCGGCCGGCCTGGCCGGGCTGCCGGCCGGCCCCAGGACGGGGACTTCGGCTGGGCACCTTTTTGCCCCCAACGGCCACTTTTTGTGGCCCCTATCAAAGGGGTATTCTTCCCCATTTTCCCTGATGTTTTTCTTGCTCTCTATCCTCCATTGTTGCATATTTTGAGAGCTTGATTCCTCCTCTTCCCTCCATGATTCTTGTCTCAAATTAGAGGAAAAGAGAGAGGAGATCTAGATCCACTATTTCACCAAACCAAATCTCCTCTAAGTGAGGGGAACTCGTTGGATCTAGATCTTGGGAGTTGTTTTGTGTTTCTCCTTGTTCTTCCTCTCAAATCCCTCTCTAGCTTTAGTTGCTTTGGTTGGATTTGGTAGTGAAGGACTTGACCACCTTGTGTGGTCTTGCCTATTGCATTTGGTGCATCGGTTTGTGCTCTCCACGGTGATTCGTGGGATTGAAGTTCGAGAAGCTTGTTACTCTTGGGTGCATTGTGTTCCCAAGAGCTTGTGCCTCTTGGGTGCATTGTGTACCCTAGACGGTTGGTGGTGTCGCGAAGCCTTCGAGTTGTGAAGCTTCGGGCAAGGTTTGGGAGCCCCCGATTGAGTTGTCGGTGTGTGCCCCAAGATCGTTGTAAAGGCTCCGTATTCCGCCTTGAAGGATTCCAATAGTGGAAGGTGAACCTAACCCTTTGGGTGAGGTTCATCGGAGAATAGGGTGAGGCCTTTTGTGGCATCTTGAGTAGGCCTTTTGTGGCGAGCTCACACCCCTCCAATGAGATATACTCCCTTAACAAGGAGGAACTCGGGAATACATCCTCGTCTCTGGGTGTCTCGGTTATTTCTATACCCGAGCTCTTTACTTATGCACTTTACATTGTGATAGCCTTTGTGCTTGATGTCATATATATTGCTATCACCTTGTTGTTATATTGCTTAGCATAAGTTGTTGGTGCACATAGGTGAACCTAGTATATTAGGTTGTTGGCTTGTTAATTTAAACACCTAGTTTTATTCCGCAATTATCAAGACTTAAACCGGAAATATTTTAATCGCCTATTCACCCCCCTCTAGGCGACATTGTTTGTTCTTTCAATTGGTATCAGAGCCTCAGCTCACTTTTTGGGCTTTACCGCCTAGAGAGTAAAGATGTCGTTTAAAGAATTAGTGCACGATCCCACTTATATATTTGATGGCAAAAATTTTAATGTTTGGAAAACTCATATGCTTAGTCACTTATGGGTCTTGGACCCCAATATTGAGCGTATCTTGGATATAGGTTTTTCTCCTCGAAAGGATTACGAAAGTATGACTTTAGAGGATGACAAAAACTTATATCTAGATGCTTTTGCTTGTAATGAGTTTTAAAAAAAATTGAGTGTTGTAGTTTTTGAGTCAATCATGCCTTTCCGGAACGCTTATGAATTGTGGACAAAGCTTCAAGATAAATACGGCAAGTCCATGACTATTGAGGATGATTGTTCTCCCTCCACCTCCGGGCGTAATGAGTTCTCAACTTCGTCTACTTCACCAAAATGTGGTAAGCCACAAACTAATGTGATGGTGAGTAGTGATAGGTTGTGCAATAATGATAGTGAGCTCATTGTTGATGATCTTTTATCTCTATCTTGTTGCAATACCTCATCTTTGGATCTAAACACACATAGCACTATAAATGTCATACATGCTAGTGTTGATAGTCCTTGCATATCATCCAAAAATTGCTTGGATAAATCTCTTGATGATATGCTTGCTTTATCTTGTTGCCATGATAAAAATGCTTGTGTTTCCTCTAATTCTTGTATTATTGATAATGTAGAGGAAACTCAATTTTCTATGGAACAAGATGTGAACTTGAGTAGTTCTATATCTTCATCAACCATCTTTTGCCTTATGGCTAAATCTTCTAGTAGTGATGATCATGATAATGATAATAATGATGAAGAAGATGATGAGGATGATGATGATGAATTCTTTCATAAGAAAGGTCTAATGGTTCTTAATGCCCTTCCTAAAAATAAAAATGCTCATGCTATCCTCTTTGAAATTATGGAAACCCTAATTGAGCGTGGGCTTACTATTAAGGCTTTGGAAGCAAGCCTTGTAGAAAAAGGAAGGATTGAAAGAGAGGATGCGGATGAAAAAGCATCTTTAGAGGTGACTCTTGAGGAAGAGCAAGAGACTCGGGCTTCTCTTGAGGAGAAACTCGAATCTTTTGAGGAGCTTAATAATGAAATTATTGCTAACCTCACTAAGGAACGTGACCATGCTCATGCTAAATAGAAAGTCACCAAAAAGGAAAATGCCAAGTTGTCTTCTTCCATTCCTAATTTTAATGATGCTTGTGCTACTAACTCCACTTCTTGTGAAGCATCTATTTTGAACGAGAATGTTGAGATAAGGGCTCAACTTGAGTTGAGTATGGGAAATTGGAAGAAATTCATGAAAAGCTCTCTAGCTCTAATGATGATCTTCTATCAGCTCATGAGGCCATCACTACAAAGGTAACATCTTGTGAGTCTCATGTGGACAATGGCACAGCTTCTACTAAAAATGCTATAATGCCATGTGCTAGTCCTAGTAGTTCATCCACTCGTAATGTTGGCACATCTTGTGATGAATTACTTTCCTTGCCTTGTTGCTCTAGCAATGATGCTTCTACCTCCTGTAGTACTTGTGTTGTCACTAACCATTTAGAGGAAAGAAATGAGTCCAAGGCCCAAGTCACTTCTATGAATAAAGGCTTGGAAAAGCGTCATGAAGGGAAGATGTCGGAGAACTGTCCCAGGAACTGGGTGTGTCTCACGAAGGATCGAGTAAGGGGCTGAACGCGGAATCAAACAACCCTCAACGTGCCTCGGCGACGGTGCTCGCCTAGATCGTCGCGGGGAAGCACTACAGAGAGGAACGCACGGTATTACCTAGGTTCTGGGCCCTCTAGGTGAGGTAAAACCCCTACGTCCTGCTCCGAGTTGTATTGCACTTGCTTGGAGAGGTTCCAGTACAGGGCGAGCTTGGCGAGCTCGAGGTGGCTACAATGGCTACTGCGGAACTCAGATCTAGGGTTGAACAAAGATTGAACCTTTTGCCCGAACGAGCTCCCCGTCCTTTTATAGGTGTCTCGGGCCTCTTCCCCCCCAAATATCTTGGCGGGAAGGGCTACCACATGGCGACGAAGGAGGAGGTGCGGTGCACAATAAAGGTAGAGTCCACCATAAAGGTAAAGTCCATGGACGCGGTCCACGGCAGGGTGCAGCGTCACCAAAGCTGGAAAAGCCACCATCCAAACAGGACGGTGGGCTGGCGCTGCTGATGCGGGATGTGTCCCATGGTGACGTCGCCTTTGGAGGGTAGCTGCAGACGGTTCCCTTATCACCAAAGTGGCAATCCTTGGGGCTCCTTTGCTTGGTGCAGCTTTGTTGACTCCTTTATACATAAGAATGGCAACTGTGGCGCTGCTGTCACCGCGCGCTGGCGCGGTCGTCACTCTGCGGAGGGTGCAGAGCCCATGTGCGCTCTGCCGCGGAGGCAGAGCTGGCTTCGAGAGGAAGGAACCCCGCGAGGCAAAACCCTCGCCGAGCCCTTCGGCTTGGTCCTTAGCAGAATTGCAGGTGGCATCCGAGACGCCCTCTCGTGGAGTGGTCCCTCGCCAAGGGAGAAAACCCTCGGCGAGGAGAAAAGGTCCCTCGCGAGGCTCGCCAGGCTTGGAGAGCCTGGTCCTTAGCGAAATCATCCGAAGAATCTTGTGGGCCCTGGCAGGCCGGCCCGTGGTACCCTGGTTTCCACTGTGCCGACAGTAGCCCCCGGGCCCGCGATGGGCACGCCAAAGGCCATGGACGCAGGCGAAGCGTCGGGGGCCCAAAGATGCCTGCTTGGGCCGTGACACGTGGGGCGCAGCGGTTCTGCCCGCGGCCACGATCTCCTCGTCTTCAACGGGCAACCCGGTGGGGCCCGCCACGTCCTAGGCAACCGGTCAATAAAGCCTGGGCGCGCAGACTGCGCCCATCACTTCTCCCATTACTCCGCCGCACTCTTCCCCCAAACAGCTCCTTCTTCCCAGAGCACTCCAACTCCAGGGTCTTCATCTCCACCGCATCCATGGCGCCCAAGAAAGCAAACGCCAACCAGAAGGGTAAGGCCACGATGCAGGCTGGCAAATCTGCGGCGGCGGCGCGGGGTGCTGCACTTGAGGGGGCGCTGCCGGAGTCCTGCATCCACGCGACGGCGATTGCAAGGGTGCGCTACCTGGCGGCCGCGAGCACCAACGAGCATGGCGCCACCGAGATGAGGCCGACCGGCAGCAGGCTTCCCGAGGGGTACTACCCCATCTTTCTCCATACTCTCTACGCCGGCCTTGTTCCTCCCTTCTCCGATTTTCTCTTGGCGATTCTGGAGGCGTACCAGATCCAGCTTCTTCATCTTCATCCCAACTCCATCCTCATTCTCTCCATCTTCGCCTACCTCTGCGAGGCCTACATCGACATCCGTCCCTCGGTGGCACTCTTCCGCAGCTTCTACTCCCTCTGGCACACCGCGTCGAACGAGCGGCTCGGATGCGTCTCCTTCCGCATCGCCGCCAGAAGCGAGAATTACATTCCCATCGCATAGTGCGGTGAGAATGCCATCACCAAGGTGACGAAGAAGGTGGAGGATTTCCGCAAGCGGTGGTTTTTCGTCGACACCAAGGGGACCAACCCTCTCCTGGAGGTGCCCGAGGCGCCGCCGAGGAAGTGGGCGCGCTGGGCGAGCGCAGACTTCGAGGGCCCAAAGCTTGATGAGGTGTACGAGTGCATACGGAGGCTTCGCGTCGACGGGCTCACCGGCCAGATGGTGGCGAAGGACTTCACAAGGCGCCGCATCGCCCCCCTCCAGCAGCATTCGGAGCCGGTGTGGCGGTACACGGGCAAGGAGGACAGGATGCGCTTGTGCGCGGACAACTTCAAGTGGGAGGTGCTGCACCCGATCATGGGGATCCTCTTCGCCACGAGGGACATCCCATCTCCCACCAGCGAAGAGGCCAAGACGCTCTTCAACTTTGTTGAAGAAAGCGTGGAGGAGCACCGCAGGCGCCTGCCCGTGTTCGACGAATGGGGCATCGTGCCCGCAGGGCACCGCGGGCCCCGCACCAACCCGTGGGCGGCGGAGCCGGAGTACATGGACGAGTCGCCGGGGCCGGACGAAGGAGAAGACTCTGGCGAGGATGTGGCCTCGAGAGGCGCCGACCCCTCTGGCGAGGACGAGGCCTCGAGAGGCGCTAACCCCTCAGGAGGCGACGCGGGCTCCTCAAGGAGCGCACCGGCTGGCGAGGACGTCGAGGTGATCTCCTCCGGCAGCGACGAGGACGCCTTCCGCGTGGTTCCCTCCCGATGCACCACGGAGGAGAGAAGCGGCGGCACGGGAGGACGCTGCGAGCCCCGCACCAAGGCCATCCACGACCCGAAAGCCGCCGCTGCGAGGGGTGCTCCTCGCGAGGAGGCAGGAGCGCCTCACGAGGAGGCCAGAGCGAGCAACCTCCAGCCACCCAAGGGGAAGAAAAGGGTGTGGAGGATGACCGACGAGTAAGTCCTGATTTCCTTTCCTTTCATTTAGCATCTTGCTTTCGAAAACCCTCCTGAAGGATCTCTGTTTGTCTTTCTTTCAGCACAACTGCGGCGCCGAAGAGGCGGCGGCTCCGCAAGCTTGGGGAGACCGCCAGCGTCGCCGAGGAGATGCCTGTGGCCGACGAGCCGCAGCAGGTGGCTGTTCCTCCCGCGGGTGAGCACCGCGCGGAGGAGGTGGTTGAAGAGGCGATGCCGTCGCCAGCTCGGGCCGCCACTCCTCCCGCGGTCGAGCACCGCGCTGAGGAGGTGATTGAAGAGGCGATGCCGTCGCCAGCTCGGGCCGCCACTCCTCCCGCGGTCGAGCACCGCGCTGAGGAGGTGATCGAAGAGGTGGCGCCTTCGCCAACTCGGGCTGCTACTCCTCCCGTACAGCAGGAGACGACGGAGGAGGAGAGGGTGGATGAAGAGATCATCATGGAGCCGCCCCCGGAGGAGGAGGCTCCCACGAGAGGGACTGAAGCCCCCGAGGCCGCGGCGGATGCGACCACCACGGAAGGGATGGCAAGCGCCCCTGAGGAGCAAGAGGCGGAGGCGCCTCCGGAGCCCACGAACGCCGGAGCCGGGGGCGAGAGGACGCCCAGCCCCCGGAGGGCTCCTGATGCGGGCAGCGAGGGAGGCGCCCGCACGAGCCCCAGGCCATACCAGAAACGGCCGTGATCCCGAGGCAAGATGCCCCGGGTGCTTCGACGAGCGTCGAGGCCTCTGCACCCCGCGATGACGCGGGGACCTTGGCGCTGCGGGTGCCGCGCCCTCGCGCGGCCCGCCGCAGCATCGTCTTCGGCCAAGCGCGGAAAGCGTGTGACGAGTTGGAGACGCAATATGTCGAGGAAAAACTCGCCAGGGAGGAGGAGCGGGCAAGGCTTGGCGAGGCCTGGGCCCTCCTCCACGAGAGGGTGGAGATGTGCCGCCGGCAAGACGTGACGGCCCAGGTGGCGCATGAGGAGGCGATGCGCTTCGCCAAGGAGACCCGCGATAGCGTCAAGCGGGAAGCAGCGGAGGTCATGGACCAGCTGGACGCCGCTCGGGAGGCGCTCGAGGTGGAGACTGCCTCCAAGCACCAGGAAATAGCGGCCGCGGAGCAGAAATTCGCTGCTGAGTCCGAGGTCACAAGGGCCAGCTTGAAGGAGCTCCGCGAGCTGCTGGATGCTCACGAGAGGCAGCTGGCACCGCGCGAGGCAGAGCTGACGCGGCGCGAGGGAGAGCTCTCCCTCCGCGAGGAGGAGCTGCGCCAGCGCGAGGAGCAGGTCCAGCTGCTCGAGGAGGAACAGGCCACCCGTGAGGGGTAGTTGCAGGAACGCGAGAGCCTGGTGGCCAGGAACGAGGCCACCTACGCGGAGCGCCGCGAGAAGGCCAACACCGACTTCGCGCTGAAGCAGAAAAGAATCCAGGAGGAGGCCGACGCCAGGGTTGACCTCATCCGCCAAAATCTCGCCAACGATTACGACGCGAAGGCTAGGAAGCAGGAGGAGCGCTTCACAATGAAGCGCGACGAGCTCCGGCTCCAGATCGAGGGGCTCGAGAAGCAGGAGAAAGAGATGGCCTCCCGTCTTCAGCGCGCCAAGGAGGCGCAAGCTCGTGCGGAGAAGGAGGTTGCCGCCCTGAAGGCGGACTTGAGCGAGCTCCAGCAGCAGGTGGGGCCGGTCGTGAACCTCGTGGAGCAGGCACGGGACACCGCGCAGATCGGCTGGACCATGTCGCGCCAACACCAGCGCATGCTCCACGACCTGGTGGTCCGCGCGTGCGCCGTTGGGGACGACCTGAGGATCGAGGTTCCCCCCTTTTCCGCAGGGAGCGACGACGAGGCCGCGTACTTGTTCTTCTTCGAGCAATTCCTCGGAAAGCTTGAAGAGACCGCGAAGGGCTTCGACGAGCGCGTCGTGGAGGAGAGCTGCGATCTCCTCATCATCGCTACCAGCCGCATCTTCAGCAACCTCGCGAGGCTCCAGCCCTCGCTTGACTTTGAGGCCGTGACGGCGCCGGTCGATATCAGCAACAAGGCGCGGGGAGCCGCTGAGTCGTGGTCGATGAGGACGAAGGCGACGGCGAGGAGGATGCCTAGGAGGAGGAGGTGGAGGCTGCCGTGGACAGAGCGGGCACCTCAGGGGGCGCGACGGCCTGAGCTCCCTCTTGTATCTGGATGTGCAGGGGCACGGATTATCTTAGCATTTCATTTGTAATAGCTTTTGTAAAGACTTCCTTTAAGCTTTGTTTGCTTGGTAAATATCCCTCGTGAGGCTTTTGTCTTCCCTTTCATGTCTTTTTCGCTCTACGTCTTAGGACCCTCTCTTAGCGCTACACCACCGCCGCTTCGTTATGCGAGAGTCAGGGCTCCACAAGGCCGGGGGGTGCGTGAGGCCTCAAGACGTAAGAGCTCCCAAGTCGCTGTCGGCACAGTGGAAACCAGGGTACCACGGGCCGGCCTGCCAGGGCCCACAAGATTCGTTGGATGATTTTCGCTAAGGACCAGGCTCTCCAAGCCTGGCGAGCCTCGCGAGGGTATTTCCCTCGCGAGGGGTCTTTTCTCCTCGCCGAGGATTCTCTCTCTTGGCGAGGGATCGCAACTCGACAAGGTGTCTCCGACGCCACCCGCAATTCTGCTAAGGACCAAGCCGAAGGGCTCGGCGAGGCTTTTTGCCTCGCCGAGGCTCCTTCCTCACGAAGCCATCCCTGCCTCCGCGGCAGAGCGCACATGGGCTCTACGCCATGTGCAGAGTGACGCGCGCGCTTGCGCGCGATGACGACGACGCCGCAGTTGCCGTTTCCATGTATAAAGGAGTCAACAAAGCAGCACCAAGCAAAGCGGACAACGAGTATTGCCACTTTGGTGATAAGGGAACCGTCTGCAGCTACGCTCCAAGGGCGACGTCACCGTGGGACCCGTTCCGCCTCTGCAGCGCCAGCCCGCCGCCCGTTGGACGGTGGCCTTTTCCAGCTTTGGTGACGCCGTCCCTGCCATGGACCGCGTCCATGGCCCTCATCTTTCTGGTGGACTTCACCTTTATGGTGCACCGCGCCTCCTCCTTCGTCGCCATGTGGTAACCCTTCCCGCCCAAATGTTTGGGCGGAAGAGGTCCGAGACGCCTATAAAAGGAGAAGGGGCACGCCCGAGCAAAGTGTTGTGGTGGTGCACGGACAGATGCCATATAGGCTTAAGGTGGGGCCGATGGACGCTGGAGGTACCGGGGAGGGCTTGCACGTGAAGACGTACACACACACACACACGGTTTTACCCAGGTTCGGGGCTCTCGTGAGGAGATAACACCCCTACTCCTGCCTGTCTGATCTATATATGTGGATTACAACCGAGTTACAAGCTGCTCCTTGAGCTGTATATGACGAACTACGAGCTTTAGAGCTCTCTACCGAGTCTCGGAGCTGTCTACCGAGTCTCGGCACGGCTAAGTGTCTCTCTTGTCTAGCGTGCTCTCTTGTGAGGCAAAGTCTCAGCGATCTAATGAAGCTTCCCCGTAAGAGGAGCTCCTAGTGCTCCTTATATAGGGAAACCCAGTGTACAGAGTTAGGGCTGACGTTTGTCCTGGCGTAAGCAACACTGTGGCAATGCCGGGACCTCTGACTGCTTCCGTCACCCCAGCGTGGCATGTCCAATCCACCAACTCCTGTGCACTGCTCCACCGTACTGCCTCGGTCAGCAGCATGGAGGACTGACTGCCCATGCTACCACCGAGTCAAGGAGTTGGCAGCACGTCCTGTCCTACCAGTGGCAGCCCCCCTACCCCGTGATTGTAGGGACAAGACATACGCCACGACCAACGCCGAGATAGAGCTTCATTCTTCCCAATCCGGCATAGGCATGCCAGACATTTCCTAACTCGATTTCTCCTCTCCTGCACATAAGAACAACAAAGGAGATCCCGACATGTAGTTCACATGACCCGACATAGGGCTATGTCGGTAAGCCTTTATCCGGGTGACCCCGAATAAACCCATGTGCATGTCAGTTTATCATTGACTCGGTAAACTCCGAGTCAAAGCTTATTTCACCATAATGACCCATCTCGGGGGCTGCCCCCCGACATTAGTCCCCGAAGCTGGCGCGGTCCTGCAGCCTCAGATGGAGGGCCACGGCAGGTTTACCCGAAAACCAGCATTCTTACTTGATTACCGACATCACATACGTCGGCAAACCATTTATATGTCGGAAAGCAGATTCGCCTCCATCACGATATTCGACTTAATGTCGGATCGTTCCGACTCACAGGAAAAACCCTCGGCTCCTCCGAGTCATTGGTTCCTCTACGTGGCAGAGCATCTCTGCCTAACGCCTCGGCTCTTGTGCACGGATGGACGTGCCACTGGCACGCACGCCACTTGCGTCATGCCGGTCGCCTCGGAGACTGTGCGCATGCAAGCACTCAAGTGCGGTGGACCGCACCGCTCGCGTCGCCTCGGGTCCTGCCCGATCAGATGTGCCGCTCTATAACCGTTGGCTCGTGGTAACCCACCGTGTGGCCGATCGTGCGGCAGTTAAGCCGCAGAGGAGATCACGGTGGAGATCGTGGGGCAGTTATTCCACGATCCACGCTGATCGTGCACAGAAGATCGTGGGGGCGTACCGTTGCTCCCGAGGGGATAAATAGGAAGGAGAAGAGTAACTCTCTCCCCCTCCGCTCATTCGTCTCCTCGCCTCCTTACTTTCTTCCTCACTCCTGCGCACAGAGCCCCGCGCCGCCACACGCACGGAGCCGCGCACGCCGATAAGCCACCGGCCACCGCCGACGCACAGCGCCGCTGCCGTACGCCACAGTACCGCGGTAAGATTTCTTCTTCTTCTCCTTCTCTTTTGCGCATTAGCGCTTCGAATCTACAGGGGTTCTTCGTTCTTGTTTCTTTCTCGTGTTCTTTCTCTTTTCTTCACCGCGGCAACGCGTCAGGCGCCGCCGGCGAGTTTGCGGTTCCAGATGCGGTTGTACCGCCGGTGGACTAGCCGCCGTAGTTCCGTACTCTTCCCTTTCGTTTTGCGCTCTATAGCCTTCTGCCTCTAGATTAGATTCATGCTTGCATAATCTTCCTCCTTTGTTTCTTGTTTTGCTTTTTCTTTCTTTTTCACTGTGATGACTCTGATCTCATCGTCGGTAACCTCTTCTTATAGATCTCTGCAACTCTTCTCCGACATGTCGGACCACTCCAACCTCGAGATAGTCGAAGCGGCAGAGGAAGGAGTTGCCAAGGTAACCACTCGGGCCAGCTGGGAAGGCTCCTATGTCACCATAGGCGACATAAACTGGCTGATCCGGACTCGGCGGATCCCAGCCGAGGTGGAGTGTCGGCTCCCGGGTCCAGAGACGTCGCCGGATCTACGAGAAGGGGAATATGTCGTCTTCGTCGAGCATTTCGAGCGGGGATTCGGTCTACCCGCCAGCGATTTCTTCCGCAGCTTTCTCGACAGATTCGGCCTTCAACCTCATCAACTCCCAGCCAACGCCTTCACCACACTCTCGGACTTTGCCTCCTTCATGGAGGGTTATCTCGGCCTCTGGCCTACCGTCGAGGCGTGGTCCAAATACTTCCACTTCCGGAAGCAGGTCATTCCGAATCCTGCCAACCCGGATGCGGCCCGAGAGATGACACAGTGCGGGGCCGCCACTATCGTACCTCGGCGTGGCTCCATCTTCCCCCGGATCCAAGGACTGGAGTCATGCCGGAAATGGCAGCGCTCCTTCTTCTACGTGAAGAACTTAACCAAGGTGGACATGATTAACTTGCCGAGTTTCGCCATCGGCCCCCCAACCGCGCAGCTCAACTGGGGATACAACCCAACGGATACCGATTTGGTGGTCAACCACATCCACCAGGTCGTCGAGCAGCTCCGAGACGAAGGAATGACTGCTGACGACCTACTTGCGACATTCATCAGGCCGGGTCCTGCCCCTCCAACGCCGAGTCCATAAAATTTGCCACATGAGTGGCCCGCTGGATCCGACCCGAGTCAGCACCGTCGAGCTGGACAACGCCCAGATCCGGCGGCGCATCAAGGCCATAGCCCGGACCAAGATGCCGGAGACATGGGAATGGGGCAAAGAACCCCACAGCCGGAGCAACCTTCCACCGAAAGTAAGCACCTCTGCCGACATAACTTTTTCACCGACATAGACCCTTATGCCGGTACAACTCTGTACTTGATATTAATCACTTCCCATTTCAATTATGCAGAGATTCGGTGGGCAGCTGACGGAGGACGGAGAGAACCCCTCTGCCAACTGGGGTAAAGACCGGGTCGAAGCCGACTCGGAAGACCCGGACGACGAGGACAACATGCCCATTCCCGACGTCGGCTCAATTCCTGCCACGGGTAAGACTCGTGCTTCCTCCCTCCGAGACTGGTCTGAGGATGAAGATGACGATTGTCGGGTTTTAGAGGTGTATGATCCTCTCCCCGTTGCATACTCATATCCGATGTCTCCGAACTCAGCTGACTCGGATGAAGTGCTCGAGGTGGCACCCCTCGCCACAGGACCCAAGGGCGCAGCTCGGAAGCGCCCAGCGGGAACAGCCGCATCAGCAGATGCCGGAACCTCCGGCACCTCTGGTCCCGCGAAAAAGAAACAGAGGACAAAGACAGTGGTGAAACGCCAGCGCCCTGTCTCCAAGGGGTAAGACTCCCTTTCGCCGACATATACTCTATACTCTTGATTACACTTGCCCTCTTCTTGTAGCCAACATACTTTGCTATTTCGACTTTTCAGCATGGCTCCTCTGAAGGTTCCCACTCCCGGGTCAACTACCCGGGTTCCTCCAAGAACTCCGACACCGCCTCGGCCCGACGATACTCGGGTTCCGAGTCCACCAAGAATGAGTCCGGTTGCGGACATCTCGGCTCCAAGATCCGGAGCCGGAACTGAAGACTCGGTCGAGACCGCAACCGCAGCGCCCGACCAAGTGATTTATCTCGGGGCCAGCTCTTCGGCTCCCGAGGTGGAGCAGGCCGAGGTCCAGCAAGACTCGGAGCCCTCAAGACAGCAGCAGCAGCAAGAGCAGCCGACACAGCCGCAACAACAGCAACAGCAGCAGCAGCAAGATCAGCCACCACCATCTCAGCAGCAGCAAACTCAGCCACCACCCTCGCAGCAGCAGCAGCAGAAGCAGAAGCATAAGCAGAAGCAGAATCAACCTCCAGTAGCACCGCAGCCGCCAAAACACAAGTCGGCGCCCTCGCCCTCAAAATCAAAATCAAAATCGACATCAACGGCCAAGCCAACACCGCCACCAGTACAGCCGCAGCCATAGCCGCAAACATCTAAGGCCCCAGTTCCTGCAACTGGGGTATCGACTGGAAAGGCACCGGCGACGACAGTGTCGGCGAATCCGGACCGGCAATTAATTGTGCCACCAAGCACAGGAGCGGCGACATCCAGCAGCCTCCAGACCACCAGCTGGGGATTTGCGCCACTGCAAACACTTAGCGGAAAAAGCTGGGGCTCCCTCGAGCACTACCATATGGACTGGAACGCCGCCGACTTGAGCGAAGTGAGCTCGAAGTCACCAGCAGGCCAGATTGTCTCAGAACACCCGGCGGGGCCGAGTCTGGTGGCCCAAAAGATGGCCGCAGCCAAAACCGCTCTTCTCGTAGCCGACCAAGCAACTGCGGTAAGTTGTGCCGAATAAATATAACTCGGTTTACTTCCTTAAGGTAGATATTATCCATCCCCAGTCCCCGAGATTCGGGTCGAGTGACTGTGGCTCGGCCGAGTAATGCTGACTCGGTTTGAGTGAGGGTAACTCGGCCTGAATCTTTATCCACAATACTAACCTTTCTTCTTTTCAGACTTGCATGACCAAGCACACACAACTGCACCGCAAGCTGCTGCTGGAGCATAAGGTGCTCTCTGATAAGTTCAAACTGTTCCGGGCCAAGCTGGACCAAGTAGCGGACTCGGCGCTCAAGGCCGAAGGATTGGAGAAGCGGATCTCGGAAATCGAGAGTAAGTCATATTTTGCCTTTCAATCTTGTACTTGCATCAATTTTCTCATTCTGACATCAGCTACCTCGGCACAGCCGCACATAAGGAGCGCGAGCTTGCACATCAGGCCGAGCTGAAGAAAGAGCAGGAGGAGGTGTCCCGGCTGAAAGCCGAGTTAGAGCAATCTCGGAGTCGAGCCGCCGAGTCGGAAAAGACCGCCGCCACAGAGAAGCGGCTCCGAGAAGAGGAGACTCAGAAGCTCAAGGAATCTCTTGAAGAATCCAAATCAGAGGCTACCTCGGCTGAGAGCGAGCTCCGAGCTCTGAAGGCCAAGATCGCGCAGTGGCTGGTGGACATCTCCAGCATCAACTCCGAGATGGACAGTAAGCCCCCTTCCCCTTCTGCCTTTATTCAAATTTTCACTTTTACCTTTGTGTGACTTATCTCGGCGTTAGCCATTCCCTACTCAGAACGCTTCCCCCACACCAAGGCTGCTGCGGACAAGGGCGCAAAGGGGCACCGGTTCAAGGAAATCCAGGATGGCCCGATCTCGGCCGAGTGGGATATAGATACTCACTTGGTGGCCCTGAAGGCACGCTTGGTACCGATGAGGGCCATCGGGATGAATCTTCTTACCTCTGCAATCCGAGCTTACAATGTTCTCTGGCCCGGGTGTGAGGCTCCAGCTATTGTTGATGAATTAGCCAAGTGCCTGATGAACTCCGAGGAAAGGCTCGATGACTGGCGATCATCCGCCGCCCGAGTTGGAGCGGATGAAGCGCTATCATATGTGCTATCTTGGTACGAGGAGCTGGACCTCGAGATGCTGAAGACAGTGCGGGACGGGTCCAGGTGGCTTTCTGACCCGGAACACATCCAGCGCCGCCAAGAGTTGGCTTACTCGCTCATCCAATACGCCCCGGTACACAGCTTTGTCCCGGGTGAGCGGGTTCCACAATCGGAAGAATTGGAGGTCGACGGCGAGGACGAAGACGAAGACGAAGAACCAGTCGATGAAGAAATCCAAGCCGATACTCCTCCCGACATAGCCACTGGCACCACTTCGGCCGCTGCGACCAAGGATAGCGCCGAGATCTCGACCTCGGAACCGGCCAAGACCGATGCCGCCGCCTCTGCTCCAAGTAGCTAGAATCCTACTACCCTAACTTAGAAAAAACTCAAATCGTCAAATCCCCAGAATGCCGGGTGCAAATGTAACATAAACCTTTAGCTTTTCATGCTTGGTACTTGGTTCTTTTACTTTGCACAATTTTAGCATGGTTTATTTGTTATGCCGAATCATTCTGAACCGAGTTCCCGAGCTCGCTTTCTTGTTTACCATACTTAGCAACCTCTGCTCTTGTCTACCTTTTCTGGTTTCTTGACAGTCGAGTCACAAGATTACCGAGATACGGCATACAATACTAATAAACTTTGAGTCAAAGCTCATAATCATCCGACATAAAAGTTAGGAACAAAACAACTCGTGCCGAATCGCACTTGGGCCGAGTCCCCGAGTTTGTTTTCTTGTGTACTGCCCCTTGCAATCTCTGCCCTTGCCTACCATTTATGGTTTCTTTGGCATTCGGGTCACAAAATCACAAAAACATAGCATACAATACTCAAAACCTTGAGACATGGTCTAGAGCCACCCGACTTAAAGAAAAAGACAACAAAAGAAAACCGAATCGCTCTTGGACCGAGTCCCCGAGTCTGTTTTCTTGTTTACTATCCCTTGCAATTTCTGCCCTTGCCTACCTTTCATGGGTTTCTTGGCATTCGGGTCACAAAATCACAAAAACATAGCATACAATACTCGCAAACATGGAAGCACGATTTTTGGACCCATCCGACATAAAGAAAACAGAGATAAACATGCATACAACACACAATTCATAGCAAGGCAGTCCCCGAGTTTCATTTCGGGGTGCCGACATTTCATTTCAAAGTTTCGAGATACATACAGTGAGTCCTTAAGAGTAAAAAGGGCGAAGAAGAGCTACATTCCAAGGTCGTTTGGTCTCCTCTCCAGATCTATCCATCCTGTTCTTCACCTGTGCCTGAGCATCAATAAGATAATATGCATCGTTGTTCAAAGCTTTGCTCACAATAAACGGTCCTTCCCAAGGAGGTGAGAGTTTGTGCATTCCGGCAGTGCGCTGCACAAGCCTAAGGACCAGGTCCCCTTCTCGAAATTTGCGAGGATTTACTTTCCGGCTATGATAGCGTCGGAGATTCTGCTGATATATCGCAGACTTGGACAATGCCAATTCTCTTGCTTCCTCGAGCAGATCAACATCATTTTCTCGGGCTTCCTTTGCCTCTGACTCGGTATACAATGCGACTCTCGGCGAGTCATGCTCTATGTCGGTTGGCAGAACTGCCTCTGCTCCATAAACCAGGAAGAATGGCGTATAGCCAGTGGAGCGATTCGGTGTAGTCCTCAGACTCCACAGTACTGCCAGAATCTCATCCAGCCAACAACCCGGAGCACGCAACAGTGGCTCAATCAACCGAGGTTTGATGCCGGATAAGACTAGGGCATTTGATCTTTCCACTTGTCCATTGGACTGCGGATGTGCAACCGATGCTAAGTCTAGCCGGATTCTCTTTTCCTGGCAAAACCGAGCAAAGGCTTCCTCTGCGAAATTGGTGCCATTATCCGTGATAATGCTATGCGGATGCCCATACCTTAGGATAATATCCTTTAGGAATGACACGACTGTAGCGCCCTGACCCCAGAGTTATACAGTGAAACGTTGTGCAACCGGTCATGCTACACAATCAAGGGTTACTGGGGTTACCAATCCCAGGCCAAAACACATTGGCAGGCGTGCTCGGAATACATCATCGGCACACAACACCTCGATCATGCCATAAGCTCCGACATCGCTTTCACGTATAACAAAGAGACCAAGACTGCGGAACAAGTGGCACATCACAGACTCTACGACACAAAGATATCATAGTTCAACTCATATAATTGAGAAAGATAGCAAATGACACATCAGAGGTCACTGACCCATCATTACAACAAGCGGAAGCAAATTAAAGTTGTCTAAACAACAAGATCCAAATTATGGCCTAAGAGGCCTACAGATAATTATCCCGTGCCAGCCTGTTCCATGACGTCCCAAGCTGCCACCTGGGAACCCCAGACTACTCGTCGAAGTCAACATAGAACCCACCTTCCAGTTCGGTGGCGTCCTCCTCTGAAACAAATAATAATCAACAAAGCAAGGCTGAGTACGACGTACTCGCAAGAATTAGTAGGGCGATATAGGCCCGATGCTGACGGAGGCTTCAAAGCTATATAAGTGGTTGTTTTGCATAAAGCTAGTTTGTTTCCTTCCGAAGACTAGGACTCATGGCATCGTCTAATCAGAAGGTTTTCATAAGGGGATAAGAGGGTAACACTTTTCTCTTCGGTTCACGGGGAACCTACTGTATTCAGAAACACTACTTATCTCCACCAAGGCACTCCCTCGAATCTCCCTCGACGAAATGAATCTTTTAACACACGTTGATTAGGCAACCTCTAGTTGCCATTTGATTAAAGGTTCAGGTTCTCTATGATCTCACCTATCTCACCAAGATTTGTCCATAACCGTGGACACGGCTTTTCGAAAAGATTAAACCCTGCAGGGGTGTACTGTTTTTACCATTGGTACCGTCCGACCCCTTGCCTGATCATTTAGCTCTCTTCCGGGGAAAGCCGGCAGGGCAGGCGCGGTTAAACCTTTACAAAGCATGAGACTATCCAAGGGTCATCGTGACGACAGGACAAGTTCAGCGCCTATTTCAACACCCTGCCCCATCGCCACTCCTATCACCTCCACCATCATCACCATCATCATCTTCGGCCACACACCCGCAAATGGAAAGCGCAAACTAGAGGACCCTTGGATACGCCCGCACTAATTATTCAGTTAGTAAGGAGCCCATACTCCCACCTTTGGAAGCACGCTCGGTTCTTGGTTCGGTCGATAAGAACTCACACCTAGGGGCCAGAACGAGACAAAACACCATCCCCGATGGCAACTCATCCCAGCCTTCTTAGCAATTAATTATCAACACAAGTCTCCACCACTGTCCGAACATTCCATTCACTTCACAATTATGGAAATAATCAACGGACAACTCTAGCATTCGACTAAGCATGGCTAAGCATATCTAAGCATGACATACAACAGATATGATTTATCTCAGGCCAACACTTCAATCTATGGTTCATAGGTGGGGAAACAGATAATGGTTCAGGGAACATGCAATTGATAGGATATTATATACACTGACCAAAACTTGTCACCAGAATCGAATGCAATAATATAGTGGATAAAATACTTGGGTAATATGAGATATGCCAAGAAGGTTAGGTTACCTCTTGCCTTGCTGGTAGTACTGGTCGCGCTGGTTGTCAAGGTATTGTGGTGGAACCTCGACTCCAGAATCTACCGAAACACAAACAATACAAGAAAGGAATAAATAACAAGAATACAAGGTGCAATGCACAATCATGATGATATGGTCATATTATGCATTGAACTCATATTGGGCATCTCCCACAAGTTAAATGGAACCCCTAAAATAAATATTGCAAATAACGGGTTAAAACTACATCTTTAACTTAGTGAATTAGGTGAATATCCAAAATGTCCAGTACTGAAATATGAGGTAAATATGCATGGAAATGACATTATTTGATAGATATTAACCCACTGATCGTTTTGGTACCTTGTTTGCATTTTTCCGATTTACGGTGAGGAAATAGTGATTTAAACGGTTAAACAATTTAAATCATTTTAACCAATTCGAATATGACATCAAAGTAAAAGTTATTTGCATGCTGTGATATTAACATAGGTAGATAGCATTTGCTTTGCTGGTCATTTTGGTATATCATTTGCAATTTTTGAAGTAATATTCACCAAGTTATGATATTCCCAAAAATTGATTTAAATCTGCCATTTTAGTAATTTTTGGTAAACAGCACTAAAATTTAATTCCCCAACTCTCTCAATTGGCATAAAGTGGTAGCTCATTGTCCACTGATCATTTTGAGCTATTGAACACAATTTTTGGACAAATAGAACTCAAATTATGGAATTAACAAACTCAATATTATTTCTGCCATTTTAGTATTCAGCAACTGAAGACAATTTATTTTGACCAATTAAATTAACCAATGGTACTAACAGATAGACATTTTATTGCTGAGCATTTTGACATATTATTTGCAATTTTTGGACAAGTGGTTCAAAAGTTATGCCATATCAAAGTTTAACATCATTTTCTGTTTATTGTTTTAATTCCAGAGATTAATGCCGAAACGTTTTTCACCGGGCCAGTGGCTAGCCAGAGCCACTGACTGGTGGGCCGGCTGCCACGGTGGCAGCCACGTCGACCGGCCGGCCCGCTGCCAGGTTTGACCTGGGCAGGGATGCCAGGACCGGCGCGTCCGCGACGGCGGCCGACGGCACGGCCGCGGACGGATCCGGCGAGGGAGGCCGTGTGGGGGGCGTGCGTCGTGTCTTTGGGAGTCACCTCGACGAGGGCGACCGAACGGTGGCGGCGCCGCCCCAAATGAGTCACCGGACCGACGGCTACGACGGCGACCGGCGGCGGCCCGAACACGAGCTACATCGACGCGTCGATCTAGGGGGAGAGAGGAGGGACGGTGAGGTCCGGGAGGAGCGCAAGCTCACCCTGGTGACGCTGGTGAGGCCGGAGAGGGACGGAGACGGCGGCGATTTGCGGTGGACGGCGGCGGCAGTGCCGGAGAAGACGAGGACGACGGCCTCGATCCCGTGCTCCCGGCTCCGATTGCTCCCAGCAGGAGGACGAGGACGATGGCGCGCTCGGCTTGCCCTGGGGGAGCTCCGGTCGTCGGCGATGTGGCGGCGGCGCTCGGCTATGTCGCGGCCATGGCGCGGGGCGGCTAGGGTTTCTGCAGGTGGGGGAAAAAGGAGGGGAGGAGGAGCATGCGGTCGTGGGAGGCCTCTTTAGCCTCCAAGGGGGCCATGGACGCAAGGGGGCCGCGCGGGAGGCCGTGGTGGGGCGGCCATGGCGCCAGGGTTCTCCCTGTCGCCACAGTGACGATGCTGACAGGGGGGACCCACTGTCAGGGTTTTCCCCTTTTCCCAAATTCTTTAATTCCAGCAACTTTAGACATTTAATTGAGGTCCTTAAATATATTGGAAAATTCTGGAAAAATTCACAGAGCCCTTATATATTATTGGGAACCTGTGATAAAAATTGCAGCCCATTTGGAAAACATTTCATGTGTTAATGTTTCATAAGTTGTTTTCTTGAATTTTGGGCTTCCTTTGATTATTTGCATTTTCAAATACATTTACATTTGGCAACAAGCATATTTAAAATTGTTGGAACTTCCTGGACAAATATGTTTATTTGTTTTGCAACTTTGTTCACCATTTACATCATCACCTTTGGGTTCTCAATTGTTGCTCCCTTATTATTTCATGTGAAGCAATTTGAATGAGGATGCCATGATGCAAATGAGATGCAAAAGTGAAAATTTTACTCATATTTTCAGGGTCCAAAAGTTGGGTTGTTACAACTCTATCCCCCTTACAGGAATCTCGTCCCGAGATTCTTAGAGTAGGAAGAGGGAGGGAGGAAACATGACAACCCTTAACTTCAACGATCTTCTTGATCCCACGATGATCTTCCTTGTTACAGAGCGTAAGGTAACAAGCATGACGTGCCGATGAGGAACAGAAGATAGTTCAAGGGGACAGACAAGTTTTCTCCAAGGGTTGGAAATATGAACTTTGCACAAGACCATAAGCCATTGGGGGAAAAGTAGGAACAACTTGACCAAACAAAGGTCGAGCAGAGGATAAGAGAAACGACAGAGAGACATTTTTAGTATCACCACGTTAATGTTCTCCTCGATGTTCTAGATACCACTATCAGGCTTCGGAAGAGCCTTCAATAGGTCATCAAGTGGAGGTCGGACCTTTAAGATTTCAAAGAGACCATAAGGGCAACTTCTAGAATAAGTCGCACAATATCCTCATGGAGAGTGGTTTGATTTTACGAAAGGCAAGAGGATATCACAATAGACCTTCCAGTTAAGTAGGGCAACCACCACCTCAAACTTGCCGGATTACACAAGGCCTATGTCATACTCTTAAGGACACCAACCATCATTTCTGCTTGAGATTCAGATTTGGTTAAGCGTGCGGATATTTCAGACTTGACATGTCCGAGGGAGGAGTTTCAACAGCTAACGAGAGGTAAGGATCTCAAGAAGTGACTACGGCGTCAAGCTCCAGAACACTAGCTAGTTTGCGAGAGGAAGATTTGCTTTTCCAAGCGAACGCTGTGATCTTTAGAGTTTTGACACGACTCTAACTCATTGACCGAAAGTGGACACATGAACGAATGGACTTGGTAGCACAGTCAAACTCGGCTTGATGATCAGATTACCAATCATGCTAAGAGCGCCATCAAAGTCCTTGGATGTCAAAGCAATATCAATTGCTAAGAAAATCCGATTACCACCTCAATATGCATCCTCAACCATCTCGAGCCCGAGTAGCTCGGAGGTAGATGGATAAGGAAGGGTAAGAGCATCACTTCATCAAATACGTCATGAGACTAAGCACGACCTCTTGATATAAAAGAGTGTGACACTCCAAGGTTGAACAGAATAGAAGCTAGGCAAGCATCTTATTCTGCGGATTACAATACTTTGACCTGGTCCGAGAAATGGACAAGGTACCGGAGTTTGTTTCTCCTGACATCCCGAAGTGGAATGTCTTGATAAACCACAAGAATATCATGCATCAGAACACCCCAATGCACGATAATATTTGACTGTCAACAGACAGATGGAGGTCGGACGATAGATCTAGGGTAAGAAAGCGGGCTAGCAACAATATCAAGATAATGCAGAAGCCCTTGTTAGCACTCTTCCGACAACTAGTGCCGAAAGTGTTTCAGGAATCGGTGTTACCGGAGGAATCACAAAGATAGCTGGGAAACTCGCGATGAGCACTCTTATCTTGATCTAGATGGTTTCATGACAGAATATCCAGCTATAGCTCGTGACAGAGAAGAGGTTTGTTTCCGCATTTCAATTACGACTACAACCACCAAATTGAAGATTAACTTCAAACATGGCCAACCTAACGTAGGGTTTGACAATTAACATCAGGATTCAACGGGAAAGATCTTGGGTTAAAGATCAGCTTCATGTACTGGGTCTCACAAATAGCATAGTGCTCACATGGGTGACAACCCTCATGAATCAATACACCAGAATTCCAGTACAATCCGGGACCTTCGGTTCAAGACCATGGGCCATAAGTCAAAGAGGGGAATACCCGATTAGGTGCGAAATGTTTTCAAGGCTTCGGATGTCTTGCACCTTCTTCTTCATTGGGTGAGAACAACGGAGTTTACTTCGCGGTTTCTAGAAACGGAAACAACCTAACCAGTAGACTAAAGGTAGGAACCAACCCCGTGAACCTAATTTCTTGAATCGCCAGACGAGCAGAAGAACCGCTAAATCAAATAGAGGTAAGATGACTCAGAGTTAGAGCGAGTTGGATAAGGAGTAAAAAGAAACCTAAGAGGGTTTTCACAACTCATTTTTAGGTTATAAATAGCTTTCACGACACTAGACTCGACATCGACCAGTAGAACGGGTTTCCTACAGGCAGTCCTGCTCTGATACCAATTTGTAGCGCCCTGACCCCAGAGTTATACAGTGAAACGTTGTGCAACCGGTCATGCTACACAATCAAGGGTTACTGGGGTTACCAATCCCAGGCCAAAACACATTGGCAGGCGTGCTCGGAATACATCATCGGCACACAACACCTCGATCATGCCATAAGCTCCGACATCGCTTTCACGTATAACAAAGAGACCAAGACTGCGGAACAAGTGGCACATCACAGACTCTACGACACAAAGATATCATAGTTCAACTCATATAATTGAGAAAGATAGCAAATGACACATCAGAGGTCACTGACCCATCATTACAACAAGCGGAAGCAAATTAAAGTTGTCTAAACAACAAGATCCAAATTATGGCCTAAGAGGCCTACAGATAATTATCCCGTGCCAGCCTGTTCCATGACGTCCCAAGCTGCCACCTGGGAACCCCAGACTACTCGTCGAAGTCAACATAGAACCCACCTTCCAGTTCGGTGGCGTCCTCCTCTGAAACAAATAATAATCAACAAAGAAAGGCTGAGTACGACGTACTCGCAAGAATTAGTAGGGCGATATAGGCCCGATGCTGACGGAGGCTTCAAAGCTATATAAATGGTTGTTTTGCATAAAGCTAGTTTTTCCTTCCGAAGACTAGGACTCATGGCATCGTCTAATCAGAAGGTTTTCATAAGGGGATAAGAGGGTAACACTTTTCTCTTCGGTTCACGGGGAACCTACTGTATTCAGAAACACTACTTATCTCCACCAAGGCACTCCCTCGAATCTCCCTCGAGGAAATGAACCTTTTACCACACGTTGATTATGCAACCTCTAGCTGCCATTTGATTAAAGGTTCAGGTTCTCTATGATCTCACCTATCTCACCAAGATTTGTCCATAACCGTGGACACGGCTTTTCGAAAAGATTAAACCCTGCAGGGGTGTACTGTTTTTACCATTGGTACCGTCCGACCCCTTGCCTGATCATTTAGCTCTCTTCCGGGGAAAGCCGGCAGGGCAGGCGCGGTTAAACCTTTACAAAGCATGAGACTATCCAAGGGTCATCGTGACGACAGGACAAGTTCAGCACCTATTTCAACACCCTGCCCCATCGCCACTCCTATCACCTCCACCATCATCACCATCATCATCATCAGCCACACACCCGCAAATGGAAAGCGCAAACTAGAGGACCCTTGGATACGCCCGCACTAATTATTCGGTTAGTAAGGAGCCCATACTCCCACCTTTGGAAGCACGCTCGGTTCTTGGTTCGGTCGATAAGAACTCACACCTAGGGGCCAGAACGAGACAAAACACCATCCCCGATGGCAACTCATCCCAGCCTTCTTAGCAATTAATTATCAACACAAGTCTCCACCACTGTCCGAACATTCCATTCACTTCACAATTATGGAAATAATCAACGGACAACTCTAGCATTCGACTAAGCATGGCTAAGCATATCTAAGCATGACATACAACAGATATGATTTATCTCAGGCCAACACTTCAATCTATGGTTCATAGGTGGGGAAACAGATAATGGTTCAGGGAACATGCAATTGATAGGATATTATATACACTGACCAAAACTTGTCACCAGAATTGAATGCAATAATATAGTGGATAAAATACTTGGGTAATATGAGATATGCCAAGAAGGTTAGGTTAGCTCTTGCCTTGCTGGTAGTACTGGTCGCGCTGGTTGTCAAGGTATTGTGGTGGAACCTCGACTCCAGAATCTACCGAAACACAAACAATACAAGAAAGGAATAAATAACAAGAATACAAGGTGCAATGCACAATCATGATGATATGGTCATATTATGCATTGAACTCATATTGGGCATCTCCCACAAGTTAAATGGAACCCCTAAAATAAATGTTGCAATTAACGGGTTAAAACTCCATCTTTAACTTAGTGAATTAGGTGAATATCCAAAATGTCCAGTACTGAAATATGAGGTAAATATGCATGGAAATGACATTATTTGATAGATATTAACCCACTGATCGTTTTGGTACCTTGTTTGCATTTTTCCGATTAACGGTGAGGAAATAGTGATTTAAACGGTTAGACAATTTAAATCATTTTAACCAATTCGAATATGACATCAAAGTAAAAGTTATTTGCATGCTGTGATATTAACATAGGTAGATAGCATTTGCTTTGCTGGTCATTTTGGTATATCATTTGCAATTTTTGAAGTAATATTCACCAAGTTATGATATTCCCAAAAATTGATTTAAATCTGCCATTTTAGTAATTTTTGGTAAACAGCACTAAAATTTAATACCCCAACTCTCTCAATTGGCATAAAGTGGTAGCTCATTGTCCACTGATCATTTTGAGCTATTGAACACAATTTTTGGACAAATAGAACTCAAATTATGGAATTAACAAACTCAATATTATTTCTGCCATTTTAGTATTCAGCAACTGAAGACAATTTATTTTGACCAATTAAATTAACCAATGGTACTAACAGATAGACATTTTATTGCTGAGCATTTTGACATATTATTTGCAATTTTTGGACAAGTGGTTCAAAAGTTATGCCATTTCAAAGTTTAACATCATTTTCTGTTTATTGTTTTAATTCCAGAGATTAATGCCGAAACGTTTTTCACCGGGCCAGTGGCTAGCCAGAGCCACTGACTGGTGGGCCGGCTGCCACGGTGGCAGCCACGTCGACCGGCTGGCCCACTGCCAGGTTTGACCTGGGCAGGGATGCCAGGACCGGCGCGTCCGCGACGGCGGCCGACGGCACGGCCGCGGACGGATCCGGCGAGGGAGGCCGTGTGGGGGGCGTGCGTCGTGTCTTTGGGAGTCACCTCGACGAGGGCGACCGAACGGTGGCGGCGCCGCCCCAAATGGGTCACCGGACCGACGGCTACGACGGCGACCGGCGGCGGCCCGAACACGAGCTACATCGACGCGTCGATCTAGGGGGAGAGAGGAGGGACGGTGAGGTCCGGGAGGAGCGCAAGCTCACCCTGGTGACGCTGGTGCAGGTGGTGAGGCCGGAGAGGGACGGAGACGGCGGCGATTTGCGGTGGACGGCGGCGGCAGTGCCGGAGAAGACGAGGACGACGGCCTCGATCCCGTGCTCCCGGCTCCGATTGCTCCCAGCAGGAGGACGAGGACGACGAGGCGAGGACGATGGCGCGCTCGGCTTGCCCTGGGGGAGCTCCGGTCGTCGGCGATGTGGCGGCGGCGCTCGGCTATGTCGCGGCCATGGCGCGGGGCGGCTAGGGTTTCTGCAGGTGGGGAAAAAGGAGGGGAGGAGGAGCATGCGGTCGTGGGAGGCCTCTTTAGCCTCCAAGGGGGGCCATGGATGCAAGGGGGCCGCGCGGGAGGCCGTGGTGGGGCGGCCATGGCACCAGGGTTCTCCCTGTCGCCACAGTGACGATGCTGACAGGGGGACCCACTGTCAGGGTTTCCCCTTTTCCCAAATTCTTTAATTCCAGCAACTTTAGACATTTAATTGAGGTCCTTAAACAGTTTGGAAAATTCTGGAAAAATTCACAGAGCCCTTATATATTATTGGGAACCTGTGATAAAAATTGCAGCCCATTTGGAAAACATTTCATGTGTTAATGTTTCATAAGTTGTTTTCTTGAATTTTGGGCTTCCTTTGATTATTTGCATTTTCAAATACATTTACATTTGGCAACAAGCATATTTAAAATTGTTGGAACTTCCTGGACAAATATGTTTATTTGTTTTGCAACTTTGTTCACCATTTACATCATCACCTTTGGGTTCTCAATTGTTGCTCCCTTATTATTTCATGTGAAGCAATTTGAATGAGGATGCCATGATGCAAATGAGATGCAAAAGTCAAAATTTTACTCATATTTTCAGGGTCCAAAAGTGGGGCTGTTACAACGACTGTACGGCCATCACACTTTCTGATTGGCTTCACCTCGATCCACTTGGTGAACTTGTCCACCATCACCAGGATGTGAGTCATATTACCTCGGGCAGGTTTGAATGGTCCCACCATATCCAGACACCACACTGCAAATGGCCAAGTGATGGGGATAGTCTTAAGAGCTGATGCCGGCATATGAATCTTGTGAGCAAATCTCTGACATCCTTCACATTTCCGGAAAAAGTCCTCTGCTTGCTGTAAAGCACTGGGCCAGTAGAATCCATATCGGAATGCTTTAGCCACTATAGCTCGGGAAGAGGCGTGATGACCGCACTCCCCCTGGTGAATATCTCGAAGGATACTTTCTCCCTCCTCCCTGCACCCGTCGCGGGACCGTGCTGCCTCCTCGCTGGGCCGCCCTGCGCCCAGCCCGGCGACTGCGCTTCTCATGGCGCAGGAGCTGCTGCAGTACCGTCCCATGCCGGACGCTCAGGAGGCCTGGCTCAACCGCGTCTCCGAGCTCATCGGCGCCGCTCGCGCCGCCGCACCTGCACCGTCTCGTTCCCTGGTTCCTTCTGCGCTCGTGGGGGATGTGGCGCACGGCGCACCTCCCGCACCTCCTCGTCACCCTGCACCCGCTCCAGCTCCACCGGTTCCGCCGCAACCTGCTCCAGCGGGGGCTCCTCCTCGCGACGGCCGCGCTGCATCACACGCGTCGTCGCCGCACGACTGCCAAATCGTGCAGCGAGCCCCTGAGGACGCACGCGTGAGCATCGAGCGCGGGCAGGAGCGCCGCAACCGCGCCGTCCAGGACGTCGCCACCGCCGGGCGCCACCTCCGCGCCACCCTTGCCAACGGCACGGTCACCTACGGCACGACGGTCGCGTTCACTCGCAGCCTCCGTCGCGTCGTCTGGCCGGTCAAGTTCAGGCCGGACCTCCCTCCGCGCTACGACGGCAAGAACAACCCCCTGGAGTTCCTGCAGCTCTACACTCTGGCCATTCAGGCTGCCGGGGGCGACGACAGGGTCATGGCGAACTGGTTCCCCATGGCCCTCAAGGACTCTGCGTCCTCATGGCTCACCAACCTCCCCGCCGAGTCCATCAACACCTGGGAGGAGCTCTGCCGGTGCTTCGTCGCCAACTTCAAGGGCACATACGAGCGCGGCCTCACCTACAACGACCTCCGCCGTGCGTCAGAAGCCCGGCGAGACCCTCCGCAAGTACATCCAGCGCTTCAGCCAAGTGCGCAACAAGATCCCCAATGCCACCGACGCGCAGGTCATTTCGGCCTTCCAGGCTGGGGTCACAGACGTGCGGATGCTCGAGAAGCTTGGCATCCATGACAACATCACCACCGTCGTCAAGCTCTTCGACTTGACGGACAAGTGCGCCAAGGCTGAAGAGGGCCGCTTGTTCGTCAAGAACGAGCCAGGGGACCCCGCCGAGGGGTCCAAGAAGAAGAAATCCTCGGAGAAGCGCAAGACTACTACTACAGTCCTCGTGGCAGAGCCCGACGGCAAGCAGCCTCGCCAAGCTGCCACTCCAGCCGCAGGACCTGAGAAGAAAGATGATCGTCCCTTCTGCATCTACCACAACAGGCATTCTAATGCCACCGAGGACTGCTACGACCTCAAGAGGCTTCGCGAGGCTCGCGAGGCTCGCGAGGCAAACGGAGGCCGCGGGGGGCGACGCTGGAACAACAACTACAACGACAACTACCAGCAGAACCCCCAGGCCAACGCCGTCCAGCCCGCGAACGACAACCTGCCTGCCAAGACTGACGAGGGCTACCAGGTGCCTCACGGGGCCGCTTGCATCCTCGGCGGGGCTCAGGCCCCTCGCTCCAACCGCCACTTCAAGCAACTCGCTCGCGAGGTCGCGGCAGCCCTTCCTGGAGTCGAGGCCTCCAGGCCCCTCAAGTGGTCCCAGTGCCCCATCACCTTCGACTCCAGCGACCACCCCAAGTCCACTTCGACTGTTGGCACCATCCCGCTGGTCTGCACCCCCACCATCAACAACATCGCCGTCTCTAAGACGCTCATTGATGGGGGTGCCGGCCTCAACGTCATCTCCGTCGAGACATTCGAGAAGCTGCAGGTGCCCTACGAGCGGCTCATGCCCACCAGGCCCTTCTCGGGAGTGACAGAGGGCCTTACCACCCCTTTGGGGCAGGTGAGGCTCGCCGTCACTTTCGGCACCCAGGCCAACTACCGCACCGAGCTGATCGACTTCGACGTCGCGCACATCGGCCTGCCCTACAACGCCATACTCGGCTACCCCGCCCTCGCCAAGTTCATGGCGGTGACCCACCATGCCTACAACCTCGTCAAGCTCCTTGGCTCGGGTGGCACCATTATTATCCGCGGCATGGTCTCGGACGCCCTGTACGCTGTGCAAGCGGCCTACAAGGCTGCCGCGGTGGCGTCACCCCGCTGACGAGGATGAGAAGCCCCTCCCGAGGCCCCCGCGAAGAAGAAGCAGCTGTTCTCTCAGGAGAAGGCCGCGACAAAGCAAGTGCCTCTTGAGGCAAACGGCTCGGGGGCTAGCGTCACCATCGGCGCCAACCTGCCTCCCAAATAGGAAAGCGCGCTCGTCGCCTTCCTCAGGGCAAATTCTGACATGTTCGCATGGACAACCGTCAGATATGTCCGGAGTACCGAGGGAGGTGATCGAGCACCACTTAGCCGTGTGTCCAAACGCATGCCTCGTCAAGCAAAAGCGCGGCGCCAGGCGCCAGAGAAGCAAGACTTCATCATCAAGGAAGTAGACAAGCTGAAGAAGGCCAGCATCATCAAGGAAGTGGTCCACCCCACTTGGCTCGCCAACGGTGTGGTCGTCCCCAAGCGCACCGGAGGAAGCCGCCTCTGCATCGACTTCACCGACCTCAACAAGGCCTACCCCAAGGACCCCGATCCCCTCCCGAGGATCGACCAGATCGTGGACTTTCCAGCGCCTCATGAGGATCGCCCTGGGGGCTTAAATGGGGAGGAATGCAGAGGCCTACGTCGACGACATTGTGGTCAAGACTCGCGAGAAGGACACACTCATCAAGGACCTCGAGGAGACCTTCGCCAACCTGCGCAAGGTCAACATCAAGCTGAACCCCGCCAAGTGCGTCTTCGGGGTCCCTTCAGGCAAGCTCCTCGGGTTCCTGGTGATGGGGTCGCAGCATGGAAAACAAAAATTTTCTACGCGGCAAAGCGGAATAAACCCCAAGGATCTAGATCATCGAGATGAAGATAGCGAAGATGAGATCCAATCTCTTACCCTCGAAGATCAACAAACGCGTTTTGTCGGTGCAGGGGTTGGCTAGTCGATCCCCGCAACTAGACTCGTCTAGTCGCGAGGAGATGTATTATCCTCGAGATCCAATCCGGTGAAGTGCGGCAACGGGCAGCACCTCCGCGGCGTCCACACGTACAGCTCGATGAAGACGTCGACTCCTTGATCCCGCAAGCGAGACGACGTGGCCTTGATGATCTCAGCAGCACGACGGTAGTGCCGGTGATGATGACGATCTCCGCACGCGAGGCTTGGCCAAACCAAGAGAGGGGAGAGGGAGAGGAGATGGTGGCGCAGCCCCTAGGGCTAGGGGGTGCGGCTAGGTGTGGTGGTGAGGCGGCGGCAGCCCTTCGGGGAGAAGGGGTGCGGCTAGGGTAGAGGGAGAGAGGGAGAGGGGGGTGCGGCTAGGGCTTCCTCCAAGGATGTGTTGCGCCCCCCCCCTTTCCCCTCCTTTATATAGGTGGCGGCTAGGTCAAGGGGAGGGGGCCGGCCGGCCCCTCCTTACTTGCCCCCCAAGTTGGAGTCCAACAAGGACTCCTCCTTGGGCCCCTTTCCTAAAGGGTTGGGAGCCCACCTCCTAGTCCAACTAGGAGTGGGACTCCCCTCCTATGCCGCACCAGCCCATGGGCTTAGGTGGTGCGCCCCACCTAGTGGTGGCAGCACCCCTTTGCACCATGTGGGCCCCATACAATTTATGCGGTCCCACTTCTAGACTCTTCTAGAACATTCCGGAACCTTCCGGTACCCTTTAAATAATTTCCGGAACTTTTCCGAAACCTCCGGAAACCACTTTCCATATATGAATCTTATTCTCCGGACTCCTCCGGAACTCCTCGTGATGTCCGGGATCCCATCCGAGACTCCGAATCACCATTCGTTCACGTCATCATTTAATTCATCGCAAAACCTAATTTCATCGGAACGTTAAGTGTGTGACCCTACGGGTTCGAGAATGCATAGACATGATCATATCAATAATTAATAGCGGGACCGGGATGTCCATATTAATTCCTATACACTCAACGAAAACCTTTTCTCGATTGAACCACGATGCCGGAGATTCAATTAATCTCATATACGATTCCCTTTGTCTCACGATATTTTACTTGCCCGAGATATAATCGTTGACATCCCCATGTCCAGTTTAATCTCGTTACCGGCAAGTTCTCTTTACTCGTCCATAATATAGGATCCCGGTGATTACAACTTAATCACATGTCTGCAGACTCTTGATGCTATATTACCGAGAAGGCCTGGAGATATCTTCTCCGTCACAAGGAGGGACAAATTCCACTCTCGATACATATCACCCAACAACCCACCATCGGAGATACCTGAAAGCCACCTTTATAATCACCCAGTTACGAAGTGACGTTTGATGTCCACAAAGTATTCCTCCAGTGAACGGGAGTGATATAATCTCATGGTCTAAGGAAACTATATTTGGCATATTAAAAGTGTTGACAACAAAACTTTTGTGACACGATTAATTGCAACTCTTTATTTGGGTCATGTCCATCACACCATTACTCCTAATGATATGACTCCGTTATCAAGTGACTATAACAAGTCCATAGTTAGGAAACTCTAACTATCTCTTGATCAACGAACTAGTCCTGTAGAGGCTCACTAGGGACTCCGGGTGTTTATATTCCACACATGTATTATGTTTCCATTTAATACAATTATAGCATGGATAATAAACTATTACCATAAACTTGAATATGCTTAATAAACCATTTTATTATTGCCTCTAGGGCATATTCCCAACAGTCTCCCACTTGCACTAGAGTCAATAATCTAGTTTACATTTCCTCGATCCAACACCCATGGAGTCTCACTCATGAAGTCTCAGTGCTGATCATGTTTGCTTGTGGAAGAGGTTCCGTCCGTACTCTGTACCTTTACAGTTCTTTATGTCCTTTGCAAAATTGTAACTGTCACCTAATTTGACATTACTTTATCATCATATGATAAACTTCCTATCATCCCATGATAAAACCATTATCATATAATGCATATAATATGTTTGGTTATAGAGTGAGATAATCATATCCTTTCATGCCATATGTATGATTAGTCAAAAGGACTTTCTCATAACACATGCATCTGGAACTCACTCAATCTTGAAACATCTTTCTCAAACCAAAATATTATATCTTATTTCAATCCTTGAATTAACCATATACTCCTATATGTTGTAGACTTAACAAATCAACAGTGAACCTTGTCACTTTGACATTTCCGATCATGCTTTCGCTGTGCTACTCTGCTATTAAGAGATCTCTAATTTAGTCTGGCTTTATGACTTCAACCAAGTCCACCATCTTCTAAATTTATCTCAATTTCATGAAAAATGACTCCTCATTCAACATGTTCTTACAATTAAGAACTTGGGTCACATATCGTCATATACAAACATATGGTTCTTATATGTTGAGATCTATGAACAATTCATATTGAATTCCAACATATCCTCCAACCATCAATTTTGTACTGAGTTCTCTAACTCAATGCTTCACCTATATATCACAATGAGATGAACCAGTCTTCTCTTATTTCATTTTGAACTCCTTCAAAAACTTGTATAGGTAAAACACTCTGACTTTAATGTTTATCAAACTTATCTATCCACCATAGATACATTCATCTACATGAATATTTGACGTTCAAACTAACTTCATAAGTTATGCATTGGTCCATGACAACATTTACAACATTTATGAAATCTCCATTTCATTCAAACACTATGTTGTAAACTCCCACTCAAATATACCTCATACACATATTAAATTGTGAAAACACAGTGGCTCCCACTCAGAAATATGTTATCTTTATATTTGACCATGATTTAACTAGCTCCCACTCAAACATATGTCACCACATATTTTGATTATGGAAATTAATTTCTGCTCTAACTTAATATATGTCACCACATATCTTAATTAGATCTCACTCAGTTTCTTATGCACTTTCTCGACACTTTGGACTCCTCCAAAACTCTTAACCCTTAAGATTCGAGAACTCATATACGAAACACCAGCACTTTGCTAGTTCTAAGTTTTATTTATTCCACGCAAACTCTTTTGCCAAAATAAATATGTGAAACATTCTTTTCACAAAATCAAGCAACGATTACTTTATGATTTAAACTTAAATTGGAATGACTCTTAGTCACTTTCGTATTTAAAGTTTCTATTTCTTCTTTTGTAGTTTTGTAGGTATGTCTTGTTTCTCAAACATGACAAGCAAATCATGAATATTATTTTGCAACTTTTGACAAAATTCATACTCTTGAATCCTACTTCTCTTTAGACAAGCTAAACCAAAATTCAATGATCACCATCATCAAAACCTTTATGTGTCAAGTTTTAACCAACATAGCACTTTACATATGTGCCACTTGATACATAAACATGCAAGGTTTAAGCTTTCTAAAACTTTATTCCAACAATTCTTTTCACCATGAAACCATTTCACGATAAATCCACTAAAACACATAACACAACCAAACACATTGGTTTGTTCCTTTTAGTCTCACATTGTGGAATCTCTATTCATAATCTCATATGAACATTCTACAAAACTTTATTTGCTTTGGCTTTTTAATTATCTCATAATCATTGAAACCATTATTTTACATAACTCATATGCAAAATGCAAATCATTAAATAGATCCTTTATTTAAAACAGGAGTGTTATCAAAAATAAATCTAAATGATACTAATGAAACCTTAAAACCAAGAACCCTTTGTTTATGACCACATGATATCAAATATAATGTGACTACAATACTTTAGGTTTATCAAAACACCTTTTGAATAATCTCTAAACATTGTAATTTGTGATAACACTTGTCACAAGTCACCATACTAAACAATAACTCAAATATTTTGTCTCTTTTGATCAAATCGAAAAGACTCAATTATCTTGTTAACTTAATATCCTCTACTTCCATAAAACTCATCATGACATGAATAAATACTCCTATTTACTCATCCATAATAAAATAATGATGTCTTTTATTTACTGAAAAATACAACCAACACTTGTGTTTATTTTCAGCAACTCATGGCATTTTCAGAAAATGGCATTTTTAATCACACTACTTAGTGATGCGCATCAACATGCTCTTCAGCACTAATAGTACAATTAAAACAATTCTCATCATTAAGTATTGGATATTTTAGTATGTCTTTATTTTATAAGTGTTTAACTAATTATCGTTTAAATCTAGCAAAGGACAATAATCTCATAATCGAAACGTGATCTCCAAAAAGGATTACTCATGAAAATAGAACAACCACTTGTCTTTAACATGAATGACCGTCTCACAAACCGAGACACACTAATTTAAGATCACACTTAATTCGATTACAAAACTCATTCAAATCCTCTAATTTAAAACGATAAATGTAGAAGTAGAACATCGCCAGCATCAACTCCTTGATTGCCATCTCCCGCGAAATCCACTCAGTCCCTCCATGCACTTCTCAAACGGCAGGCCCTGTTTTCATAAAACAGCACAAGTATCAAATACTTAGCTCACCATAAGTGTAAATGGGACATTAAACATTTATAACTAGTATATCAAAATATACCTTCTGCGTTGACTACCTCTCCTGCTATGGGTTCCACTTTAACTTGACTCAGCTGCGAAATGAACTCACAGAAAGTGATCGAATCCCTTCCCATGACATAGTTCTTCACATAATCCTTATAGCTGGGGGGAAGCGAACGCAGCACCCCATCTATTGCCATCTCGTCAGTTATTTCATGGTTCCAAACATCCACCATAGTATAATACAGCCGGTGCATCTTACTTAGGTGCTGTTCCAAGCAAGTGTTTTCTTCCATCTTAGTTGAAAGAAATTCATCCAGGCATTCAAACCTTGCAACTCTAACTTGTGCTATGAACCTTTGTTTCAGCTCATCGACAATCTCCATTGCGCTCAAGTTTCCAAATTGTCTACCAAGGTTAGAATCCATGAAGGTGCATATCAGCCACTCGACTCTCAAGTAGGTGGTCTTTTGATCATACCACTCCATATACCCTTCATAGTCAACAGTAACATCAGGGCGTTTTTCTAAAGCTTCATCTATCACGTAGAGCTCATCATTGTCGAATAGGGCTTTTCTCAGACGCATGTACCACTCAGCAAAGTTGGACCCATCTAGACGCAGCTCCTCAGCAAGAAACATACTACTGTAGTCTCCCATGATCTACAAGGATTTTGCAAAGACATCTTTAGGACACTTGTTTATGATAATTTTAGTTCAATTTAATCAAATTAACGAACTCCCACTAAACTCAACATCTCTCCGGTTGATTAGTGACACACGATCCAAATCCACTACACCACCACCGATCATCACGTGAGATGATGTAGCTTCAATGGTGAACAACTCAGTGTTGATCATATCATTCATATGACTCGTGTTTAACCTTTCGGTTCCGTGTTCCCGAGGCCATGTCTGTACATGCTAGGCTCGTCAAGACAACCGTAGTATTTCTGCTTGTGCAAACTGGCTTGCACCCGTTGTATGTGAACGTTGAGTCTACCACACCCGATCATCACGTGATGCTTCGAACGACGAACTTTCGCAACGGCGCATACTAGGGGAGAACACTTAATTATCTTGATATTAACATGAGAGATCACCTTATCATGCTACCGTCGCGATCACATCAAAGCATAACAATAAGGTGCATAAAAGGGATTAACATCACATGCAATTCATAATTGTGATATGATATGGCCTTTCTTCATATGCTCTTAGATCTCCATCTTCAAAGCACCGGCAAGATCTCCATCTCCGGCATGATCTCCATCATCTTGGCGCCATCACCATGGTTGTCCACCAATTATTGCAACTACAACTAATGCTACTCTTAGCAATAAAGCAAAGCAAATTACATGGTGATTTCATTGACACGCAGGTCACATAAAATAATAGACAACCATATGGCTCCTGCCGGTTGCCGTACTCGTCGACATGCAAGTCGCGAAACATTACAAACATGATCATTGCATACATTATCACAAATCACATTGGCCATATCACATCACTTGACCCCCTCTGCAAAAACAAGTTAGACGCCTCTACTTTGTTTATGCAAATTTTACGTGGCTTGGGTCAACGAGTTAGAACCGTTCTAATCTACGCAAAAACCACAACGGTGATATAATAGTTGCTTATTTACTCATCCTTTTGAAAGGCCTTCCATTGAAAATTGCATCCTCACTAAAGCAAGAGAAACAGACACCCGCCAGCCACTTATGCAAAACAAGTTGCATGTCAGTCGTGGAACCGGTCTCTCGTGCGTGGACGAGTAAGGTTGGTCCGGGCCGCTTCAATCTCACAATACCGCAAAGATGCAAAGTGCACGCGAGAAGGTAGCAACATAAAATATCAACGCCCACAACTCCTTGTGTTCTAATCGCATCAACACCTACGACGATCTAGGCTCTGATACCACTGATGGGGTCGCAGCATGGAAAACAAAAATTTTCTACGCGGCAAAGCGGAATAAACCCCAAGGATCTAGATCATCGAGATGAAGATAGCGAAGATGAGATCCAATCTCTTACCCTCGAAGATCAACAAACGCGTTTTGTCGGTGCAGGGGTTGGCTAGTCGATCCCCGCAACTAGACTCGTCTAGTCGCGAGGAGATGTATTATCCTCGAGATCCAATCCGGTGAAGTGCGGCAACGGGCAGCACCTCCGCGGCGTCCACACGTACAGCTCGATGAAGACGTCGACTCCTTGATCCCGCAAGCGAGACGACGTGGCCTTGATGATCTCAGCAGCACGACGGTAGTGCCGGTGATGATGACGATCTCCACACGCGAGGCTTCGCCAAACCAAGCGAGGGGAGAGGGAGAGGAGATGGTGGCGCAGCCCCTAGGGCTAGGGGGTGCGGCTAGGTGTGGTGGTGAGGCGGCGGCAGCCCTTCGGGGAGAAGGGGTGCGGCTAGGGTTTAGAGGGAGAGAGGGAGAGGGGGGGTGCGGCTAGGGCTTCCTCCAAGGATGTGTTGCGCCCCCCCCCCTTACCCCTCCTTATATAGGTGGCGGCTAGGTCAAGGGGAGGGGGCCGGCCGGCCCCTCCTTACTTGCCCCCCAAGTTGGAGTCCAACAAGGACTCCTCCTTGGGCCCCTTTCCTAAAGGGGTGGGAGCCCACCTCCTAGTCCAACTAGGAGTGGGACTCCCCTCCTATGCCGCACCAGCCCATGGGCTTAGGTGGTGCGCCCCACCTAGTGGTGGCAGCACCCCTTTGCACCATGTGGGCCCCATACAATTTATGCGGTCCCACTTCTAGACTCTTCTAGAACATTCCGGAACTTCCGGTACCCTTTAAATAATTTCCGGAACTTTTCCGAAACCTCCGGAAACCACTTTCCATATATGAATCTTATTCTCCGGACTCCTCCGGAACTCCTCGTGATGTCCGGGATCCCATCCGAGACTCCGAATCACCATTCGTTCACGTCATCATTTAATTCATCGCAAAACCTAATTTCATCGGAACGTTAAGTGTGTGACCCTACGGGTTCGAGAATGCATAGACATGATCATATCAATAATTAATAGCGGGACCGGGATGTCCATATTAATTCCTATACACTCAACGAAAACCTTTTCTCGATTGAACCACGATGCCGGAGATTCAATTAATCTCATATACGATTCCCTTTGTCTCACGATATTTTACTTGCCCGAGATATAATCGTTGACATCCCCATGTCCAGTTTAATCTCGTTACCGGCAAGTTCTCTTTACTCGTCCATAATATAGGATCCCGGTGATTACAACTTAATCACATGTCTGCAGACTCTTGATGCTATATTACCGAGAAGGCCTGGAGATATCTTCTCCGTCACAAGGAGGGACAAATTCCACTCTCGATACATATCACCCAACAACCCACCATCGGAGATACCTGAAAGCCACCTTTATAATCACCCAGTTACGAAGTGACGTTTGATGTCCACAAAGTATTCCTCCAGTGAACGGGAGTGATATAATCTCATGGTCTAAGGAAACTATATTTGGCATATTAAAAGTGTTGACAACAAAACTTTTGTGACACGATTAATTGCAACTCTTTATTTGGGTCATGTCCATCACACCATTACTCCTAATGATATGACTCCGTTATCAAGTGACTATAACAAGTCCATAGTTAGGAAACTCTAACTATCTCTTGATCAACGAACTAGTCCTGTAGAGGCTCACTAGGGACTCCGGGTGTTTATATTCCACACATGTATTATGTTTCCATTTAATACAATTATAGCATGGATAATAAACTATTACCATAAACTTGAATATGCTTAATAAACCATTTTATTATTGCCTCTAGGGCATATTCCCAACACCTGGTGTCCCATCGCGGCATCGAGGCCAACCCCGACAAGATCAAGGCCATAGAGAAGATGCAGCCTCCTCGTCACCTCAAGGACATGCAGCGCTTAGCGGGATGTATGGCCAGCCTTGGCCGTTTCATCTCCAAGTTCGGGGAGAGGGCGCTGCCATTTTTCAAGATCATGAAGAGGTCCGGTCCCTTCAAGTGGACCCCTGAAGCAGCAAAGGCCTTCGAGGACCTGAAGAAATACCTGGCGAGCCCACCCATCATGGTTGCCCCACACCCTCGCGAGCCTCTGAAGCTGTATCTTGCAGCCACTCCTCAGACGGCGAGCGCGGTCTTGGTGGCTGAAAGGGAAGAGCCAGTCCTCGCCAAGCAGACCTTTGCCTCGCCAAGCCCAGAACACCCCGACAAGGAGGCACCCTCGTCAAGCATCCAGCCTCCTATTGAGCCTCCCCAAGTGGGGCCTCAAGAAACCCTCGTCGAGGACTCCACTGAGCCTGGAGAGGAGTCAGCCGCTGCCACGCCAACGACTACCCTCGTCGAGCATCCCGTGTACTTCGTCAGCACAGTATTGCGTGACGCTCGCGAGCGCTACCCCATGCAGCAAAAGCTCCTCTTCTCGCTCCTCATCGCCTCCAGGAAACTGCGCCACTACTTCCAGGGCCACCCCATCAAGGTGGTCACCTCATATCCCCTGGAGCAAGTCCTGCGCAACCCAAACGCGACAGATCGCGTCGCAAGCTGGGGCATAGAGCTACAACCCTTCGAGCTGGAGTTTGACACCACCAGGGTCATCAAGGGCAGGGCGCTGGCTAATTTCATGGCCGAATGGACGGACACGCGTGAAGAAGAGCCTCAAGAGGAGGAGGTTACAGCCTCAGGGGGGACGACACCAAGCCACTGGACCATGCACTTCGACGGCGCCTTCCCGGCCAGGAGTGCAGGAGCTGGTGCCGTCTTCACCTCACCGACAGGCGACAAGCTCTACTACGCCGTCCAACTGTGCTTCAAGGACAATGACAAGGTCTCCAACAACATTGCTGAATATGAAGGCCTCCTCGCCGGGCTCAGAGCCGCCATCGCCCTCGGCATCAAGTACATCCTCATCAAGGGCGACTCCCAGCTCCTCGTCAACTTCTCCAACAAAAGCTACACGCCAAAGGACACCTACATGGTGGCCTACCTTGAAGAGGTACGCAAGCTGGAGAAGCACTTTAGGGGCATGGAGCTCAAGCACATCCCGCGGGCAGAAAACCAAGAGGCAGATGAAATTGCTCGGCGAGCAGCAAGAAGAGAAGCCCAGAAGCCTGGAGTGTTCGAGGAGAGGCTCACCAAGGCCTCGGTCAAGCAGCCTGTGGTCAACATCAGCATCGACGAGGAGCTCCCACCTGCCCCACCGAGCGGAGCACCAAATTGTGGGTTGCCCTCGGGCGATCGCTTGCTGCTAACTCTGGTACGACAAGGCACTGGTTGGATCGACGAGATCAAGAACTATCTGCAAAACCGAGCCCTCCCCGAAGACGATGCAGAGGCCGAGAGAATTGCTCGCCAGGCCAAGTCCTACTGCCTCCACGACGGAGACCTGTATTGTAAGCGCCCCAATGGGGTTGCGCTGCGGTGCGTCCCTGCCGAGGAAGGCCGCCAGCTCATCAACGACATCCACAGCGGCGAGTGCGGCCACCACTCTTCCTCGCGCACCATTGCAGGCAAGGTCTTCCGGAGTGGCTTCTACTGGCCCTCAGTGCTTCAAGATGCCGCCGAAATCGTCCAGTCCTGCGACGCATGCCAATTCCACGCCAAGCAAATCCACCAGCCCGCGCAAGGACTCCAGACGATCCCGCTCTCCTGGCCGTTCGCGGTCTGGGGGCTGGACCTGCTAGGACCCTTCCCGCGAGCGCTCAGGGGCTACCGCTACCTCTACGTCGCCATCGACAAATTCACCAAGTGGCCTGAGGTGGAACCCGTGCGCACCATTCCGGCGAAATCGGCGGTAAAATTCATAAGGAGCCTGGTCTGCCGCTTCGGCGTGCCCAACCGCATCATCACCGACAACGGCTCACAATTCATCAGTGGCGCCTTCAAGTCCTACTGCGGCAGCATCGGTGCCCAAATCTGCTACGCCTCGGTGGCGCACCCACGAAGCAACGGGCAGGCCGAACGAGCCAACGCCGAGGTGCTCAAGAGCCTCAAGACGAGAAACTTCAACCGCCTAAAGGCCAGCGGCAAGCACTGGATCGATGAGCTCCCCTCGGTGCTCTGGTCCATCCGCACCATGCCAACGAAGCCAACTGGTGAGACGTCGTTCTCCCTCGTCTATGGCGCTGAAGCCGTCCTCCCCAGCGAGATCACTCATGGCTCTCCGCGAGTCCTGGCCTTCAAGGAGGCTGAGGTGGACGAACTACGCAATGACGACCTGCTGCTGCTTGAAGGGCTCCGCCGCAATGCGTCCCTGAGAGCGGCAAGGTACCAGCAAGACCTCCCTCGCTACCACAGCCGCCACATCCGCACGCGCACCCTCGAAGCAGGAGACCTCGTCCTGAGGAGAACCCTCTCCAGGGCAGGCCTCCACAAGCTCTCACCAATGTGGGAAGGCCCATACAGAGTCATGCACATCGCCAGGCCTAGCTCCGCGCTGCTCGAGACGGAGGACGGCATCCCTGTCGCCAACCCCTGGAACATCGAGCACCTGCGCAAGTTCTACCCCTGATCGCCCTCGGCGAGCAACTTTTTGCATCAAGGGAGAGCCACGCGCCATCATCCTCCACGAGGAAAAACTTCTGGCTCCCCTCTCTACTATACGTTGCCGCGGGCCGTTCGAGAAGACTCCCAAGCCATCACGCCTCGGCAAGGTAACCTCTTCAGGCACCATGCCTTGGCGTGGTGGATCCCCATGCCCAGCCATGGTGGACCACAGGCTCTACAAGCCACCCCCGCATAGGGGCCCCCTCTAAGCTCTCTCTACATACGTCGCCACGAGCACGCCCCCTCGAGAGCCTCAGCCACAGCATGTGGAACCCCATGCCCGACATGGTGGATTTTTTGTGTTTCTGGCCACGCCAGTGTAATGAACATCTATTTCAGGTCATTTTTTAACCTTTGCGCATCGCGCCAGCATATTTTGTGGCTTCGGTAAGCTGTTATGTTATTGCTGTTTATTCTCGCTCGTATGATCCATCCTGTGTATCTCGCGAGCGGGGGCTAGCATGGTGCCATGCCACGGGAGCATCCCGGCAGCGCCTCAAACCCAAGGGATCCGAGCTCTGAACTCATGGGTCAGCCTTCATGCATGTCAACTCCCAAGGAGCTCTGAACTCATGAGCCGGCTCCCGTGCACGTCAACTCACCAAGGACCTTGGTGCCTGTTCTCCTCGCGAGACACCCATGAAGGAACCTACAAGCACGCATAAGTTATCTAGCTATGTATCGCTTGTGGGTACGCCTATCTGTCAAAACGCAGGAAAACAGGTCAAAAGCGAGCGCCAGGGAACCAACACCCTCTCCAAGGCAAAAACATCTCGCCAGGGAACCAACACCCTCTCCAAGGCAGAATGCCTCGCTAAGCTAAGTACAAACACTTGGTCGAATTTCCTCTCGCTGGTTTTTGCCCCTCGAGTCTCTTTTCTCTCTCCTACGCCTCATGGGCTGCTTGCACGTCAAAGGGGGGCCCCAAGCATCGCGCTCGAGGAGCTCTTACTTCTTGAGGCCTCACACACCCCCCGGCCTTGTGGAGCCCTGACTCTCACATACCGAAGCGGCGGTGGTGTAGTGCTAAGAGAGGGTCCTAAGACGTAGAGCGAAAAAGACATGAAAGGGAAAGACAAAAGCCTCCCGAGGGACATTCACAAGCACACTCCAATATAACTTGACAAGTTTTTACAAAGTTTACAACCAAAATGAATGCTAAGCTAGTCTGTGCCTCTGCACGTCCAGATGCAGGAGTTCAGGCCGTCGCGCCCCCCGAGGTGCCTGCCTTGTCCACGGCGGTCTCCGCCTCCTCTTCCAGAGCATCCTCCTCGTCGTCGCCTTCGATCACGACTTGGTCGAATTTCTTGGCGAACGCGATGGCGGCCTGCGTGGCGGTCTCCCGCGCCTTGTTGCTGATGGCGCTCGGCGGTGCCATCACGTCATTAAGGTCGAGTGAGGGCTGGAGCCTCACGAGGTTGCTGAAGATGTTGGTGACGGCAACGACAAGGAGCTCGCGGCTCTCCTCCACGACGCGCTCAAACCCTTCGCGACCCCTTCAAGCCTCCCGAGGAATTGCTCGAAGAAGTACGAATACGTGGTTTCATCGTCGGTCGCTGCAGAGGAGGGGACGTCGATCCTCAGATCGTCCCCAACTGCGTGCGCACGGCTCACCAAGCTTTGAAGAATACTCTGGCGCTGGCGCGTCATGGACCGGTCAACCTGGCGCTGGTCCTGTGCTTGCTCCGCCAGAGCCGCGGCCGGCCCCACCTGCTGCCGGAGCTCCTCCAGGTCTCTCTCCAGGGCGATGGCGTTCCCCTCCGCGCGAGCCTGGGCCTCCCGGGAGACCTCGAGGCAAGAGGTCAACCGCTTCTCCTCCTGCTCAAGCCCCTTGATGCGTTTTTCGAACTCCTTGCGCTTGGACTTGAAGCGGTCCTCCTGCTTCGTGGCCTTCTCGTCATATTCTTTGGCGAGGCTCTCGCGGATGAGCTTGACCTTGGTGTCAGCCTCTTCTTGGAGCCTCTTCCGCTCCGCCGCGAGGTTGGCTTCGTCCTTGGCCACCCGGCCCTCGCGCTCCTGCAGCTGCCCCTCGCGGGTGGCCTGGTCCTTCTCGAGCAGCTGGACCTGCTCCTCGCGCTTGTGCAGCTCCTTCTCGCGGAGGGAGAGCTCCTCCTCGTGCCGCATCAGCTCTGCCTCGCGGGGCGCCAGCTGCCCCTCGCGGGCATCTAGCAGCTCGCGGAGCTCCTTCAGGCTGGCCCTGGCGACCTCGGAGTCAGCAGCAAACTTCTGCTCCGCGGCCGCTAGCTCGTCATGTTTGGAGGCGGTCTCCACCTCGAGCGCCTCCCTGGCGGCGTCGAGCTCTTCCATCACCTCCTGCGCCTCCCGCTTGACGCTGTCGCGGGTCTCTTTGGCGAAGCGGAGGGCCTCTTGGCGCTCCGCCTGGGCCGCCGCGTCCTGCCGGCGGCACATCTCCACCCTCTCGTAAAGAAGGGCCCAGGCCTCGCCGAGCCTTGCCCTTTCCTCCGCCAGGGCGTTTTCTTCTTCGGTGAGCTGCTCCTCCAGCCCGTCGAGCGCCCGCCGCGCCTGGTTGAGGACGATCCGTCGATGAATTGCTTGGCGCCGCGGCTCCTGCAGCGCCAAGGCTCCCGCACTACTGCTGGGTGCGGAGTCCTCGATCCTCGTTGAGGCGCCCGGCGCCTCCTGCCTCGGGTCCATGACCGCCTCTGGTGCGGTCAGGGGGCTTGTGGGGGCGCCTCCCTCGACACTCGCTTCGGTTGCCCTCTGGGGGCTGGGCGCCCTCTCGCGCTCAGCTCCAGCGCCGGTGGGCTCCGGAGGTGCCTCCGCCTCCTGCTCCTCAGGGGCGCCTCCGGCCCCCTCTGTGACGGCCGCGTCCGCCGCGGCCTCGGGCACATCGGCCCCTTGTGGGGGAGCCTCCCCCTCCGTTGGGGGCGGCTCCATGAAGATCTCCTCGTCCACCCCCTCCTCCTCCGTCTCGGTCTGGACGGGAGAAGTGGTCGTCCTTGTTGGCGACGGCGGTGCCACCTCTTCTACCACCTCCTCCGTGCGGTGCTCGACCCCGAGAGGAGTCGCCGCTCGAGCCGAGGACGGCGCCACCTCTTCGGTCTCCTCCTCCTCGCGGTGTTCCACCACGGGGGGAGTGGCCGCGCGAACCGGCGACGGCGTAGCCTCCTCAACCACCACCACCTCCGCGCGGTGCTCGACCGCGGGAGGGATAGCTGCCTGCTGCGGCTCGCCAGTCGAGGGCGTCTCCGCGACAAAGCTGGCGATCTCTCCAGCCTTGCGGAGCCGCCGCCTCTTTGGCTCCGCAGGTTGCCTGAAAGGAAGACAAGTTGAAGATCCTTCAAGGGGGTTTTCTCAGAAACAAAATGCTAAAGGAAAAAGGGAAGAATCAAAGGCTTACTCGTCGGCCATCACCCACACCCTCTTCTTCGCCTTGGGCGGCTGGGTGTTGCTTGCTCCGGCCTCCTCCCGAGCCGCTCCTGTCTCCGCGCGAGGAGGGTCTCTCGTGGTTGCGGCCCTCCTGTCGTGGACGGCCTTGGAGCGGGGTTCGCAGCGCCCTCCCCCGCCGCCGCTCGTCTCCTCCTCCTCTTCGACGCGCTGGGAGCGGGCGACGCAGAATGCATCCTCCTTGTCGCTGGAGGAGAGCACCTGGAGGTCCACCTCAGCAGGAACGCTCCTTGAGGAGCCGGCGTCCTCACCGACGGGGTCGGTGCCCCTCGAGGCCTCGTCCTCGCCGAGGGGGTCCTCGTCTCTCGAGGCCTCTTCCTCAGCAGACTCCTCGGCCTCCTCAGGCTCCGGAGGCTCGTCCATGTACTCCGGCTCCGCCGCCCACGGGTTAGGGCGAGGCCCGCGGTGTCCCGCGGGCACCATTCCCCATTCGTCGAACGTGGGCATGCACGCGCGCTGCTCCGCGATGCTCTCCTCGGCGAAGCAGATGAGTGGCTTGGCCTCCTCCTTGGTGGGGGACGGGACCTCCGACGTCGCGAAGAGGACGCCCATGATCTGGCGTAGTACCTCAGGCGCGAAGCCATCCTTGCTCAGGCGCATTGCGTCCTCCTTGCCGTTGTACCGCCACACCGGCTCGGCGTGCAGCTGCAGGGGAGCGATCCGGCGCCTCGTGAAGTCTTTTGCTACCATCTGGCCGGTGACCCCTGCCGTGCGGAGGCTCTGGATGAACACGTACACCGCGTCGAGCCTCGGGCCCCTGAAGTCCGCGCTCGCCCAGCACGCCCACTTCCTCGGGGGTGCCTCGGGCACCTCCAAGAGAGGGTGAGTGGCCTTGGCGTCGACGAAGAGCCACTTCTCGCGGAACTTCTCCACCTTTTTCGTCACCTTGGTGATGGCGTTCTCATCGCACCAAGCGATGGGAATGTAGTTCTCGCTCCTGGCATCGGCGATGCGGAAGGAGACGCATCCGAGCCGCTCATTCTGGGCGGTGCTCCGAAGAGAGTAGAAGCTGCGGAAGAGCGCCACCGAGGGGCGGATGCCGATGTAGGCCTCGCAGAGGTGGGCGAAGATGGCGAGGATGAGGATGGAGTTGGGATGAAGATGAAGCAACTGGATCTGGTACACCTCCAAGATCGCCAGGAGGAAGTCGGAGAACGGCGGAACCAGGCCAGCCTCATCTCAGTGGCACCATGCTCGTTGGTGCTCGCCGCCGCCAGATGGCGCACCTTGGCTACTCCCGCCGCGGTGACGCGGGTCCGCGGTAGTGCTCCCTCGAGAGCAGCAGCGCGCGCCATCGCCGCCGACGTGCCGGCCCGCATTGCGGCCTTGCCCTTCGGGTCGGTGTTGGCTTTCTTGGGCGCCATCGGTCGCCGGAGAAGAAGATGAAGACTCTGGAGTTGGAGCGCTCTGGGGAGATTGGAGGCGTGGGGAGAAGTGTGCGGAGGAGTTATGGGAGAAGTGAAGGGCGCCGACCGCGCGCCCAGGCTTTATTGACCAGCTCCCGAGTCGTGGCGGGCCCCGCCACGTCGCCCGTTGGAGCCGAGGAGGTCGTGGCCGCGGGTGCAACCGCTGCGCTCCACGTGTCGCGGCCCTGTCAGGCATCTTTGGCCCCTCGACGCTTCGCCTTCGTCCATGGGCCTTGGCGTGCCCGTCGCGGGCCCGGGGGCTACTGTCGGCACAGTGGAAACCAGGGTACCACGGGCCGGCCTGCCAGGGCCCACAAGGTTCTTTGGATGATTTTCGCTAAGGACCTGGCTCTCCAAGCCTGGCGAGCCTCGCGAGGGCATTTCCCTTGCGAGGGTCCTTTTCTCCTCGCCGAGGATTCTCTCTCTTGGCGAGGGATCGCAACTCGACAAGGTATCTCCGACGCCACCCGCAATTCTGCTAAGGACCAAGCCGAAGGGCTCGGCGAGGCTTTTTGCCTCGCCGAGGCTCCTTCCTCATGAAGTCATCCCTGCCTCCGCGGCAGAGAGCACATGGGCTCTGCGCCATGTGCAGAATGACGCGCGCGCTTGCGCGCGATGACGACGACGCCGCAATTGCCGTTTCCATGTATAAAGGAGTCAACAAAGCAGCACCAAGAAAAGCGGACAACGAGTATTGCCACTTTGCTGATAAGGGAACCGTCTGCAGCTACGCTCCAAGGGCGACGTCACCGTGGGACCCGTTCCGCCTCCGCAGCGCCAGCCCGCCGCCCGTTGGACGGTGGCCTTTTCCAGCTTTGGTGACGCCGTCCCTGCCATGGACCGCGTCCATGGCCCTCATCTTTCTGGTGGACTTCACCTTTATGGTGCACCGCGCCTCCTCCTTCGTCGCCATGTGGTAACCCTTCCCGCCCAAATGTTTGGGCGGAAGAGGTCTGAGACGCCTATAAAAGGAGAAGGGGCACGCCCGAGCAAAGGGTTCGGAATCTGGGAGCTTAGACCAAACCCTAGATCTGAAGACTAGCAAGTAGCCATTGTTAGCCACCTCGAGCTCGACAAGCTCTCCTTGTACTGTAAACCTCTCCAAGCAGTGCAATACACCAAAGCAGGACGTAGGGGTTTTACCTCCACAAGAGGGCCCTGAACCTGGGTAAGACCGAGTGTTCCATCTCTGCAGTGCTGTCCCGCAGCGAGTCCGACGAGCACCATCGCCGGAGCACGTTGAGGGTTGTTTGATTCCGCGTTCAGCCCCTTACTCGATCCTTCTCGAGACACACCCAGTTCCTGGGACAGTTCTCCGACAGTCGCGATGCTTGGGGCTCCCCTTTAACGTGCAAGCAGCCCATGAGGCGCAGGAGAGAGAAAAGAGGCTCGAGGGATGAAACCAGCGAAAGGGATTTCAAACAAGTGTCTGGACTTAGCTTCACGAGGCGCTTTGCCTTGGAGAGGGTGTTGGTTCCCTGATGAGGTGTTTTCGCCTTGGAGAGGGTGTCGGTTCCCTGGCGCTTGCTTTGGACCTGTTTTCCTGTGTTTTGACAGATAGGCGTACCCACAAGCAATACATAGCTAGACGACTTCATGCGTGCTCGTAGGTTCCTTCATGTGTGTCTCGCGAGGAGAACAGGCACCAAGGTCCTTGGTGAGTTGACGTGCACGGGAGCCGGTCCATGAGTTCAGAGCTCCTTGGGAGTTGACATGCATGAGAGCTGACCCGTGAGTTCAGAGCTCGGATTCCTTGGGTTTTAGGCGCTGCTGGGATGCTCCCGAGGCACAGGCACCATGTCCAGCCCCCGCTCGCGAGATACACAGGAGGGATCATACGAGCAAGGATGAATTAGCAATAACATAAATGCTTACGAAAGCAACAACATATGCTGGCGCGAAGCGCAAAGGTTCAAGATGACCTGAAACAGAGGTTCATTACACTGGCGTGGCCAGAAATACAAAATCCGCCATGTCAGGCATGGGGTTCCACATGCTATGGCTGAGACTCTCGAGGGGGCGTGCCTGAGGCGACGTATGTAGAGAGAGAGCTCAGAGGGGGGCCCCTATGCGGGGGTGGCTTATAGAGCCTGCGGTCCACCATGGCTGGGCATGGGGATGCACCCCGCTAAGGCATGGTGCTTGAAGAAGTCACCTTGCCGAGGCGCGGTGGCTTGGGAGTCTTCTCGAACGGCCCGCGGCAACGTATAGTAGAGAGGGGAGCCTAAAATTTTTCCTCGTGGAGGATGATGGCGCGAGGCTCTCCCTTGATGCAAAAAATTGCTCGTCGAGGACGATCAGGGGTAGAACTTCCACAGGTGCTGGATGTTCCAGGGGTTGGCGACAGGGATGCTGTCCTCCGTCTCCAGCCGCGCAGAGCCAGGCCTGGCGATGTGGACGACCCTGTACGGTCCTTCCCGCATTGGCGAGAGCTTGTGGAGGCCTGTCCTGGAGAGGATTCTCCTTAGGACAAGGTCTCCTGCTTCGAGAGTGCGCGGGCGGATGTCGCGGCTGTGGTAGCGACGGAGGTCTTGCTGGTACCTTGCCGCTCTCAGGGCCGCATTGCGGCGGAGCCCTTCGAGCAGCAGGAGGTCGTTGTTGCGCTGTTCGTCTAGCTCGGCCTCCTTGAAGGCCAAGACTCGAGGAGAGCCATGCGTGATCTCGCTGGGGAGAACGGCTTCAGCACCATAGATGAGGGAGAACGGCGTCTCACCCGTTGGCTTGTTGGCGTGGTGCGGATGGACCAGGGCACCGAGGGAGCTCATCGATCCAGTGCTTACCGCTGGCCTTGAGGCGGTTGAAGCTTCTCGTCTTGAGGCCCTTGAGCACCTCGGCGTTGGCTCGCTCAGCCTGCCCGTTGCTTCGTGGGTGCGCCACCGAGGCATAGCAGATTTGGGCGCCGAGGCTGCCGCAGTAGGACTTGAAGGCGCCGCTGATGAATTGTGAGCCGTTGTCGGTGATGATGGGTTGGGCACGCCGAAGAGGCAGACCAGGCTCCTGATGAATTTCACCGCCGACTTTGCCGGTATGGTGCGCACGGGTTCCACCTCAGGCCACTTGGTGAATTTGTCGATGGTGACGTAGAGGTAGCGGTAGCCCCGAGCGCTCGCGGGAAGGGTCCCAGGAGGTCCAGCCCCAGACCGCGAACGGCCAGGAGAGCGGGATCATTTGGAGTCCTTGCACGGGCTGGTGAATTTTCTTGGCGTGGAATTGGCATGCGTCGCAGGACTGGACGATTGCGGCTGCATCTTGAAGCACTGAAGGCCAGTAGAAGCCACTCCGGAAGACTTTGCCCGCAAGGGTGCGTGAGGATGAATGGTGGCCGCACTCTCCGCTGTGGATGTCGTTGATGAGCTGGCGGCCTTCCTCAGCAGGGACGCACCGCAAGGCAACCCCATTGGGGCGCTTACGGTACAGGTCTCCGTCATGGAGGCAGTAGGACTTGGCCTGGCGAGCAATTCTTTCGGCCTCTGCGTCGTCTTCGGGGAGGACTCGGTCTTGCAGGTAGCTCTTGATCTCATCGATCCTGGCGTACCAAGGTCATTAGCAAGCGATCACCTGAGGGCAGCCCGTAGTTTGGTGCTCCACTTGATGGGGCTGGTGGGAGCTCCTCATTGATGCTCGTGTTGATAGCTGGTTGCTTGACGGAGGACTTGGCGAGTCTTTCCTCGAACACTCCAGGCTTCTGGGCTTCCCTTCTTGCTGCTCGCCTGGCGAGTTCATCTGCTTCTTGGTTCTCTCCTCGTGGGATGTGCTTGAGCTCCATGCCCCTGAAGTGCTTCTCGAGTTTGCGTACCTCTTCGAGGTAGGCCACCATGTAGGTGTCCTTAGGCGTGTAGCTTTTGTTGGAGAAGTTGACGAGGAGCTGAGAGTCGCCCTTGATGAGGATGCGCTTGATGCCGAGGGCAATGGCAGCTCTGAGCCTGGCGAGGAGGCCTTCGTATTCAGCAATGTTGTTGGAGACCTTGTCGTTGTCCTTGAAGCACAGCTGGATGGCGTAGTAGAGCTTGTCGCATGTCGGTGAAGTGAGGACAGCACCAGCCCCTGCACTCTGGGCCGCGAAGGCGCCGTCGAAGTGCATGGTCCAGTGGCTTGGTTCCGTCCCTCCTGAGGCTGCGGGTTCCTCCTCTTGAGGCTCTTCTTCACGCGTGTCCGTCCATTCGGCCATGAAATCAGCCAGCGCCCTGCCCTTGATGACCCTGGTGGTGTCAAACTCCAGCTCGAAAGGTTGTAGCTCGATGCCCCAGCCTGCGACGCGATCTGTCGCATTTGGGTTGCGCAGGACTTGCTCCAGGGGGTATGAGGTGACCACCTTGATGGGGTGGCCCTGGAAGTAGTGGCGCAGCTTCCTGGAGGCGATGAGGAGCGAGAAGAGGAACTTTTGCTGCATGGGGTAGCGCTCGCGAGCGTCCCGCAGCACTGTGCTGACGAAGTACACGGGATGCTCGACGAGGGTAGTCGTTGGCGTGGCAGCGGCTGACTCCTCTCCAGGCTTGGTGGAGTCCTCGACAAGGGTTTCTTGAGGCCCCACTTGAGGCGACGAGGGGGCTGCATTTCTTCTATGGCCTTGATCTTGTCAGGGTTTGCCTCGATGCCGCGATGAGACACCAGGAACCCGAGGAGCTTGCCTGAAGGGACCCCGAAGACGCACTTGGCGGGGTTCAGCTTGATGTTTACTTTGCGCAGGTTGGCAAAGGTCTCCTCGAGGTCCTGGATGAGCGTGTTTTCTTCGCGAGTCTTGACCACGATGTCGTCGACGTAGGCCTCTGCATTCTTCCCCATTTGAGCCCCCAAGGCGATCCTCATGAGGCGCTGGAAAGTGGCGCCAACGTTCTTCAGGCCGAAGGGCATGCAGACGTAGCAAAACACACCACAAGGGGTGAGAAATGCTGTCTTCTCCTCGTCCTCCTTCGCCATCTTGATCTGGTGGTAACCAGAGAAGGCATCCAGAAAACAAAGGAGCGCGCAGCCGGCGGTGGAGTCCACGATCTGGTCGATCCTCAGGAGGGGATAGGGGTCCTTGGGGCAGGCCTTGTTGAGGTCGGTGAAGTCGATGCAGAGGCGGCTTCCTCCGGTGTGTTTGGGTACGACCACACCGTTGGCGAGCCAAGTGGGATGGACCACTTCCTTGATGATGCTGGCCTTCTTCAGTTTCTCTACTTCCTTGACGATGAAATCTTGCTTCTCTGGCGCCTGGCGCCGCACCTTTTGCTTCACGGGGCGTGCGTTTGGACACACGGCTAAGTGGTGCTCGATCACCTCCCTCGGTACTCCAGACATATCTGACGGTGTCCATGCGAACATGTCAGAGTTTGCCCTGAGGAAGGCGACAAGCGCGCTTTCCTATTTGGGAGGCAAGTTGGCGCCGATAGTGACGCTAGCCCCCGAGCCGTTTGCATCAAGAGGCACTTGCTTCGTCGCGGCCTTCTCCTGAGAGAACAGCTGCTTCTTCGCGGGGGGGCTCGGGAGGGGCTCCTCATCCTCGTCAGCGGGTGACGCCACCGCGGCAGCCTTGTAGGCCGCTTGCGCAGCGTACAGGGCGTCCGAGACCACGCCGCGGATGACGATGGTGCCACCCGAGCCAGGGAGCTTGATGAGCTTGATGAGGATGTGTATATATATATGTATCTCGATCGGGCCACTAATTAAGTAATATATATGTGTGATGACATATTGATTAATATCATTGTCTGTTTATATACCTGTCAAATATACCTGTATTTTCTGTATAAACCTGTATAAATACTGTATATACGTGTATTTATACAGCAAAATAAAAAAATACAGTTTTTCTGGTTAATACTTCTGTGGCGCACCTTTTTTATTTTGTGTGGCGCACCACTTTCTGTGGCGCACCAAGGGCAGTGCGCCACAGAAAGACTCTCCATAGGGTCCTGGCGACCTATTTCTGTGGCGCACAGACAGGGGTGCGCCACAGAAAGTTGAGCTTTCCGTGGCGCATCTCCTTGGTGCGCCAGAGAAAATATTTTTGTGGCGAGAATTCTGTGGCGCACCAGGCTAGCCCACATATGCGCCACAGATAACCAAAATGGTGCGCCACAGATAGCCTGTTCTGTGGTAGTGTGAACTTGGCGAGGGCGGGGTAGCCGAGGATGGCGTTGTAGGGCAGGCCGATGTGCGCGACGTCGAAATCGATCAGCTCGGTGCGGTAGTTGGCCTGATTGCCGAAAGTGACGGCGAGCCTCACCTGCCCCAAAGGGGTGGTGAGACCCTCTGTCACCCCCGAGAAAGGCCTGGTGGGCATGAGCCACTCGTAGGGCACCTGCAGCTTCTCGAATGTCTCGACAGAGATGACATTAAGGCCTGCACCCCCATCGATGAGCGTCTTGGAGACTGCAATGTTGTTGATGGTGGGAGTGCAGACCAGCGGGATGGTGCCAACAGTCGCGGTGGACTTGGGGTGGTCGGCGGAGTCAAAGGTGATGGGGCACTGGGACCACTTGAGGGGCTTGGAGGCCTCAACCCCGGGAAGGGCAGCCGCGACCTCGCGAGCGAATTGCTTGAAGTGGCGGTTGGAGCTGGGGGCCTGAGCCCCGCCGAGGATGCAAGCGGCCCCGCGAGGCACCTGGTAGCCCTCAGGAGTCTCGGCAGGGAGGTTTTCGTTCGTGGGCTGGGCGGCGTTGGCCTGAGGGTTCTGCTGGTAGTTGTCGTCGTAGTTGTTGTTCCAGCGTCGCCCCCTGCGGCAGCCGCGGCCTCCGCCGCGGCCTTCGCGGCCTTGTTGCCGATCGTTCGCCTCGCGAGCCTCACGCGCCTCGCGAAGCCTCTTGAGGTCGTAACAGTCCTCGGTGGCATTGGAATGCCTGTTGTGGTAGATGCAGAAGGGACGATCATCTTTCTTCTCGGGTCCCGCGGCTAGAGTGGCAGCTTGATGAGGCTGCTTGGCGTCAGGCTCAGCCGCGAGGACTGCAGTGGTCTTACGCTTCTTGGTGGATTTCTTCTTCTTCTTGGACTCCTCGGCGGGGTCCCCTGGCTCGTTCTTGACGAACAAGCGGCCCTCCTCAGCCTTGGCACACTTGTCCACCAAGTCGAAAAGCTTGACGACGGTGACCCCAGCCTGGAAGGCCGAAATGACCTGTTGTCGTGGATGCCAAGCTTCTCGAGCCTCCGCACATCCGTGACCCCAGCCTGGAAGGCCGAAATGACCTGCGCGTCGGTGGCGTTGGGGATTTTGTTGCGCACTTGGCTGAAGCGCTGGATGTACTTGCGGAGGGTCTCGCCAGGCTTCTGGCACACGGCGCGGAGATCGTTGTACATGAGGCCGCGCTCGTACGTGCCCTTGAAGTTGGCGACGAAGCACCGGCAGAGGTCCTCCCAGGTGTTGATGGACTCGGCGGGGAGGTTGGTGAGCCACGAGGACGCAGAGTCCTTGAGGGCCATGGGGAACCAGTTCGCCATGACCTTGTCGTCGCCCCCGGCGGCCTGGATGGCCAAGGTGTAGAGCTGCAGAAACTCCAGGGGGTTGTTCTTGACGTCGTAGCGCGGAGGAAGATCCGGCCTGAACTTGACCGGCCAGACGGCGCGACGGAGGCTGTGGGTGAATGCGGCCGTCGTTCCGTAGGTGACCGGGCCGTTGGCGAGGGTGGCTCGGAGGTGGCGCCCCGCGGTGGCGACGTCATGGACGACGCGGTTGTGGCGATCCTGGTTGCGCTCGATGCTCACGTGTGCGTCCTCCAGGGCTCGCTGCACGATTTGGCAGTCGTGTGGCAACGACGCGTGCGACGCGGCGCGGTTGTCGCGAGGAGGAGCCCCGGCTGGAGCAGGTTGCGGTGGAGCCGGTGGAGCTGGAGCGGGCGCGGGGTGGCGATGAGGTGCATGCGGCGCGCCGTGCGCCACGTCCCCTGCGCGTGCGGAGAGAACCAGCGAACGAGACGGTGCAGGAGCGGCGACGCGAGCGGCGCCGACGAGCTCAGAAAGGCGGTTGAGCCTGGCCTCCTGGGCTTCCAGCGTGGGACGGTACTGCAGCAGCTCCTACGCCATGAGAAGCGCATTCGCCGGGCTAGGCGCAGGGCGGCCCAGCGAGGAAGCAGCACGGTCCCGCGACGGGTGCAGGGAGGAAGCCTCCTCTTTGCCAAGGTCGTCCTCGGCGTGGTCGATGTCGTCGTCCTCCGGGTGCTCGATGCGGGGCTCGGGGTCGACGTGGCGCTCTGGAGCAGCACTTCCGCGCGGGCGGCCGCGCGGGTTGCCAGCGGGAGCGGTGGCGGCGCTGGCCGTCCGGCGAGCGAGACGTTCGGCGCGAGAGATGCCGGCCATGGCAGTGTCGAGGTTGAAGACGCGCCTCAGCCCCCTACCTGGCGCGCCAAATGTCGGAGAACTGTCCCAGGAACTGGGTGTGTCTCACGAAGGATCGAGTAAGGGGCTGAACACGGAATCAAACAACCCTCAACGTGCCTCGGCGACGGTGCTCGCCTGGATCATCGCGGGGAAGCACTGCAGAGAGGAACGCACGGTATTACCCAGGTTCAGGGCCCTCTAGGTGAGGTAAAACCCCTACGTCCTGCTCCGAGTTGTATTGCACTTGCTTGGAGAGGTTCCAGTACAGGGCGAGCTTGGCGAGCTCGAGGTGGCTACAATGGCTACTACGGAACTCAGATCTAGGGTTGAGCAAAGATTGAACCCTTTGCCCGAGCGTGCTCCTCCTCCTTTTATAGGTGTCTCGGGCCTCTTCCCCCCAAATGTCTTGGCGGGAAGGGCTACCACATGGCGACGAAGGAGGAGGTGCGGTGCACAATAAAGGTAGAGTCCACCATAAAGGTAAAGTCCATGGACGCGGTCCACGGCAGGGTGCAGCGTCACCAAAGCTGGAAAAGCCACCGTCCAAATAGGACGGTGGGCTGGCGCTGCTGATGCGGGATGTGTCCCACGGTGACATCGCCTTTGGAGGGTAGATGCAGACGGTTCCCTTATCACCAAAGTGGCAATCCTTGGGGCTCCTTTGCTTGGTGCAGCTTTGTTGACTCCTTTATACATAAGAATGGCAACTGTGGCGCTGCTGTCACCGCGCGCTGGCGCGGTCGTCACTCTGCGGAGGGTGCAGAGCCCATGTGCGCTCTGCCGCGGAGGCAGAGCTGGCTTCGTGAGGAAGGAACCCCGCGGGGCAAAAGCCTCGCCAAGCCTTTCGGCTTGGTCCTTAGCAGAATTTGCAGGTGGCATCCGAGATGCCCTCTCGTGGAGTGGTCCCTCGCCAAGGGAGAAAACCCTCGGCAAGGAGAAAAGGTCCCTCGCGAGGGAAAAACCCTCGTGAGGCTCGCCTGGCTTGGAGAGCCTGGTCCTTAGCGAAATCGTCCGAAGAATCTTGTGGGCCCTGGCAGGCCGGCCCGTGGTACCCTGGTTTCCACTGTGCCGACAGAAGAGTGCACTTGACAACATGTTGAGTGTGCAACAACCCCCAATGATAAGAGTGGACTTGGATTCAACTCCAAGAACAAGAACAAGTCCAAGATTGATAAGAAGAAGGGCCAAGTACAAGTCAAGAATCCGGCCAAGATCATTGTAACAGCCCCAGATTAGCACCCTAAAATATGGGCCAGATTTTCGCTTTTGTGTTGCATTGCATCATGGCATACATATTTAAAATTGCTAATATGGAAATAAAGCAACACCTAGAAATGAAAACAAAGGAAGCAAAACCCTTCCTCACTTTTTCTAAACTAAATGCATTGGCCAAAATGGCCAAACCAAATGCAAAGCTCAAGTTGGCACAATACTTTATTCTTGAACTTCCAAATTGTTTAGGAAGTTCCCAATTTGCTTCTTATCCCCAATTCTCAATTTCCAAGTTTTGTCAAATGAGAATAATTATGAGGACTTAAATTGGCTTAATTCAATTTCTAATTTTGGAACCAAGTTGAACTTCCCAAAGAATTTAAAATAAAAATATGGGGTGATTCATTATTATAATATGAGCCTCCCTAAATATTTTCATAATTTATTGAAATGGCTAATTGCTCCAAATAAATCTATTTTTGGAATTTATCAAAAATGCCCTAATTAAACTCCAAGACCAAATGTGGTGTAAAACATTTCATTTTGTTTCCCAAATTTTTGTGGAGGTTTAAAGGTGTAGCGCCCTTGCTTAGCAAATCAATGACACATCGTGAAATATGCTATTCCCTGGATCGAGTACGGATAGCAATTCACAAATAGATGTAATATCATGCATCAATGTCAAATGATTATTACATCGTGAGATCCATAAGTAAAATATTCTTTACAAATTGCATAGCCAAAGGCTAGCTTGAATGCAAAGTTTGGCAGCGGAAACATAAGTAGCACAGAGAGCTTCATCATCTTCATGTGCCACTGGCATACATGTTGGTTGCAAGCTCGAAAGGTAGACGTCCTCACTCTTCATCGTAAAAACCTGCAACATTAACGTTGCAGCCCAGGGAATTTGGGTCAATACCTTGTGACAGGCTGGCAAGTGATACTTTGGTGGAATATAGAATGGCAAGACTAATACTACATGCTTATATGGCTGGTGGAGTTGACGGGGTGCTGACTGTGCTGCTGATTGTGCGCTGACGCGGCTGTCCCTGACTCGCTGGTACCCTTTCGGTGGATGGTTCTAATCTGCACCGTCCGATCTAGATCGGACGGCCAAGAACGGATCGGGCGGTGGTGGCGGTTTACCTCGCCGGAATACGACGGCGGCGGCTCGGTCGTGGACGGTGACGACGATGCGGTGGTGCTTCGGGCTCGGGGAGGCGACGACGGATTGCAGGAGGACACGGCGGAGATGATGGCGAGGTTTCGTCGTCGAGAGCGTCCTGTGGCGGCGAGGAGGCGTGGCCGGAGTGGTGCGAGCGTCGGCGAGCTCCGGGTGCTGGACGGACAAGTCGCTCCGGAGGTGCTAGTGCTCGGAGAGGAGGGCGATTGGGTGCGGAATGATGAGGCGGAGATGATGGAGCGGTTGGCGGCGTCGATTGCCTCCTGGAACGGCGTGTCAACGCGGATGGAGTGGCGGCGCGGCGTCGGTGACCGTCGGATCGAGCTCGTGCTCGACGATAGAGCTGCGGAGAATATAAACGGAGGGGTCAGCGAGGTTTGACTCAATACAGGGAGAAGATTAGGACCAAAAAGGGGAGGCGGGAGCCTTTGTCTTCGCCGGAATCGACCTCCAACGGCGGCGGACGAACTCCACTCCGGCGAGCTTTTCCGATGGCCTGGCGGCACGATTCGACGAGAGAGGAGAGGGCAAAGAGAGAGGAGAGGGTGGGCTTCCAAGGGACGGGGTCGGCGAGGCAATTGGTGCCCTTAATCGCGAGCAATCAAGGGGGAAATCAATCGGGAAGAAACGGCCGTGGCTTCGTTGAAGACGATGACGTCACGGTGGTCCCACCAGTCAGGTATTTCCCTTTTTTTCTTTTTCCTTTTTCTGTTTTCTTTTATAACTTTTGATTTAGGCCTCCAAATCAAGTCAAATAAATTTGTAAAATTTTGTAAAATTCCAAATATTCAAAATAAACATTTAGGAACTATTTTTGGTCAAAACAAAATTACCAAAATACCCTTTTGGTCAAATATGCCTTATATGGCTAATTGGGAATTTTCTAAATTAGGGTTTATAAATATCTCAAAATATTTAATTAAAAACCAGAGGAAAATATGAGTAATATCATTCAAAATGATAACTCATTTTCATATTAAAATAATTTTAAGATAAAACATTTTTATACAACAAGGTTTGCAAAAGTATTTAAATTATTTCCACAAATGAAATAGGGTTTATAATATCCCCATAATATTTATTTTAAAACAATAAACCAAAGGGAAAAATACTATTTGAAAACCCCATTTAAATATTTTATTTCCAAGACTTTAAAATTGAGATTTGAAGATAAAGGAATATTTAAAATAAAATATAACTTTGAAGATGTCAAAACAATCTTCTATAAAAGCTTTTCTTGATTTTTGGAGACTTTATTTAATTATTAACAAAAGTTTTAAATTTTTGTGATTTTTAAAACATTCCAAAATTTGGGATGTTACAAAAGGCATAAAGGGAGCCTATGTGAATTTTTCCACATTTTATAAAATTGTATAAAGGCCCCTTTAAAATCATCAAAGCTGCTGGGGACCTCTTTGCAATTACAAATCCTGGAGCCAGGGGGGTAATCGCAAAAGTCTTTCTTCCCCACTGTGGCCACAGTGGCCGGCGCCCCATGCCGCCGACGCCCGCCTCAAGTCGCCATGCCGCCGTGGTCCCCTCCTGGAGTTTTAGCACGCCACGACGACCTGGACGTCCCCCACACGCCACTGCTCCCTCACCTGCTCCCTTCCCCGCTCTCTCCCTCTCTCTCTGTGGCCGCCGTGACACCGTGGCCGTCGCCCGTGCCTCGCCGCCGCTAGAGCCACCTAGGAGCAAATCGAAAGCCGCCGTGAGCCTCGCCGTGACCTCCTCTCCTTGCCCGACCAAGGAATCGATCCGGGACCGACCGGACCGACGCCGGCTTCCACAACACCGCCGCACCGGCCGAGCTCGGTCGATCTCCCGATCGTCGCCGTCAGCCGCTCCCTCGCCGTCGCCGTCCACACTCACGACACCAGGGTGAGGCCCGCTCCTTTCTAGCCCTCTCCCGCTCCACCTCTTCTCCCTCTCGTGCCGCCGGCCAGCGCGCGGTCACCACGCCGGCACGCGCCGGTCGTGGCTTAGACCAGCACGCATGTGTGCTCGCCCGGCCTTCATCCCGGCCTGGGCCGGCCACGAGGCCGGCCTGTTCGGGCAGTGGCCCGGCCTAACGCCCGGTTTGGGCCGGCTCTGGGGCCGGTCTCTTCTGGCAGTGTCCCGGCCTGCAAACCGGCCTGGACCGACCTGTGGGCCGGTCCAAAACAGTAAAATCTGTAAATTTTGGAAATTAAAATGGAACTTAAATAATTCATAACTAATTGAAAAATGCCTCAAATTCGGCGATTCAAATTTCCAAATGTTCAGTAAAACAAACTCCACCTTTTGGAATCATTGTAATCTTCGTTTGGAATTACTTTCTTTTGTATATTTAAGAATTCCTAAAATGGGTTAGTTAATACCCAAATTGGGAAATTCATAACTTTTTGAATAATTGTCCAAAAATTATGAATTAAATATCAAAGTGATCAACTTGTCAAATGCTATTCAACCATGCTGATATCATGTCATGATCACAAACTTTTATTTGATGTTATTCATAAGTTGATTAAATGAAGTAAATTCAATTATTTAATTAATTTGCTATTTATTCATCGGTACTCCAAAAATTACAAATAAATTACCGAAACGATCGGAAGAACAAACCCTAACCATTTCATGTCATGTTCATGCATTTTGAGCCACTTCTCTAATAATTCAATAATTTATGAAGAATGAGGTCCCTAAGATAAATATGGGGTTGCTTCCAAATAATTGCACTAATTATTTGGAACCCCGTTTAAATTGTTAGACCAATTAAATGTTAATATCTTTGCATCAATTGGACATGTCATCATGTGTTTGCGCATTGCACCTTGTGATCGTGTGATTTATGTGTTCTTTGTATTTTTCTTTGGGTATCGATAGATTTCGGAGTCGAGGGTCTCTCTACTTACCCCGACGAACAGTACTTCACGCCCGGGCAGCAAGGCAAGAGATAACCTAACCTTCTTGGCATTCTAGCATCCTATGTTTTTATAAACTATCTTATCCACCATAATATTGCATGCGGTTCAAATGTCTCTTTTGGCAAATATTAGAATATCCTATGAATGCATGTTCTTCCCCGAGCCAATCACATGTATCCCTACCTATGGAACCTAGGGTTGAAGTGTTGGCCGAGATAAAGATAGATTTGTTGTACTCGTTTGCTTAGCTATGCTTAAATAGATGCTTTATGTCCGATATAAATTCCTTACTTGTTGATGTTGATGGAATGATTCGGGCATGGTGGATAATTGTGATGCTTAATTAAAATGCTAAGACGGCTTGGGTGAGTTGCCATCGGGGATGGTGTTTTGCCTCACTCTAGCCCCTAGGTGCGAGTTCTTTACCTCTTGAACCAAGACTGAGCGTGCTTCCGGAGGTGGGGGCATATGGAACCCCCTTTGACCGAATAATTTGTGAGGGGCTTGTCAAGGGTCCTCTAGTTTGCCATTTCCATTTGCGCGTGTGTGGTGTGAGTGGAAAAGAAACGAGGATGGTGATGTTTAGGACGTGACGGTGGGGCAGGGCGCTGGGAGCGCTGAACCTGTCCTTCCGCCACTGATGGTCATTGAGTAAGCCTCATGCATTGTAAAGGTTTAACCGCGCCCGCTCGCCGGTCTTCCCCGGAAGAGGGCCAACTAGGTGAGCCGGACGGTACCAATGGGTAAAATAGTACACCCCTGCAGGGTTAATATTTTCGAAAAGCCGTGTCCACGGTTATGGACGACTTGGGAATAGACGATAAGATCATAGATAATATTAACCTAATTGATATGGCAGCTAAAGGTTGCATAATCAACGTGTGACAAAGGTTCATTTCCTCGAGGGTAATTCGAGGGGGTGCCTTGGTGGAGATGAGAGTGGTTGGTTACCAAAGGGTTCGATGAGAACCAATGATGACAAATGTTACTCTCTTACCCCTTTTGAAAAGTATTCTGAGTAGACGAATGCCATGTGTCAATTATAATTCTGTTTATGAAACTTCGCTTTATGCAAAAAGAAACACATATACAGCTTTAGAGCCTCCGTCAGTCATTGGGCCTATATCGCCCTACTAAACTTGCGAGTACATCGTACTCAGTCTCTCTTTGCTGCCTCTATGATTTTGTATTTCAGAGGAGGACGACACCGAGCAACTAGGTGGTTTCTTCGTTGACGTCGACTACTAGTCTGGGGTTCCCAGGTGGCAGCTTGGGGCCGTGGAACAAGCTGGCTTGGGTGATGTTTATCGTAGGCCTCTTAGGCCATATATTTGCTTCTTGTTGTTAGACAACACTAACCGCTTCCGCTTGTTGACTTGTTGGATCTGTGATCCTTTTGTTGTGTAATTTGTATTCTTCTCATTATATGAGTTGCTATATGTTTTGTGTCGTAGAGTCATGCAATGTGCCAGTTTGTTCCACATGTCTCGATCTCTGTGTTATACTTTGATGGTTGTGCCAATTACATAGCCTCTCTGTATAATTCCGGGATCGGGGCGCGACAATCATTTTCTTCAAGTGCAAGCTAGAAGGGCATCATGTTCGGGATTGCCCAATGAAGAAGAAGCCTCTTAGTGATAAGCAACTAGGGAAGCGGCCTCTTGTTCAATCTCATGCTCAACCACGAGTTGAACAACGGCCACCTCCTAAGAAGACTCAATTCAATGCTCCTCAAGTTGAGGAGCCTATTAATAAGAAAAGAGAAGAGTCGATGTTGCTACCTTTGCCGTGGCAAGTGTCACTTTGCTTCTTCGTGCATCATTGGTAACCTATCCAACCCCATCTTAATTGATGATGTTTACTCTCTTGGGAAGGATAGGGCTGGCAATGTGTTTGCCAAATATTTGGGTTGCCAAGCCTATTGTGACTAACCTCTTAGGACCCAACTTGTTTGGGGACCAACAAGCTTCAACTTGATCAATAGGTGTTGTTGGAGGACATTGGATACTTGGCTATCTATGAAGAATTAAGGGATCTTCATGATTATATTTCCTCAAGCCAAGTCAATTGGACTATATTGCCATATCTCATACCCTATGTTCCTCCTTGCGGTAACTTGTATTTAAATTATATATACATTGAAAGTTGCTTGCTCCCTTGCATGTGTTAGTTTTGTTCCTAGCATGTGCTTGTATGTGATTTGCTACTTTCTTACTTGTCTTGTTATTAAAGGTTGGGTATGTTAGTTGTGGATCATGTATGTGTAACTTGTGTGTTGAGATTTATTGGATCTTGTGGGGATTTCATTTGGCTCTTTGAGATATTAATGGACTATCCCATTTTGGGGGAGTGATATGCTTTGTGCACTGCACAAACCTAAAAATGTGTGTACATTAGGCACACCACCTAGTATTGATATTTCAATATTATCTAGTTACTATGTGGTATGTCATATTCATGAGAAATTCAAATTCTACAATGTCCATTAATTTCTCTAGTTGGTTTTATTTGCCGCTTGCTTAGAGAAAATGAATTATCACATTATGGGGGAGTAATAAGCTATGTGCATATTACAATCCCATAAAATGTGAATATTTGAGGTTTGCCACTTAGATTTGATATTGTAAATTATCTTATTCCTATGTGGCATGTTTGCTCGAACAAGTTCCAAATTTCATTTTGATTATCCGTTGGCTCTTGTTTGTGTGAGTTTCCTTGGTATGATTTTTCTCTAATATGCATTTCTATATATTATTAGAAAAACCATTTGTTCCATATTATTCTAACCATGGCCTTGCCGGTTGGTTTGAATAGTTGGAACTACCAAGAAACTTTATTAAAATATGGTGTTTTATTTCTTATCCCTTGTGATATGCTTTATCTTGTGAGGATGACCTTGTATATCTCTACTCACCGGGAAAATATTTCCTTATACTCATTGTCCTTGGAAAATTGATATTCACATTTGTGGTAGAATATTTTTGTTCATCCTCATATTGGCTCTTACGTTGAATTGCCTTATTTATTGCGTAGTGTTTTTGTGTTTACTCCCATTGCCTTCCTTGCCTCTTGCATGGATCCTAATTTTCAATTGTTAGTGTTTAGTGTTGTAAATAAAATATGGAGAGTAATTATCCCTTGTGCGTGCATTTTGTATTCAAATAAAAATATCAAAGATAATGCATGAATCTTGGGGGAGCATTCCTTTTTATTTAGAACACTATCCTATCTATCAATATTTGATCCCTTCAATCGGCACTTGTTTTTTTTATCTTATGCTTTGGTACCATCAATTGGCATCACTTGGAATTTGATATCTTCTCCATAGATATTTGTTTCAATTGATACTTTTTGTGGCATCACTTGATTTTTTCCTCAATCATGTGTTGATTTGGATTTTGATATAATTTGGACAACCTTGTGTGTCACACTTTGGTGTGCCCTTTTCTTGGTGTTTTTGTCCAAATTGTATCTCATTCGGTTCTAGAAAGTCTTTGCATGCACGATTACTAATTTATATTATTATAGCATGCTTATCTTTCTTGATCCAATATATAGGGTATACTCCACCAAATCCTAAATCGGCTAAGATGAGCATGAAATTCAATTTCATATCTATATGCACATATTTATGTGAAGTATGTCCTACGTATTGTAGTTCATCTAACTACTATGGGACCCAATGAGTTTGGGAACCATGTTGAATTTTGTTTTTGGTACAATGGAGATGCATTGGATGCTTGCCTCATTCATAAGGAAGGTGTTCTCACCATGTGATTATTGGAGTCAAACTTTGATGACAAACAAACTCTCATCTTCTTAATCGTCAATGTATCTCGTTAACAAGTATCTACCTCATGCATACTTTTCTAGTCTCAACCTTGTGTAGGTTGCTTCTTGGCATGAAATCTTTTATGTGCAATTGTTGTGGTTTTGGCTTATTTTCTTCACTTGGTATATCTTTGTGATATTTGTGATGAAATTGCAAAAATGTTTTTCTTCAATTGGTTTTATTTCTTTGAGATACTTGTTGCCTATCTAAAAGCATCTCCACTATCTCTTGTTCCCTTAGTGATATGTGTGATGCATTTGATGTGTTTGAAGTTCATTTATATACAATGAGATAAATTTGAGCTATGTGCTATGCTTTTATGCAATAATCTCTTTTGTATATTCATGACTTCCCTTTTGGATACCTTGGTCTCCCCTTCATCGACCATTTCATATGTGCAAGTTTCTTTGTGGATGTATATCATCAACGATTTGCCTACTTAGAAACCTATACATATGAGAGAGGTCACCTTTTAGTTGGTATCCTATTTCTTTTGAGCTACCTTGATTTTATCTATAATTCTTTGGTGGCTCCAAATTTGTTTCATGAGTGCCTATCTTAATTTTATTTGCATCTTTGTACACTCATGTATTTGTTGAGGATCTTTTACCTCGTGCTTACCATGGTGAGTATGTTGATTCTTATTGGCTAGGTACTTTCACAAGCTTTTGGCTTTTTCAATTGATTTCATTTTCCAATTGGTATCCTTAAGCTTGCGAGCATCTCTTCTTTCTAAATATCTTCTTTTATCTTGGTTGGGCCTATTTTATGATTGAATCTTTGAAAATTGGTATCTCCTTATGGCACAACCACATCTTTGGTGCAAGTGCTTTGTTTTGTTTTAGTTTTATGCACTCTTGCACTTTTTGTGTGTTCCAGATGATTTTGGGGGAGTGAGGATTCCATATTCGTGCACTACTTCAAATGGTGCATGAACATTGGGGAGCTTCTCCATCTTTGTTTAGAACACTTGTTTGCTCAAATCATAAAACTTTGTGTTTTATTTGGTTTGTTGGATCTTCTCGATTGCTTATCTCCTTTTGAGGAGATGTTTAGAGATATATCTTTTATTTGCAATCTTTGGATCCTCAATATAGTTTGATTTCCTCTAATTATTCGTCAATGGATATGTGCATTTGATTCCACTCACGTTTTGAGGAACTCACATTATATTGGCCTTCTAAATTTTTCTTCCCATTTCGGCAATCGATGCCAATGGGGGAGAAGTTTAGAGGGTTTAAGGGAATTTGGGTTTTACGCTTTTGTTGCATTTGCCTTAATGCACTTGCATCCTTGCGTGCTTGTCTTGCAAGGATGCTTTATTCGTTATATAAACCCTCTTAAAAGGGATTGTCATCAATTACCAAAATGGGGGAGATTGAAAGTGCATGGTTGCCCCCATGTGTGGTTTTGGTAATTAATGACAATCTCTATGGACTAATGTTTGTATTGAGCTACTTGTAGGTGTGTCCATATGCAGTGCTTGATCTCCATTTGTTGGAGTCAAGGCTAAGGGAAGAAGAGTATTTGTTGATCAAGGCTAAGTGCGAGTTGATCAACACTCAAGGCCATGTGAAGATATGTCGAAGAGTGCCTCTCTCATATTGGTGTATGGGGGAGCAATATGCGAGTCTTCACCATGCGCAAGTGGATCATGCGCAAGGCAAAGGTATGCTCGTGATAGGTTTTCTATTTTACCGGTCTCATGGTGTTAGTTGAGAGACCGGATTTTAGGATAGATAACCGTACTATCAAGAGGGGCTCTCGAGCGAGTATCGATCGTATCGTCGTAGAGAGCACAAACCTTTGTATCCTTGTAATCATATTTTTTGGTTCTTATTTGGCTCTTAGTGTGGTGTGATCTTGGTGCTTGTCGTGCTTGTCATAACAAGGGCAAGTTCACCGAAAACGGTTTTCTTATGCGTCTCCTATTGCGTTTTCGGTATTGGAGATTTTGTCGGTTCATCCTCGTGGAAGGTCTCACTCTTCGAATTATTTGCAAAATCTCCTTTACTTGTTTTAAACATTTCCAAGGGTAGCATTTGTCGCCCTCTTTCCAACAAAATTGGTTTTACTTCATTCGGACTTCATTTGCAAAAGATATAGCATTTCCGGTTTGCGCGAGAGAGTTTTTAACTTTCCCCATTTGTTCTTATAATATCTTGTTGGACTATGATGTTTCTCTGCATAATTTTGTAGTGCTCGTTGTGACGATTCCAACGAGTCCAAGATTAACGAAAACGGAGTTCGTGGGTGAAAGTTATAGTGTTTCTCTCTCGAAATTTTATTTAGACAGAAATAAAGAGAAAAGAAAAAAAAGGAGGCAGACCAGCTGGCCTGGCCGGGCCTGTAACAGCCCAGATTTGGTACCCTAAAATATGGGCTAAATTTTCACTTTTTGTTTTGCATTGCATCATGGCATACATATTTAAATTGTTAAATTAAATAATGCAAACATTGAAAATCATTAAGAGGGAGCAAGCACTCCCAAAATTCCCAAACCAAATGCATTTGCTCAACTTATCAAAACAAAATATTCTTGAACTTACATATTTTTCCAGGAAGTTCCAAGAATGCATTTCATAATGATTTGGGCAAAGTCAAAATTCACCAAACAATTTAATAAATTGGGACTTCAAAATTGAGTTAAACCAATTCCCATTTTTGAACCCAAGTCAAACCTTTCCCAAGATTCAAACTAAAATCATAGGGAGCTTCCTTAATATATTAGGAGCCTCCATGAATAATTTCATTATTTTTGGAAATACTTAAGTGGCCCAAATAATTATATTTTTTGCAATTTATCAAAAATGGCCATATTTAACTCTATGAACAAATGTTGCCCAAAACTTTTAATTTGGCCACACCAAATTTTGTGGAGATGCTAAATGTTATGGGAAGCCTCTGTGAATTTTCCCTGAATTTATAAAAATGGTTTAGGGCCTCAATTAAAATCCCTAAATGCTGCTGGTTTTAAAAAGGAAAAACAGAAAAGGGAAAATGTTTAAATCTCTTACAGGTGGGGCCCCCTGTCAGCCTCTCCCCTTCCCTCTTTCTTCCCTGTCGCCACAGGAAGAACATGGCGCCAGTGCCACCATGCCGCCGTGTCGATCTCCTCTGCCTCCTCCTCGCTGCGGCCCCCCCTCCTGGTGGACAAGTGAGGCCGCCGTCGCCTTTGCTTCCCGTCTCCTCTTTCCCCTGCTCTCCCTCCATAGAACCCTAACCCTAATGCCGCCGTTTTCCCCACGGACGCCTCCGTCGGCCGCCGCACCTCCCCGTCGAATCCGGCCACCCCGAGGCCAGCCGACGCCGCCACCAGCTCGGCCTAGAGCTCCTCTCCCTCCCCGCCAAGCTAATCGGGCCGGGGTGCCCGAAGTCGCCGCCGCCGTCCCGGTTTTCTCCGACTCGGCCGCCGCCGTCCAAGCACCATCCCGTCGCCGCCCGGCCTCCTCCGGCCCCGCCGTCCGCACCGTCGCCTCCGGGGTGAGCTCCTCGACCGAAGGGTCCCTTCCTCCCTTCCCCTTCCGACCTATGCCGTGCCCCCTCCGTGCACCGCCAACCGCCGCCGCTCCGATGGTCGCCGCCGGCCACTCCGGTGACCATATGGTCCGAGCCTCCACTCCCCGTGCTCCTCTACTTCTCCTCTAGCTAGTACAGCCAGTGCCCGCGTCCAATTTCGCTCCGAATCAACGAATTCGTGATCGACAGTGCCACAGCTCCCTGATGATGTCATGCCTACGTCAGCGGTTCTTATTTTGGAATTTCCAGAAATTAACAGAAAATTGGAAAATGCAATATCTAATTATTGGTAAATCAGAAAAATGCATATGACATACCAAATGGTTCATAATTTCATAACCTATCCAAAAATGTAACTCCCACATGCAAATGAATTTTGAATTTGAAATTAAAACGTGAAATGCAAATCATCGGTTAATTATTCAAATTTTGGAAATTGCATATCTTTTGAACCATGAATCCAAAAAATGCAAATAATATGTAAAAATGCTCAGCAATAAAATGTCTATCTGTTAGTACCTTGGGTTAATTTAATTTGTCAAAATAAATTGTCTTTAATTGCTGAATACTAAAATGGCAGAAATAAATGTTGAATTTAGAAATTCCATAACTTTATGAATAAACTAGCAAAGTGGCCCGCGTATTTGCGCGGGCAACACTTGTTGTGCAATCATGTTAGGCATTGAAAGTTGGTACATAAAAGACAACTAAGATCTTGTACTGTAAATGCATGGTTGTGCCTAGCCATCTTTTGCATGCTTTGTGTGAATATCAGCCAGCTATGAAGTATTGTATGTTATTACTGATTTACGATCGTACTATATGGTCATCCAGGAATTTGACTGATCCTAGAAATGAGGGTATGGTTATCAATATTGAATAACTTATAACAATCTTCGACAACATCTAAAATTTATCTAATTTCACTATATTGGAATGCTATAAAAAACATGGCTATTATTAATAATATCCATATATACTCAAAGAAATGAGTACAGTAATAATAATATCGTAATTCTAGTAAATAGAAATGTACCATGTTCATAGTACACTGTTTATATGCAAGATTCATCCAGCGATCTTCTTATATTCATTACATGCTTTGGTAAGCAATTACGATTTGTGTATGTGTTATCTTCTATAAATTCAAATTGAGAAAAAAATGTCTTACCATTATTCACGGAATAGTTTCTGTGGATGCCTCACTATTTCAAATTGTTTTTTGTTTGTACCTAGAACCATTACCACGAATAACCTAAATCTTACAACTATATGTTTTATCCGTTACAATGCTATAAAATTATTATTCAATTACTTCACCTATATATCCACTCGGCTAAACTTAAGAATTCTTATTTTAGCATAAACCTTAAATATTGATTATCAAGTGAAACTAATATAAGGCATGTGAGATGATGTCTTGTTCTATATGACCTAAATATCGTGTCTCATTATGATATATTATATAAATTGTGTAACTGTTCGTCTAGGTAGCTTCCTTTTCTTGATTGGTTGCAACTTCCCTTTGTAATGCCTTGGCTGTGTTGCAACACATGAGTGTCTACACCTAAAAATTCAGTAACGTAAAATTACTTCCAAATACAATAGTTACATTTGTCCTATCAATCGATTCAGTCTCCGAGAGAGCTAATATGACATTTAAACTATAGAACAACCATGTACACGTAAGTTTTATACTCCCTCCGATCCATAAAAAATGTCTCTTATTTTGTACTAAGTTAGTACAAACTTCGTACTAAGTGGGCGACACTTTTTATGGATCGGAGGGAGTAGCTCATTTTACCAATACAATGTAAGATCAATATCATCTCCCGTACAATATCAGTGATTTGTATTGGCAATTATGCTTCATACTCACATGGTAAGTCACTCGAACGATATGAAGATATTTTAACCATATGTGAAGATTTATAGATATAGATCAATATGGTTGAATATAAAGTAAAAATAAACTATCATAACAAATTTAATACACATGGTATGGGTACCGTACTATGAATTTTGGTACTGATTGCCTATATGCAGCCAACCAAGAATATGCATGATTGGACATGGAACACCAACATTTGGAAAGTGTCATAATAGAAAAGAGAGAAACAGTAGAAAGTCAAAGAATGTACAATGTGGTATATGAATCCAACTATTCAGTACTAAAAGCACTTCCTCTATTGCCAATGTTGATCTCCCTCGACCAAATATATGATCCCAACTTTGACAGACAGCCTCTTACTACTCCTGTGATACTAAACTTTGAGCCTTAATTATATGATCTAAGTGTGCACCTATAACATGATATCATAATGTAAGTCATAAATCGTTATGCCTGTAAAATTTAAGTAAGAGGTACCAATAAAATTTTGAAAGCAAGCAAATTTGACTGAGTAGTCTTAACAATAAGTGCAAAAAACTGTAGCAAGTGAGCATGCATCTATATAATTATTTATTGTTTCAACTTTATTACATTGTGGCGTGAGTATGCATATATTCCTTGGGGTGTCTTCAATTTTTAGCATTGATAACAAATATTAGCTTGATTCCACATTTAGAGTGCAAGCATCTGCTAATGTGTGAACTTTCATGTTGATGATAACGTGGAGGGCACCATAAAAACATTCATTGGAGTCACATGAAACATCAGCGATTATTGCAGGAGTACATATTGTAACAAAAGGTATTAAATTAGCCTTTGGAAAATTATATGTATCTTTGATCGATAAGATTATTGGACTGGATGTAGTAGTCTTGTGTACTAATTCCGCTTGCAAAAAAAAGAACCTTGTCGCTTCTCTGGAGCAATTTAAAATTGTATTTAGAAATCAAAATCCAATACAGATTGTTTCGTCCAGTTTAGTGAATATACAGTGCAAGTAGAATTAATGGAATATGATAAGCCATGAACATCATTAGTAGGAAAATAGGAGCAGCGAGTTGTCCCGCCAATGCACATGTATGGATATCACAATAAGAAAATATGAACACTATTATATCCTCAACTGAATTTCTGAAAGTATGAAGAAAACAAATGGAAGATATAATGTGTATAACTCCTGCTATGTCGTGCAATGAAGAAAACATTATCTGTGTAGCAACAAAGAAGCAATTATTACACATTCCTGGTATACTAACCTGAAGTACCACATATATCAAGTCACGCTAAAGAGGTACTCTTGAGTTTGTCTGTCGCGCTAAATAAGACATATTCATACTTTTAAGTATGGTTACCGCACTAAATAGTCTAATGGATTGTATATGTGTGATTTATTTCAAGTCCATGGAACACCCCAGAAAAGGAAGTTAAATTGAGGCATATTTAACATGCTCAGATAATGTGAAAAATGTTAATTCTCTATCGATGTATAGAACATCTTAATTCTAGTTACGGATAGTACTGTGACAATTAATCATTATAAGAAGATGTAAGTTGGAGGTGAGCATATTTCCCTTGGTTGAGGGCGTGGATGTATAATTGCACCGCTTTCTTACGGGTACAAATTTAGGTATACAGATATTGTGAGTATATACTCCAGAATTTCAGTTTTAAAAGGCGAAGCGTGTATGTGTGCACATTAATCTGATGGACTTCAGTCGTGGTAAAGCTGGTTGATTCAAGAAATACTATCGCATCATCACTGCATCTATTTACTAACAAACCTAGAACGTACATAGTGCGAAGAAAGCCTGACCTGGTTGATCCCAAGACTGGCCGGTCATGGTGACAGGGTGGCCGATGCCGTCGAGCAACTGTATTGCCACGCTGCCGTGCCGCTTCCATACAGACAGATGAATGCATGTCCGTATACGTGGGAAACACCTACAGAAAATCACCATCAGAGCTGGATCGCTTGTAGATTTTCGTCCTATTTTCCTGTTGGGCATTGGCTAGCTATTACAATCCTCCAACCACGTACAATTGGCCCAGCCTTGAAGGCAACGATGCTTCTGAGACTGAGAGTTTGAGACAACTGAAGGTGCTAGATGTCTCGATCGGTACCAACATCATAGCGAAGTTGGAGGCGACATGCAGAATATAAAACAATGGAGGCGATGCTGCACATTGCTAATTTGGCACTCGGCCGGTCGCGACGGCTTTCTTCTGAAGTTCCCCTAGTTCTGATCGCATGAGTTGGACTTCGAATTTGCTAGCTTGAGCTAACGATCAGGCACGAAGGGCTCGATGATGCAGGCAGGACATGCGTGACTTTGAATTTGCTAGCTTGAGCTAATGATCAGGCACGAAAAGCTCGATGATGCAGGCAGGCCATGTGTGGCCGGTGGCCGGCGGCGCACCGAACTCTGCTCTTCTCATATGGTGGCCGAAGAAAACCTAATAATTTAATGACAATCGTAACGATGAAACGTTATGTCATTATAATGGCAGCAGTGGGTAATTATTTTACCTCAGTCCAATCTAATGGTCGTAAACTTTCAATGTACAAAATAAATGGTTGGATGTTTCTGATTTTTGTGGGATTTTCTAGAGTATTTCTCTTTTTTCTGGTGAGCCCATCATGTACCTTTAATATATAATAGATGTCCAAAAATTATGGTTAAGCCCTCAAAATGTTCAGGAAAACAACATCTAAATGTTAGTTCCATTTTCCATGCAATAATGAATATTTAAATTGCTGTTTAACTAAAATTATTAAAATGGCAGATTTAAATTCCAATTTTAGATAATTCATAACTTGAGTTTTGTTTACTCAAAAATTATGTTTAATAGCTCAAAATGTTCAGCAAGTGATGAACTACAAGTTTATATCATTTTAGAGACTTGTAGATTTAATTTTGGTGCTGTTCATTAAAATTAAATAAAATGGCAGATTTAAATCAATTATCAAAAATGTCATAACTTTGTGAATATTAATTCAAAAATTGCAAATGATATACCAAAATGACCAGCAAAGCAAATGCTATCTGCCTATGTTAATATCACAGCATGCAAACAAATTTTCCTTTGATGTTAATTTCGAAATGGTTAAAATGATTTAAATTGCCTAACCGTTTAAATCACCGTTTCTTCACCGTTAATCGGAAAAATGCAAACAAGGTACCAAAATGATCAGTGGAACAAGGCCTATCTAATAATGTCATTTTCATGCATTTAGGACCCATAATTCAGTACTGGACGTTTTGGTAAATAACACAAATCACCAAGTTAAAGATGGAGTTTTAACCCGTTAATTGTGATATTTAATTTAGGGGTTCCATTTAACTTGTGGGACATGCCCAATACCTTTTCAATGCATAATATGTCCATATCATCATGATTGTGCATTGCACCTTGTATTCGTGTTATTTATTCCTTTCTTGTATTGTTCGTGTTTCGGTAGATTCTGGAGTCGAGGTTCCACCACAATACCTTGACAACCAGCGCGACCAGTACTACCCGCAAGGCAAGAGCTAACCTAACCTTCTTGGCATATCTCATATTACCCAAGTATTTTATCCACCATACTATTGCATTCGATTCTGGTGACAAGTTTTGGTCAGTGTATATAATATCCTATCAATTGCATGTTCCCTGAACCATTACCTGTTTCCCCACCTATGAACCATAGATTGAAGTGTTGGCCTGAGATAAATCATATCTGTTGTATGTCATGCTTAGATATGCTTAGCCATGCTTAGTCGAATGCTTAAGTTGTCCGTTGATTATTTCCATAGTTGTGAATTGAATGGAATGTTCGGACAGTGGTGGAGACTTGTGTTGATAATAAATTGCTAAGAAGGCTGGGATGAGTTGCCAACAAGGTCGTTGGTGTTTTGTCTCATTCTTGCCGCCTAGGCTGAGAGTGCTTTTAGCTAGAACCAAGAACCGAGCGTGCTACCATCGGTGGGGGTATGGGCCCTTTACTAACCAAATAATTAGTGCGGGTGTATCCAAGGGTCCTCTAGTTTGCGCTTTCCATTTGCGAGTGTGTGGCCGAAGACGATGCAGAGAAGATGATGATGATGGTGATGGTAGGACTGGCGATGGGGCAGGGTGTTGGAATAGGCGCTGAACTTGTCCTGTCGTCACGATGACCCTTGGATAGTCTCACGCTTTGTAAAGGTTTAACCGCGCCCGCCCTGCCGGCTTTCCCCGGAAGAGAGCTAATTGTACAGGCAAGGGGTCGGACGGTACCGTTGGGTAAATTAGTACACCCCTGCAGGGTTTAATCTTTTCGAAAAGCCGTGTCCACGGTTATGGACAAAATCTTGGGAAAGGCGGATTAGCTCATAGAAAACCTGAACCTGATCTTTAATCAAATGGCAGCTAGAGGTTGCATAATCAACGTGTGCTAGAAGGTTCATTTCCTCGAGGGAGATTCGAGGGAGTGCCTTGGTGGAGATAAGTGGAGTTGCTGAATACAGTAGGTTCCCTGTGAACCGAAGAGAAAAGTGTTACCCTCTTATCCCCTTATGAAAACCTTCTGATTAGACGATGCCATGAGTCCTAGTCTTCGGAAGGAAACAAAACCAGCTTTATGCAAAACAACCACTTATATAGCTTTGCAGCCTCCGTCAGCATCGGGCCTATATCGCCCTACTAATTCTTGCGAGTACGTCGTACTCAGCCTTGCTTTGTTGCTTATTATTTGTTTCAGAGGAGGACGCCACCGAACTGGAAGGTGGGTTCTACGTTGACTTCGACGAGTAGTCTGTGGTTCCCAGGTGGCAGCTTGGGACGTCATGGAACAGGCTGGCACAGGATAATTATCTGTAGGCCTCTTAGGCCATAATTTGGATCTTGTTGTTTAGACAACTTTAATTTGCTTCCGCTTGTTGTAATGATGGGTCAGTGACCTCTGATGTGTCATTTGCTATCTTTCTCAATTATATGAGTTGAATTATGATATCTTTGTGTCGTAGAGTCTGTGATGTGCCAGTTCGTTCCACAAGTCTCGGTCTCTTTACTATACATGGAAGCGATGTCTGAGTTTATGGCATGATTAAGGTGTTGTGTGCCGATGATCCATTCCGAGCACACCTGCCAATGAGTTTTGGCCTGGGATTGGTAAACCCAGTAACCCTCAATTGTGTAGCATGACCGGTTACACAACGTTCCACTGTATAGTTCTGGGGTCGGGGCGCTACAGGGCCCGAGGCCGGCCCCAGGCCGGGAGGCTCGGGTGGCCAGCCGACCCACCTCGCGCGCAGCCGGCCCAGGCCGGGCCGCAGGCCGGGGCCTTCGGTTGCCCTGTCGGCCTTGCCCGCCTGGCAGGCCGTCCCAAGGCCGGGGTGGAAGGCCGGCCTCCCAGTGTCCTAGTGCTCCGTTCGCTACCTAGTTTGCTGCGCGAGATTCCGAGCCAGCCTGGCCAGGCTGCCGGCCGGTCCCAGGCCGGGGACTCGGGCTGGGCACCTTTTTGCCCCCAACGGCCTATGGCCCCCTATAAAAGGGCTCTTCTTCCCCATTTTCCCCCGATGTTTTTCTTGCTCTCTCTCCTCCATTGTTGCATATTTTGAGAGCTTGATTCCTCCTCTTCCCTCCATGATTCTTGTCTCAAATTAGAGGAAAAGAGAGATGAGATCTTGATCCACTATTCCACCAAACCAAATCTCCTCTAAGTGAGGGGAACTCGTTGGATCTAGATCTTGGGAGTTGTTTTGTGTTTCTCCTTGTTCTTCCTCTCAAATCCCTCTCTAACTTTAGTTGCTTTGGTTGGATTTGGGAGTGAAGGTCTTGACCACCTTGTGTGGTCTTGCCTATTGCATTTGGTGCATCAGTTTGTGCTCTCCACGGTGACTCGTGGGATTGAAATTCGAGAAGCTTGTTACTCTTGGGTGCATTGTGTTCCCAAGAGCTTGTACCTCTTGGGTGCATTGTGTACCCTAGACGGTTGGTCGTGTCGTGAAGTCTTCGATTTGTGAAGCTTTGGGTAAGGTTTGGGAGCCCCCGATTGAGTTGTGGGTGTGTGCCCCCAAGATCGTTGTACAGGCTCCAGATTCCACCTTGAAGGATTCCGATAGTGGAAGGTGAACCTAACCCTTGGGGTGAGGTTCATCGGAGAATAGGGTGAGGCCTTTTGTGGCATCTTGAGTAGGCTTTTGTGGCGAGCTCACACCCCTCCAACGAGACGTACTCCCTTAACAAGGAGGAACTCGGGAATACATCCTCGTCTCCGCGTGCCTCGGTTATTTCTATACCCGAGCTCTTTACTTATGCACTTTACATTGTGATAGCCTTTGTGCTTGATGTCATATATATTGCTATCACCTTGTTGTTATATTGCTTAGCATAAGTTGTTGGTGCACATAGGTGAACCTAGTATATTAGGTTGTTGGCTTGTTAATTTAAACACCTAGTTTTATTCCGCAATTATCAAGCCTTAAACCGGAAAAGTTTTAATCGCCTATTCACCCCCCTTCTAGGCGACATCGTTTGTTCTTTCACCTAGTTACTTTGGCCAAGTGATTGCTTGTATCTGCAACAGAGAGTATTTATGCTAGATTGTTGGTTCGTGCCCCCTCCCGTGCCTGGGCACGAGTGACAGAAACGTCTAAGGACGAGGGTGTGCTATTGCGACTAAGGGTAAAACAACGGTGTTTATATCTACGTGATCATAAATATTGCTTACATCATGCACTGTTCTTAATGCAATTGTCCGTTGCTTGCAACTTAATATCGTCGGGTGACAGGCTGGATAGCGATCCCGCGGTGGACTTTTTAGGCAAAGATGCAGTTGGACTCAACGGTCTTTGTTATTTGTTGTGATGCCTACATGAATATTACCATGAACTCTTTGATTTGGCTAGATTCAGTTTGTGTCATAATCTTGTCAATTGCCTAGTTGTAATTAGTTTACCCGTCATATGAGTATTTTATTTATTGGAGAGACACCACTAGTGAAGCCATGCCCCCCAGTCCATCTTTTCCCATTGATTACAACACCGTTTACTTGCTTTTGACCATCACTTCTCGCTGCTCCGTTTCCATATTTTTATTCACTACACTATATGTTTAACCGCTTTGTTTTCAGCAGACCGGGTGATAACCCCCAAGAGCAGGGGATCACTGTAGCACCTCTCAATGTGGAAGTAGGGTATCGATCCGCAGGAGCAAGAAGGAAAAGTTATCTATTCCTTACAACTAAAGTGTCACAAGTTTTAGTTGATTATGCACTAGACAAGTTTAAAGAACAAGATGGTTGATTTAATGGATAGAAGTTTAATGTAACAAAACAAGAATGTGAAAGTGTCCCAATCCTCTTTAATGCAAGAGGACAAGACAAAGGTGTAAACGGTGCTTTGGGAATAAGGCCTAGGGATCATACTTTCACTAGTGGACACTCTCAACAATAATAATATAATTGAATACATAGATATTTCCTCTTCACTATGCTACCCCGAACTATCCTCTAGTTTGATAATGAACACCAATCCATTATGTAGGGCTACAAAAAGCACACCTTAAAGTTCGTATTCCACATCTATGGACACTTCATGCGGTCACTATTCGCATCCAAAGATAGTACTAACAAACACCACAATATCATAGAGACACCCAACACAAATAATAACTCATGATAAGTATTCATGTAATCTTTAGCCTAAGAGACACACACGGTGCACACACTGTCAACTTCACACCATGGGACAAGGGTGACTCCGGCAATCACATCAATAAAACCACTTGTGTAGCATAATTCATAAGATGATGAAGAGTAACATCTATGGATTCAACTAGATTACAAAGCTCATGATCACATAAAGATTACACCATGGGAGAGAGAGATAAACCACATAGCTACCGGCATGAGCTTTCAGCCCCGAGGGAGACTACTCCCCCTTCATCATGGAGATGAGGAGCTTGATGGAGAGGTTGATGAAGAGGTGCAGCCCGGAGTTAAGACGATCTTGCTGTAGATGTTGATGATGATCACGCCGGAGGGGGCTGGAGCCCTCCGGAGGTGGATTCCGGCGGCGTTTCCCCCCTCCGTTCTTCTCTGGCGGCAGCCCTCTGCCTCTCTGTTTCTGGTTTTGCGTTTCTCCACCGCCTCCCTCTGGAAAATGTTGGGGGACCTTTTTTGTAGGCGTTTTTAGGTCACGAGGATACTTCTGGGCGAAGGATCGATGCAAATGGGGCCACGAGGGCCAAATTGGATGGGCCCACGCGGCCTGGTACTGTAGCCGCGTGGGACCCCCCTTTTGGTCTTCCGGCCTCCGTTCGTTGACTTCTTTCGCTCCTAAATCTTCTCCTTCCAAAATAATGACTCCCTAAATTTATAGCTCATTATGACGTCGTTAAGGTCCTGAAACAAATAAAGAAAGAAATAGGGGTTTTCTACCTGCGCAGGATTAATTCCATATAAAGGGGAAATTATTATAAATTACCAAAAATACTTAAATAACAGTAATATACCCCTTATATGATGCAAATATGAATGGAATATAACTATTATAGTGCAAAGTTCATGTATGCATTTTAGATGCATCAACATCCCCAAGCTTAACTCATGCTCGTCCTCGAGTATGAAAGTGATAAAACTAACATGAACTTTGCAATATAATCACAACATGGATATACAAGATGATTGCTACTGCTACATAAAGTCAAATGATTCATTATTTCAAAGAAGTAGCAATATGCAAACAGTTTATAAAGTGATATCAAGTATTCAATGAAAAGATGATCAATGATAGTTTACAAAGTGCAACATAAAAGATAGTACTATGGACATTCTTACTTTTGCATACTTGTGGTCCATAGAGTGTAGAAAATCTGAATATAAAAGGTGGACACTTTGGAAAAGATGTATAAATAAGTAGAGGTAAAGCATGCATAAGTTTTATCTATCCTCCAAACTATTCTACTTAAGTTATTGAATGCAATGGTAATACTTGGTGTCAAGCTCTCATTCCCCTATCATAGCATCTTGAATGATTAAAGTTGAATGTGAAAGCAATATGAGTAGTGGACTTGATAAAGTAAAGGTTAGATGTCTCATGCCCCTTGAATACAAGTACCTACACCATGATTACTCAACTTGGGAAACAGAGCAAGTTTAAGTTATCTATCATTGTAAGTAATAACGGTATCATCAAGAGTCTCAACTGGGGTACCTCTTGTCCCATGACATGGATCAAGCCCATATCAAAACAACAAGACAAACAAACATAATGAACAATCTCAACACCCTCTTTATTTACCACTTGATATAGCTTTTTATTGTAGGGTGTATCACAGAGAGTTCAAATAGCATGTAAGTAAATTTCCACCATGAATGATGCATGGCTTAGATTAGCGGCCCAGGATTCTCTCTAACCATTTATACAAACTCATTTAAACTTAACTCTATTTCCACATTATTTCATCATGATAGGCATCCATAGACAAAAGTACATGATATCAACTAAATAGATAATGGAACATGTTGAAAGCTTTGCATGTGACAGCACATATGGGCTAACTCCCAACCTTAAACATTTATCAAGCCACTATCATCATAATATTAATCACAATGGTTCATCTTTATTGAATGGAATAAAAGTAAAGTGTGCATCAAGTTCGCGAGAGCTTTTTAACCAACTTTTCCCATTACAATAAATACATCATCATTTTCATTTACAGGCATAGATAACACAAATAACATGATAGACATACTTGGAATAGCATAAAGCTAATACGTAGATATGGTGGACTCACTGGAAAAACTTGGGTTGAAGGTGTTGGAAACAAGTTTTTACTTGTTGGAATTTTTGGGCTAGCAAAAGGGAGAAAGATGACCATCTAGATGCATGCATGAGTGTCCATAGAACTAACTAATTCATGTCAAACAAGGTGAATAACATATAACATCAAACATGAATAAAAGATAGCTCATGATAAAGCATTTGCAAATTATTACTCATAAAGAAGCTCATGAATCATGCAACTATATGTGTCATTAAAAATCAACTTAGATATCCCTTTTCCCAACACAATAAAAGCATGCAAGATATTTCAACCCATATTTCCAGTAGCTCTTTCATATATAAATGATAGTGGTGGTCTCAAAACAAAAATCAAATCAAAACAAAAAACAAATAAAAGACGCTCCAAGTTCATGCGATAAAGTGCATTGATAGAAAAACAGAAGTTAGACGTGTGCAAACCGAGAGTGTGTCGGTCTAGTGGGGTTTTCTTCACATCCCCAAGCTTATGGATTTCACCATCCTTGGATAGCTCTTGGTGCATCTCCTCTAATCCCTGTGAAAAAACTTCAAAACACTGTTTCTCCCATTTCTTTTCTGTGGGGGTGACATTAGTAGTGATAGACAAATGCATTACTTGCTGCTTATAATCCATGGACTAAAATACTTATGAATTTTCAGATAGTGTATAATGTTTTTATGCCTACTCATAAACTCACTTGGATCAAAAAGATTCAACTCAAAAGATCAAACTATGCATAAAACAATATGGGACAGAATCTGTCCAGAGAAACAGCAGCAGCAAAACATATTTTTCTGTCCTACTTAAACTCGTCGAAAAATTCTGAAAATATCAGGCATACAAAGGATGAAAATTTGCAGTTACATTAAAAATATCAGCTCAATCGGAGTTACAGAATAAGAACTAAAAATCAAACCATGCACAGACTTGTGCTGGAATGAAATCTCCGTATGCACAATAACAACTTTTTCATACCAAAATGGGTAAAACTTGGAACTTTATTAATTATTCCAGAAACTAAACTAAAAACTAAGTCTCTTGTTACAGCAAGAGGACACAGAGAAAATTAAAAATAAAACAACCGGGTTGCCTCCCGTAAAGCACTTTTTTTTATAGCCATATAGCTAGACTTACTTACTTGGTATCAAAATGGTTGGAGTGAGGTGGCTTGGCATCCCCAAACTTAAATTCTTGTACTTACTTGATATATGTAGGGTGAGCCTAGGGGTAACATCCCCAAGCTTGAGTGTTTGTCCCTCTTGATCTTTGTTTATGTCCCTCAACTCTTCCACTTGAAAGTTCTCTTCACACATAACTCATCATAAAACTTGATTAGAGGGGTTAGTGTCTCCATAAATTAAATCTCCATAGGTACAGTAAAGACATATCATGAGTTGGTTCTAAACATTAGCTAATATTACTATGGTTGTGCATTGCTGTTTGATCAATAGAACCACACAAAACACAAGTAATGAGAGTAATGCAAAATAAAGACAGAGTCTGTCAAAAACTGGACAGCCCATAAAGAGTGAATTTTCAGAGGCACTTACGTTGCTCAAATCAGAAAACTTTGAACTAATGAAATGTGTATTAATAACTGAATATTTCTGTCGTAAAATTTCAGGTCAAAATTCCTTTTCTGTGATTTTTAACATTTTTCTCAGTGAAGCTTAGGAATCTGTTTCCTGGACAGCCATGACAGTTTTAATGATGCTCACATAGGAATAAGAATTGAAACGCAAAGGTGAGCATCAAGAGAAAAATATGAAACATATTTAAGTCTCACCCACTTCCTATGCATTGGGATCTTGTAAGAAAATAAATCAATGAAGCATATAGTAATTAGCATAGGAAGGTAAAGCAAGTGCGACATTAAAACTTCAACATAAAGAGAGGAAACATAGTATTATTGAGATATTTAGAGACATGTTTCCCTATTTCAAATAATTATTAAGATCAATATAAGGTTTAATATCATGGTTGCAACAAATATTTGGAACTAAAGATAATTCAAACCACATAAGTATTTCTCAACATAAGGAAATTTCTTCTCCAAGTGTGAATAGGGAGTTCAGAAATAAAGTTGGACTCTCATGAGTAAGAGTATCATCAGAAGCAGCAAGTATATCATTTTTATCCTCACACAAAGTAGTAACAACTAAACATGGAGGATTATCAATAAGCATAGGACCATCATCTAAAGCATTATCATATAGCATGTCTAAATCATATTCTTCATCATTTTTAAAATCATTATCAATAATGTTCTCATTAGGCATAGGTTCATATTCTTCCTCATCATCAAGATCATAAAACAAGTTTATCATTAGCTAAATCTTGAGTGTTACCCTTATCCATACGTGGTGAAGGTGCAAGTTCCTTCTCTTCATTCTCTAGTTGTTCATCAATTTCTTCATTCCTTTTGCTCTTCATTGTCTTCTTCTAGGGGCTGCATGGACATCCCCAAGCTTAGGCTTTTATCCTCTTCTTCACATACTTCCTCTTCCAAGCTTATGTTTTCATCATCTTCTTCCTGCAAAACGTTAGATCTAGCTCTCTCTTCGTTGTGTCAATAACATAGATATTTTCATCAAATTCATTCATGCAGATATTAAGGATCATGGCAATCAAATCTTTAAATTGAGAAGCTATAGGGCAAGTTTCATGTTCATCAATGAAGGTGTGTAATTCATAGACTGCCATAAAAATAACAAATTGCTCTACTTCTTCCATCCCTAAGTGAGCATAATTCCAAGTATGAAAAGTTGCAATAACAGGTTCATCTTTATTGGAAGGGCATTGGAATTCAAAGTGTCTATAGTATTCAGAGCAACAAAATCCTTCCTCATAAAAATTAAGCAACGCACTAGCAATTTTATTTAGGAGCTCTAGGTAGCCTCCTATCTTTTCCCTTCTTTTGATTGTCTAAATTCAGCAGCTATCATGGCATTTTTACAATAGTTTTCCATTTTTTAATTTTTTTTTGGGTTTTTTGATATAATGCAAAACTGAAAGTAAAACTAAACTAAATGCAAAACTGAAAGTAAACTAGACTATATGCAAAACTGAAAATAAAAATCTAGTGCAAACAAGAATAGAAACTTAAGCGCTACGCTCCCCGGCAACGGCGCCAGAAAAGTACTTGATAACCCCAAGAGCAGGGGATCACTGTAGCACCTCTCAATGTGGAAGTAGGGGTATCGATCCGCAGGAGCAAGGACAAGTTATCTATTTCTTACAACTAAAGTGTCACAAGCTTTAGTTGATTATGCACTAGACAAGTTTAAAGAACAAGATGGTTGATTTAATGGATAGAAGTTTAATGTAACAAAACAAGAATGTGAAAGTGTCCCAATCCTCTTTAATGCAAGAGGACAAGACAAAGGTGTAAACGGTGCTTTGGGAATAAGGCCTAGGTATCATACTTTCACTAGAGGACACTCTCAACAATAATAATATAATTGAATACATAGATATTTCCTCTTCACTATGCTACCCCGAACTATCCTCTGGTGGATAACGAACACCAATCCATTATGTAGGGCTACAAAAAGCACACCTTAAAGTTCGTATTCCACATCTATGGACACTTCATGCGGTCACTATTCGCATCCAAAGATAGTACTAACAAACACCACATATCATAGAGACACCCAACACAAATAATAACTCATGATAAGTATTCATGTAATCTTTAGCCTAAGAGACACACACGGTGCACACACTGTCAACTTCACACCATGGGACAAGGGTGACTCCGGCAATCACATCAATAAAACCACTTGGTAGCATAATTCATAAGATGATGAAGAGTAACATCTATGGATTCAACTAGATTACAAAGCTCATGATCACATAAAGATTACATTATGGGAGAGAGAGATAAACCACATAGCTACCGGCATGAGCTTTTCAGCCCCGAGGGAGACTACTCCCCCTTCATCATGGAGATGAGGAGCTTGTATGGAGAGGTTGATGAAGAGGTGCAGCCCGGAGTGGAGACGATCTTGCTGTAGATGTTGATGATGATCACGCCGGAGGGGGTGGTGGAGCCCTCCGGAGGTGGATTCCGGCGGCGTTTCCCCCCTCCGATCTTCTCCGGCGGCAACCCTCGGCCTCTCTGTTTCTGGTTTTTGCGTTTTCTCCGCCGCCTCCCTCTGGAAAACGTCGGGGGACCTTTTTTATAGGCGTTTTTAGGTCACGAGGATGCTTCTGGGCGAAGGATCGATGCA
>QRDG01000410.1:294499-647516 GCA_012064385.1 Puccinellia tenuiflora
GTCACGTAGCACCTCTCAATGTGGAAGAAGGGTATCGATCCGCAGGAGCAAGAAGAAAAGTTATCTATTCCCTACAACTAAAGTGTCACAAGTTTTAGTTGATTATGCACTAAACAAGTTTAAAGAACAAGATGGTTGATTTAATGGATGGAAGTTTAATGTAACAAAACAAGAATGTGAAAGTGTCCCAATCCTCTTTAATGCAAGAGGACAAGACAAGGGAACAAGAGTGTGAAAGTGTCCCAATCCTCTTTAATGCAAGAGGACAAGACAAAGGTGTAAACGGTGCTTTGGAAATAAGGCCTAGGGATCATACTTTCACTAGTGGACACTCTCAACAATAATAATATAATTGAATACATAGATATTTCCTCTTCACTATGCTACCCCGAACTATCCTCTGGTTGGATAACGAACACCAATCCATTATGTAGGGCTACAAAAAGCACACCTTAAAGTTCGTATTCCACATCTATGGACACTTCATGCGGTCACTATTCGCATCCAAAGATAGTACTAACAAACACCACAATATCATAGAGACACCCAACACAAATAATAACTCATGATAAGTATTCATGTAATCTTTAGCCTAAGAGACACACACGGTGCACACACTGTCAACTTCACACCATGGGACAAGGGTGACTCCGGCAATCACATCAATAAAACCACTTGAGTAGCATAATTCATAAGATGATGAAGAGTAACATCTATGGATTCAACTAGATTACAAAGCTCATGATCACATAAAGATCACACCATGGGAGAGAGAGATAAACCACATAGCTACCGGCATGAGCCCTCAGCCCCGATGAGGGACTACTCCCTCCTCATCATGGAGTGGGAGATGAGATGATCTTGCTGTAGAAGTTGATGATGAACACTCCAAGGGGGGTGGAGCCCTCCGGAGGTGGATTCCGGCGGCGTTTCCCCCCTCCGATCTTCTCCGGCGGCAGCCCTCTGCCTCTCTGTTTCTGGTTTTGCGTTTCTCCGCCGCCTCCCTCTGGAAAACGTCGGGGGACTATTTTTATAGTCGTTTTTAGGTCACGAGGAAGCTTCGGGAAGAAGGATCATCGCAAACCGGGGCCACGAGGGCCAAAAAGAGGTGGGCCCCACATGGCCTGGTACAGGGGGCCACGTGGGGCACCCCCTTTCGGGCCTTCTGGCCTCCACTTTTTTCCATCCTTTTTCCTAATGCTTTTGTTTCTTCAAAATAATTGATCCCCGTAAATTTTCAGCTCATTTGGACGTCGTTTGGGTCCCTGAAACATCAAAATATAGAAAATAGGTTTTTCTGCTAGTGCAGGGTTAATTCCAAATAAATGGGGAAACTGGTGAATTATCCCCAAAATCAATATTAAAACATGATATAACCCTTATATGATGCAAATATGATTGAAATATGAGATTATAGTGCAAAGTTCATTGTATGCATTTTACAGTGCATCAACATCCGCAGAGCTTGAACTCATGCTCGTCCTCGAGTATGGAAGGGATAAAACTAACATGAACTTTGCAATATAATAACATCATGGATATAAAAAGATGATTGCTACTGCTACATAAAGTCAAAATGATTCATTATTCAAAGAAGTAGCAATATGCAAACAGTTGTTATAAAGTGATATCAAGTATTCAATGAAAGGATGATCAATGATAGTTCACAAAGTGCAACATAAAAGATAGTACTATGGACATTCTTACTTTGCATACTTGTGGTCCATAGAGTGTAGATGAAAATCTGAATATAAAAGGTGGACACTTTGGAAAAGATGTAAAAATAACTAGAGGTAAAGCATGCATGAGTTTCATCTATCCTCCAAACTATTCTACTTAAGTTATTGATTGCAATGGTAATACTTGGTGTCAAGCTCTTATTCCCCTATCATAGCATCTTGAATGATTAAAGTTTAAATGTGAAAGCAAATATAAGTAGTGGGCATTGATAAAGTAAAGGTTTAGATGTCTCATGCCCCTTGAATACAAGTACCTACACCATGATTACTCAACTTGGGAAACAAAGCAAGTTTAAGTTATCTATCATTGTAAGTAATAATGGTATCATCAAGAGCCTCAACGGGGTAACCTCTTGTCCCATGATATGGATCAAGCCCACATCAAAACAACAAGACAAACAAACATAATGAACAACCTCAACACCCTTTTTATTTACCACTTGATATAGCTTTTTATTGTAGGGTGTATCACAGAAAGTTCAAAAATAGCATGTAAGTAAATTTCCACCATGAAATGATGCATGGCTTAGATTAGCGGCCCAAGGTTTTCTCTCTAACCATGTATACAACTCATTTAAACTTACTCTATTTCCACATGTATTTCATCATGATAGGCATCCATAAACAAAAGTACATGATATCAACTAAATAAATGATGGAACATGTTGAAAGCTTTGCATGTGACAGCACATATGGGCTAACTCCAACCTTAAACATTTATCAAGCCACTATCATCATAATATTAATCACAATGGTTCATCTTTATTGAGTGCAATAAAAGTAAGGTGTGCATCAAGTTTCGCGAGAGCTTTTTAAACCAACTTTTCCCATTACAATAAATAACATAGTCATTTTCATTTGGAGTTATAGATAACACAAATAACATGATAACATACTTGGAATAGCATAAAGCTAATAGGTAGATATGGTGGACTCACTAGAAAAACTTGGGTTGAAGGTGTTGGGAAACAAGTTTTTTACTTGTTGGAATTTTTGGGCTAGCAAAAGGGAGAAGATGACCATCTAGATGCATGCATGAGTGTCCATAGAACTAACTAATTCATGTCAAACAAGGGTGAAATAACATACAACATCAAAACATGAATAAAAGATAGCTCGTGATAAAGCATTTGCAAATTATTACTCATAAAGAAGCTCATGAATCATGCAACTATATGTGTCATTAAAAATCAACTTAGACATCCCTTTTCCCAATATAATAAAAGCATGCAAGATATTTCAACCCATATTTCCAGTAGCTCTTTCATATATAAATGATAGTGGTGGTCTCAAAACAAAAATCAAACCAAAACAAAAACAAATAAAAGACGCTCCAAGTTTATGCGATAAAGTGCATTGATAGAAAAACAGAAGTTAGACGTGTGCAAACCGAGAGTGTGTAGGTCCAGTGAGGTTGTCTTCACATCCCCAAGCTTATGGCTTTCACCATCCTTGGATAGCTCTTGGTGCATCTCCTCTAATCCCTGTGAAAAAACTTCAAAACACTGTTTCTCCCATTTCTTTTCTGTGGGGTGACATTAGTAGTGATAGACAAATGCATTACTTGCTGCTTATAATACTAAGACAAAAAATCATATGAATGTCCAGAAAGTGTATAATGTCGTATGCCTATTAATAAACTCAATTGGATCAACAAGATTCAAGTTAAAAGTTCAAAACATACATCAAACAATATGGGACAGAATCTGTCCAGAAAAACAGCAGCAGCAAAACGTATTTTTCTACCTGACTTACACATGTCTAAAAATTCTGAAAACATTCATGAATACATACGATGAAAATTTGCAGTTAAAGTAAAAATATCAGCTCATTCAGAGTTGCATAATAATAATTAAAAATCAAACCGTGCACAGACCTGTGCTGGAATGAAATCTCCGCATGCAAAATAACAACTTTCTCAAACCAAAATGGGTAAAACTTGGCACTTTATTAAAAATTCCAGAAACTAAACTAAAAACTAAGTCTCTTGTTGCAGCAAGAGGACACAAAGAAAATCAAAAGTAAAAACAACCGGGTTGCCTCCCGTAAAGCGCTTTCTTTATAGCCATATAGATAGGCTTACTTACTTGGTATCAAGATGGTTGAAGTGAGGTGGCTTGGCATCCCCAAGCTTAAATTTTGTATGTAGGGTGAGCTTAGGGGATGCATCCCCAATCTTGAGTTTTTGTCCCTCTTGATCTTGTTCATCACCCTCAATTCTTCCACCTTAAAATTTATCTCACACAAAACTCATCATAAAACTTGATTAGAGGGGTTAGTGCCTTCATAAATTAAATCCACATAGGTACAGCAAAGACATATCATGAATTGATTCTAAACATTAGCTACTGTTACTACGGTTGTGTAATGCTCCTTGATCAAAAGAACCGCACAAAACACAAGTAATGAGAGCAATGCAAAATAAAGACAGAATCTGTCAAAAACTGTACAGCCCGTAAAGAGTGAATTTTCAGAGGCACTTACGTTGCTCAAATCAGAAAACTTTGAACTAATGAATTGTGTAATAATAACTGAAGATTTCTGTCGTAAAATATCAAGTCAATATTCCTCTTATGTGATTTTTAACATTTTTTCAGTGAAGCTCAGGAATCTGTTTTCTGGACAGCAAATCACTATTGTTTAATCCTACTTCTCAAAAGAGGTTATTCTTGCCTTTTAAGATGAAAAACAAGATGCAAAGGTGATGTGACAGTAGTAAACTAGCACCTTGACTCAAAAACCAAAAATCAAACTGAAGAAAAAAAATCAAAAGGAAACAAAAAGAAACAAGAAAGATTCAAGAGAAACAAACAAAGAAGAAAGAAAATATTTTGTTGTTTTTAAATTAGCAAAAAGGAAAAAGAGGAGAAAATATATACAACATAAAACACTCTTTTTATTTGGTTTTAGCTTTGGGAAAAGTTTTAATGATAGGGACTTTGCAATGGTTCCATTGGCATGAACAACACATGTTCAAGGTCGACCCCAACTTCTCCATTACTCATCCTTCTCATTTACTTTCCCAAATTTTATGAAAAGTGAAAATCTTAAACTAATTGATAGCAAACAGCAGGTAAAGTTATTTTACATGTTTTAAGGATATATAGGTGTGCTCAAACTGAATAGGACATTAAAGCATAAGGAACACACCACAGAATATTAAACAATTAACTTTTAAGTCTAACTCTTTTCCTATGCATTGGCATTTTATATATGAATAAATAACAACAAATTTGAGGTAACCAATGCATATAATAATCAATAGCTTGCATTTTAAATAACATATAAACATAAAGGGGATTCTTATCTCTTCCTCTCTCATAATAGTTGCAAGCATTAAAGTTAAACATAACCACATAGTTTTGAATAGAATCACCACATAAAGACTTATCATCTAATGAGCATAATGGATCATCAAACTCAATCAAATCACTTTCATCCTCACTAGTAGGTGGACTGAAAATATCATATTCATCATTGTAATCATCATAAATGGGAGACATAGTATCATCAAAATAAATTTTCTCTTCCAAACTTGGGGGACTAAAAATATCATATTCATCAGAAAAAACTTCCCCAAGCTTAAGGTTTTCCATAGCATTAGCAATAAAGGTGTTCAAAGAATTAGTACTACCACAAACATGATTGTTATGCAAATAAAATTTAATTTTCTCCTCAAACACTTCATGTCCTAACTCAAGATAGATATTATACAGTTCTATAATTGTTTGGTTGTTTTCCATTTTATAATTTTTTTGTGTTTTTGAAATATAGGTTAGTATGCAATGCAAACAATAATAAAAGTTTAGCACAACGCTCCCCGGCAACGGCGCCAGAAAAGTACTTGATAACCCCCAAGAGCAGGGGATCACTGTAGCACCTCTCAATGTGGAAGAAGGGTATCGATCCGCAGGAGCAAGAAGGAAAAGTTATCTATTCCCTACAACTAAAGTGTCACAAGTTTTAGTTGATTATGCACTAAACAAGTTTAAAGAACAAGATGGTTGATTTAATGGATGGAAGTTTAATGTAACAAAACAAGAATGTGAAAGTGTCCCAATCCTCTTTAATGCAAGAGGACAAGACAAGGGAACAAGAGTGTGAAAGTGTCCCAATCCTCTTTAATGCAAGAGGACTAGACAAAGGTGTAAACGGTGCTTTGGAAATAAGGCCTAGGGATCATACTTTCACTAGTGGACACTCTCAACAATAATAATATAATTGAATACATAGATATTTCCTCTTCACTATGCTACCCCGAACTATCCTCTGGTTGGATAACGAACACCAATCCATTATGTAGGGATACAAAAAGCACACCTTAAAGTTCGTATTCCACATCTATGGACACTTCATGCGGTCACTATTCGCATCCAAAGATAGTACTAACAAACACCACGATATCATAGAGACACCCAACACAAATAATAACTCATGATAAGTATTCATGTAATCTTTAGTCTAAGAGACACACACGGTGCACACACTGTCAACTTCACACCATGGGACAAGGGTAACTCCGGCAATCACATCAATAAAACCACTTGAGTAGCATAATTCATAAGATGATGAAGAGTAACATCTATGGATTCAACTAGATTACAAAGCTCATGATCACATAAAGATCACACCATGGGAGAGAGAGATAAACCACATAGCTACCGGCATGAGCCCTCAGCCCGATGAGGGACTACTCCCTCCTCATCATGGAGATGGTGGAGATAAGATGATCTTGCTGTAGAAGTTGATGATGAACACGCCGGAGGGGGGTGGAGCCCTCCGGAGGTGGATTCCGGCGGCGTTTCCCCCCTCCGATCTTCTCCGGCGGCAGCCCTCTGCCTCTCTGTTTCTAGTTTTGCGTTTCTCCGCCGCCTCCCTCTGGAAAACGTCGGGGGACTATTTTTATAGTCGTTTTTAGGTCACGAGGAAGCTTCGGGAAGAAGGATCGTCGCAAACGGGGCCACGAGGGCCAAAAGAGGTGGGCCCACGCGGCCTGGTACAGGGGCCGCGTGGGGCACCCCCTTTCGGCCTTCTGGCCTCCACTTGTTTCCATCCTTTTTCCTAATGCTTTGTTTCTTCAAAATAATGATCCCCGTAAATTTTCAGCTCATTTGGACGTCGTTTGGGTCCCTGAAACATCAAAATATAGAAAATAGGGTTTTCTGCCAGTGCAGGGTTAATTCCAAATAAATGGGGAAACTGTGAATTATCCCCAAAATCAATATAAAACAATGATATAACCCCTTATATGATGCAAATATGATTGAAATATGAGAATTATAGTGCAAAGTTCATGTATGCATTTTACATGCATCAACGGCTCTCCAGCGAATTGAACAGAGACCTTTTCTTTCTTAAAATCTATAACAACACTACAAGTATTTAAGAAAGGTCTACCAAATATGATAGGACAAAATTTATCTTTAACCGACCCCAAGACAAGGAAATCAGTTGGATATTTTACCTTACCACATAAGACTTCAACGTCTCTGACAATTCCCACCGGGTGGATGACATCTCTATTAGCCAATTTAATCTCCAAATCAATATCCTCAAGCTCACATGGCGCAATTTCGCGCATTATTTCTTGATAAAGTGTATAAGGAATAGCACTTGCACTTGCACCCATATCACATAATCCATAATAGCAATGATCACCTATCTTGACAGAGACAACAGGAGTACCAACAACTTTTGCACTTTTATCCTGTCTAACAATGTTAGTAGCAGCTTCACAAAAATAAATAGAACTTATATCGACGTTCTCAGTTACAAGATCTTTAACCAAAGCTACTGGAGAGGCAATTTCAAGTTGTTCATCAGGTTCATAAGCTTTCCTTTCACTTTTATTAACCACACTAGCCACGATTGAGTGTTCTTTAATTTTTATAGGAAAGGGTGGTTTTTCAAAGTAAACAGCAGGTAAAACAGATTCAACTGTTTGAACAGACACATCATCACTAGCAAGCACATCTATTTTACAAACATCTTTAAATGGTTCATGATACTTATCCCACTTTTCTTTTGGAATATTAATATGGTCAGCAAAGGATTTACAAAGATCAACAACAATTTGAGAATCGATCCCAAACTTAGTACTAAGCATATTAAAACGTTCAGTTTCCATGAAAGATTTAATGCAGTCATACTCATAATTTATACCTGATTCTTTACCTTTGTCGATCTCCCAATCTTCCGCATTGCGATAAATCCTTTCAATTAAATCCCATTTAGCATTAACTTCTTTGTTTGTAAAGGATCCAAGAGAAGAGGCATCAAGCATATCCTTATCATAGCGAGGCAGCCTCGCATAAAAATTGTTAACAATTATATCATTAGGAAGCTTATGATTGGGGCATTTAAGCATTAAATATTTCAACCTCCCCCAAGCTTGAGCGATGTTTTCTCCTTCATGTGGCCAAAAGTTATAAATATAATTTCTATCTTGATGAATTTCATGAAGAGGATAAAATTTAGAATAAAAGAGAGACATAAGCTCTTTCCAATCCATCAAGTGAGAATTATCCAGAAGCATATACCAATCCATAGCTTTATCCTTTAGTGATATTGCGAATAATTTCCTCATGATTACCTCTTTTGACATACCTGCAATCTTAAATAGCTCACACAGATCTTTAATATAAAGCAAATGATAACCTGGATAGATGGTTCCATCCCCTGCATAACGGTTACTCATAACATGATCAATAATTCCCATGGGTATTTTAAATGGATCAATTTCAGAGAGCGGAAGACTCTTATCCACTACAGGTGTGGTGGCAGAGTCACTCCCAAACAGCATATTAAGTGAAGAGTGCTCCATAACGAAGCAAAGTAACAAGCAAAAATAAAAACAATACTTACAATAAAAGAGTTCCTTACTAGTTCCACTTACCAATAGCGCTACACTCCCCGGCAACGGCGCCAGAAAAGAGTCTTGATGACCCACAAGTATAGGGGATCTATCGTAGTCTTTTTGATAAGTAAGAGTGTCGAACCCAATGAGGAGCAGAAGGTATTGACAAGTAGTTTTCAGCAAGGTTTCACTGCAAGCACTGAAAGAGAAATGTTTTTCGATTTTTGATTTAAAGAACAAATGAAGAACAAGTAAATAAAAGAGTGCTACAATAATTGCAGCAAATAGCCCAATCCTTTTAAGCTCAAAGGACAGGCCGGTTGTGTTACTTATGAAGATTAAACCGTTCTCGAGGACACATGGGAGTTTTTGCCTAGCCAGTTTCATTGCACGCCGGTGATTAACCTTCAATGTTTTGATAAAGTGTTGTGTGGGTGGACCTATGCTAATGCATCGCCCTTACTTGGAAAAATACATACTTGTGATTAAACCCCTTGCAAGCATCCGCAACTACAAGAAAGTAATTAAGATAAAAACCTAACCACAGCCTTAAACTCCGAGACCCTACGCTCCCTAGTGCACTAGTTCACAAATTGGGGTTTAGGTTTCTGTCACTCCAACAACCCTACCACAAGCAAACTAAATACACTATGCATTCCCCTAGGCCCTTTGAAAGGTGAAGTATCATGTAGTCGACGTTCACACGGTACCACTAGAGGAATAACACCACAACATAAATCAAACCATTAAATATTACTCAACAGTATGCAATTACTAGCAACTAGGCTTTCCCCATGTCCTCAAGAACCAAACGAACTACTCACAAGACATCATATAGATCATGATCAGAGGTGATATGAATAAGGGCAACAATCTGATTGTAAAGACAATTCACCGATAAAACTCTCAAGCATCAACTACAAGTAGTAATCAACACCCGGGATACGATTCCAATGAACTAATAACAAAACAATGACAATTGCTACATCGGGATGAGATGGGACGGTGACGGTGATGATGGTGTTGATGATGGAGATGGTGTTGATGATGATCCCGATGATGCCCGGCGTGATGGCGATGACGATGTTGACGATTCCCCCCTCCGGGAGGGAAATTCCCCGACAGATTTCTCCCTGCCGGAGCTCTTCTTCTCTCTATCTGGTTTCCGCCCCGTGTAGGCGGCGGAAAAATTCCTCTTCGATACCCCCCGACGTTTTTAGGTCAAAGGGAAGTAATACGCCGAAGGGGAGCCAGAGGGGGGCCACAGGGGCCAGGGGCGGGTCCCACCCGCGGCCTAGGGTGGGCCCGCGGCAGGGGGCCGCCCCTGCTCCCTGGAGCTCACCTCCGTGCGCCCTTTTGGCTCCATGGCTTATTTCCCATAATATTTATCTCCAAATTTTTCTGGAATTTATGGAGCTTCCAAAGTCAGGTGTCTTGACAGGTACTTTTCCAGCTGATTCCAGGCTCCGGTGGATGCATCTCCAATAATTGCCAATCATGCAAAATGAGATAAAATAACATAAGTATTGCATCATAATATGAAATATATTAATGAATAAAGATGAATTATGATGTAAAATAGTGATGCAAAATGGACATATCAGGTACCTCTTGTCCCAGGACATGGAACAAGCCCATGTCACACTACTAGGAAAAGGCTTATAGATAGATTTCTTATCAGTGGAGCATATTTTTTAATATGCTCCACTGATAATTACCAGTGGCGCATATAAAAATATGCTCCATTGATAATTTATTTATCAATGGCGCATTATTTTCAAAATGTGCCACTGATAAATTGATGGGGCCCACCCGGAAGGCCGTGGACCAAATATCAATGGCGCATATTTAAATAATGCGCCACTGATAAGGCCTTACCAGTGGGGCATATTGAAATGCGCCACTGATAAGGTCTTACCAGTGGGGCATGTTGAGAAATGCGCCACTGATATGTCCCTTATCAGTGGCGCATAAGACAATATGCGCCATTGATAAGACACATATCAATGGAGCATATTGCCATATGCGCCATTGATAAAGGTGGGGGCCCACCAGAAAAATGACCACACATTGACTATTTTTTTCCTTTCCTACCGGATCGAACCGGGTGCCCCTATACATTTGAAAAATCTGAACATTTTTAAGTTTTGAACATTTTTTAAATCTGAACATTTTTAAAATAGGAACATTGCAAATATGAACATTTTGGAAATTTGAACATTTTCAAATCTGAACATTTTTCATATTTGAACATTTTTCAAATTCGAAATTTTTTATATTTGATTTTTATAAATCTCAACATTTTAAGATCTAAAACATTGTTGAAATCTGAACTTTTTTAAAATGGAATTGCCCTATCGTTTGCTCTATTTACGGCCGGAGTGCCACCGCAGGAAACCTCTCTTTTCTCTCCTTCAACCCCGACCCGACCCCAACCGTTCCTTTCTCTTTCTTCTATTTTCGCGAGCGACCTCCAGCTAGGGTTCCGCCTCCTGCTGCTCCCCCGTCCGCCGCCGCCGCCTCCAACACAGGCCGCCGCCAACGACACCGGCCACAGCCCCAGCGACCCCCCCCCCCCCGCCGCCAAGCTTCCCTCTCTGGCCGACGGGATCCGCCTGCAGCGCACCTCTCTGGCCGACGGGATCTTCAGCTTCGCGGAGTCGATCTGCTGCCGGCGCATCTCCCGGCTGCGCGCGTCTCCTCCTGCAGCTTACCTCCTCAAGCTCCCCCCTGCAGTGCACAAGGTGTGGCTCCATCTCTCTCTGATGATATCCATAGTGGAAAGGGTGGCCCTAATTCTAGGGATAAAATAGGTTGGCCATCTTGGGATCATTGGATCCCTTTCTTGACTACCTTGTACACTGTTGTTCCCCTCCCATTTTCCAATTTTCATTCTTCCTTGCAAGAAAATCGTTATGTCATGGTAGCTGTTTATTAGTTAAATCTGCAGTTTGTTTGTTAGTTAGTGGTCCGAAATTAGTTAAATCTGCAGTTTGTTTGTTTATCAGTGGTCCAAAAGGACATAAAAACCTTCCTGATGATAGGCCGTTCCTGACTCCAGAAGGCTACGCCCCGTATGTTGGGCCAAGTCTGAAGTCGTGATGTTTGTTTACGTGTGTAGTTCCGAACGAGAGATGAGCAAGTGTGTTGTAAACTTTATCCATACGTTAACTTTCCTCGCTAGTTTCGACAGTCGTTGAACTTAATTATTATCGATGCTATTAATATTAGGGTTAATGAATCGTGTAAATAATGTTTTATTACATTGCTTTATTATGATCGATGAGCTATTTAGGGTTGCTTGTGTGTGCCGATGATTAAAAATGTTGTGCCACTATGTGGTAACCCTGAAGGTCTGCGGAGCCTTGTGATATGCACAAGTACAAGTCCTGTGCATCCTACTTGGCTCCCCTGATCCTTCAGGGCTACTAATTGTGTGTCCGACCTAAGTATGAGGCACAAATCAAAGTAATTTTTGTTTAGTTTTTGTCTTTTTCTATATGCTGATGTTTTGTTTTGCACTATTTTTGTGGCACTAGGTGGTAGGCCTGCAGGTCTTGTGAGCCTTGTGATATGCACAAGTACCAAGTCTTGTGCATCATACTTGGCTCACCAGATCCTGCAGGTCTATTTGTGTGTCCGACCTAAGTATGAGGCGCAAAATCTAAGTCATTTTTATTTTGTTTTGTCTGTTTCTTCGAAAGCCGATGATTAAAATGTTGTGGCACTAGGTTGTAGGCCTGCAGGTCTTGTGAGCCTTGTGATATGCACAAGTACCAACTCTTGTGCATCATACTTGGCTCACGAGATCCTACAGGTCTACTTGTGTGTCCGACCTAAGTATGAAGCGCAAAATCTAAGTCATTTTTATTTTGTTTTGTCTTTTTCTTCTAAGCCGATGATTAAAATGTTGTGACACTGTATGATTCAGGGAGGAGCTAGTGAACCTTGTGATATGCACAAATAAACATTTTGTGCATCCTACTTGGTTCACTTGCTCCGTCTCTGAAATGTGTGTTCAATTTAAATATGTATGAGGCACAAATCCGAAATCATTTTGTTTTTTCTCTCTCTTTCCGAATGCCGATGATTAAAATGTTGTGGAACATTATGTGATTCAGGGCAGTGCTAGCGGACCTTGTGATATGCACAAATAAACATCTTGTGCATACTCTTACTTGGTCCGCTTGCCCCGTTCCTGATCAATGTGTGTCCAATCTATGTATGAGGCATAAACTCGAATCATTTTGTTTCTTCTCTATGAATTGACAAAGCCGATTATTTAAACTATGCCACGGTAAAGTCAAGGAGAGTGTCTACAATGCCTTGTAGTATATACAATTGGATTGTTTGTATTAATACATGGTCTTGTAGACACTCTTTTTGCCTTGTTTTGCATGGCAATGATATATGAGGCTTTCCATTGTTAACTTCTCGCATTTCGTAAATTTTAATATTACTTTTGTAACAAAATTTTGACTTAGGCGTTTTTGACTTAGGTGTTCTCGGCGATGATGTCCATGTTGGACCAGAGGGGCGATGTGCGGGACTGGGCGCCACCGGGCTTGTACAGTGAGGTGCTACCTTCCGGGACGCGCAGCTTGGTGAGGAATCCGGGTGACGTCGTCGATCCGGATCTTCTGTGGTGGCAGTCGCGTGGGCCACACTCGGTGCAGAGGGAGCCGGCCCCCGAGGAGGTGGTACGTCGCCGTATCAGGGAGGAGGATGAGCACGTTCGTCGCTACATCTATCTATTGGATAGGCAGTATGACAGTAGGTGGTCGTTTCTTCAGAGGGTTCCTTCTCACGTGAGCTATGACCCTGTGAAGGTTCCTTCTCTTTGGATGCGCAGCGCCGGCGGCTCAGCACCCCGCGGCTCAGGAACCGGTCGAAGTTAGTTTCAGAGCTTCATGTATTAGCTAGTGATATGCACAAATAGCCAAGTAGATGGACTTGGTTGTATGCTCCAACACTTCTAATATTCGGTAACTTGTCACTATATTGGTTCTAATTGTTTGTGATGATGATGTATTGATCTGATGATGATATACTGTTTTGTATTGCTGTATATTCTACAATTATACTGTATACTGTATATACCTACATAAATATCAGTTTATACCAGAAAATAACAGTTTTCTTTAGACATGTTCGAATTCTTAGTGGCGCATTTTTTTCTTCTAGTGGCGCATCAGCATCAGTGGCGCATATAGTAATATGCGCCACGCATAGCTTATCAATGGCGCATCCGGAAGATGCGCCACTGATGGGCAAACTATGCGTGGTGCATATCAATATGCGCCACGCATACTTTGTTACTAATGGCGTGACATTGGTGGCGCATTTTGGCGAATCCAATATGCGCCACGCATAGGCAATTTTGGTGCGCCACCAATAGCCTTTTCTCTACTAGTGTCAAAATGACAAGACAAACAAACATAATGAACAATCTCAACACCCTTTTTATTTACTATTAGTATAGCTTTTTATTATGAGGTGCATCACTGAAGGTTCACCATAGCATGTAAATAAATTTCCACCATGAATGATGCATGGCTTAGACTAGAGGCCCAGGCGTCTCTCTAGCCATTTATACAAACTCCTCAAACTTACTAAGTTTCCGCATTTATTTAGCACCATGATAGGCATCCATAAACAAAAGTACATGATATCAACTAAATATAATTAAGAACATGTTGAAAGCTTGCCATGTGACAACACATATGGGCTAACTCCCAACCAAGACTCTTGTCAAGCTCACAACTTCATAATTTTAATCACAATGGTTCATGTTTATTAAGTGCAATAAAAGTAAGGTGTGAGAGCTTTTTAACCAGGTTTTCCCATGACAATCAATAACATAACCATTTTAATTCAGAGGTATAGATAATACAAAATAACATGATAAACATACTCGGAATAGCATAAAGCTAATAGGTAGATATGGTGGACTCACTGGAAAAACTTTGGTTGAAGGTGTTGGAAAACAAGTTTTTACTTGTTGGAATTTTGGGCTAGCAAAAGGGAGAGAGTTGACCGTCTAAATGCATGCACAAGTGTCCATAGAACTAACCAATCCATGTTAAACAAAGTAAAGTAACATTCAGCATCAAAACATGAATAAGAGATATCTCTTGATAAAACACTTGCAAATTAACACTCATTAAAAGCACATGATTCATGCAACTATATGTATCTTTTTAAATCAGCTCAAACATCCCTTTGCCAATATTTTTAATAGAATCCAACTTAATTCAACCCAAATTTCCAGTAGCTCTCTCATAAAAAATGATAGTGGTGGTCTCAAAACAAAACAAAAAACCGAAATAAAAAGCAAATAAAAGACGCTCCAAGTTTATGCGATAAAGTGCATTGATTGAAAAACAGAAATTAGATGTGTGCAAACCGAGAGTGTATTGGTCCAGTGGGGTTGTCTTCACATCCCCAAGCTTATGGTCTTCACCATCCTTGGATAGCTCTTGGTGCATCTCCTCTAATCCCTGTGAAAAAACTTCAAAACACTGTTTCTCCCATTTCTTTTCTGTGGGGTGACAATAGTAGTGATAGACAAATGAATTGCTTGCTGCATAAAATTCTTAAACAAAAATTCATATGAATGTCCATAAATTGTATAATGTTGTATGCCTACTTATAAACTCAATTGGATCAAAAAGATTCAAGTTAAAAGTTAAAAGAATGCATCAAACAAAATGGGACAGAATCTGTCCAGAAAAATAGCAGCATCAAAACGCATTTTCTACCCTAATTTAGTATGTATAAAAATTCCGAAACAATTCATGCTTACATAGGATGAAAAGTTGCAACTACAGTTAAAATATCAGCTCATTCGGAGTTACAGAATAGGAGTGAAAAATCATACCGTGCACAGATTCGTGCTGGAATAGAATCTCCGAATGCAAATAGCAAAAAAAAATTCAAACCAAAATGGGTAAAACTTGGTACTTTATTAAAAATTCCAGAAACAAAACTAAAAACTAAATCTCTTGTTATAGCAAGAGGACACAAAGAAAATCAAAAATAAAAACAACCGGGTTGCCTCCCGTAAAGCGCTTTCTTTATAGCCATATAGCTAGGCATGATAGTAATGATGCTCACATAAGAATAAGAATTGAAATGCAAAAGAGAGCATCAAGAGAAAAATATTAAACTCATTTAAGTCTAACCCACTTCCTATGCATTGGGATCTTGTAAGAAAATAAATCATTGAAACACAAAGCAAGTAGCATAGGAAGATAAAACAAGAGCAATTTCAAGGCTTTGAACTTAAAGAGAGGAAACGTAACAATATTGCAATGTTTAGAACCATGTTTTCCCCTCTCATAATAGTTACAAGTAGTGGAACCAAATTTGATAAAACAACTGTTAGATTGGTACAACTTTGCAAACTTAGGAACATATAAAGGATTATTAAAACTATCATGTAAGATATTAGCATGTTTTCCTCTCTCAAAATAATTGCAAGAAACATCATAAGCATGATGGTTGTGGGTGGAATGGTTATTAGTGCAAGATAATTTCAGCCCACATATGTACTTTTCAACATATAAAAGCTTCTCCTCCATGGTGTGAATAGGAGAATTCAAAAATAAAGTAGGACTCTCATAAGTGAGAGTGTTGTCACAAGCAGCAAGTATATCATTTTTATCCTCACATAATTTGGTGACAACTTCTAAACATTGATAATTATCAATAAGCGTAGGACCATCATCTAAAGCACTATCATATAGCATATTTAAACAACACTCCTCATTATCATCAATAAGTTCACTAGTAGCATCATTAAAAAGTAAAGGAGCATTATTAGTTTCATCTTAATAGCATGGGTTATCATATATAACCATAGAATTTTCAGTTTGACACTCATCATAACATGGGTTCTCATAAATAACAAAAGATTTTTGAGTTTGAGCGCTACTATCAAATGTTGATTGTGAAGTTGGGAGATCCAACTCTTCCCCAAGCTTAGGTTGGAACATATCCATTTCAATCTCCTCTTCACATTCTTCCTCTTCCAAGCTTATGTTTTCATCATCCTCTTCCTGCAAAATATTAGTACTTTCCATGGAAGCAAGAATGCTTTCTTTAACATAAACATTGTCACTAAATTATTTTTTGCAAAGTTGGAGAATAATAGAAATTTGTACTTTCATTACACGAGCTTCATGACTAGTTGTAACAAATTTATCAATAAGCGAGTCTATCTCATGGGCTCCAACATAAGCAATATATTTCTCAACTTGTTCTATATCAGGTTATGAAAATTTATCTTCACGATAACAAGCAATTATAGGATCACTATTATAGTTGCATTGATAGTGGGAATGTTTAACAACTCTTCTATTGCAACAAGTTACATCATGTAATTCACAAAACTGAATAGCCATTTTGTGAAGAGCTTCAAGTAATTTACGCATTCTTGTTCCCTCTTCGGTTGATTCATGTTCAAAGTAGGCTTCCATATTTTTAACATAACCATTAGGCATAGACATTTCAGAAAGTTTCTCCATCTTTTTTGTGTTTTGATATATAAAACTGAAAATAAAACTAAACTAAATGCAAAACTGAAAGTAAATATAAGAAAAACTCACAACCAAACAAGATAAAGAGGAAAACCTCCCCAAGCTTAGATGATTGCAAGATGTAAAACAAACAAAAAGAAATGCAGAATTGAAAATAAATATCTAGTGCAGACAAGAATAAAAACTTAAGCGCTACACTCCCCGGCAACGGCGCCAGAAAATGTCTTGATACCCACAAGTATAGGGGATCGTTGAAATCTTCGATGTGTAAGTATTAGTATCGATCCCACGAGGAGTAGAAGGTATAAGTATTTATCCTCTCAAATAAGAGTGTCACTTCTCTTATTATCTATGCACTAGACAAACTAAAATGATTAAATGATGCAAGTGTTTTGGGGGTTTTGGTGTAGAGTTTGCAATAAAGTAAAAAGCTGAAGATAAAGTATGACAAGTGAAAGCTCTCAAAGAGAGAAAAAGCACAATCCTCTATGCAGCAAGAGGACAAGCTTTAGTGGTGTGTTTCTTATAGGTGGAAAACGTTCCCAAGGGCTAAATGGATTTCATGGCATAAATATTTGTAGAACAACAAGGTAAACATTTTGTCAAGTTTTAATCTTCTTTGGACGGAGGCATAATTAGGTGTAGTTAAATAAATAAACTAAACCCCTTATGATGGATCATGTGGCCAAGTAAATGACTGCACAAGAATTATTAAGACATAAAGTCCCATCATAGCATTACACTCTAAGGTCCCCGATATAAATCCACTCCTAATGTAACTTTATGTATTAGACCAAGGTTTACGTGTCCTCCTAGGTCCTACCCATTCCATCACACTAGTGTGATAGCACCTTCATGCATTACTCAATATATAGTGCACTTCATACATTGTACATCAAGACAATCATAAAAGATAAAAACTTGACCAAATACTCAACACAAGTTAAGTGAAAATTATTGCCAATCCATCCTATGCCCCCAGGAACATGAGAGAACTACTCACGACGCAAAGACATGATATGATTCAGTGGTATAAGTGATACAACACAATCTGAAAATATAATCTCCCCACAAAACAATGACAAGTAGCAATTCACAGACATGTAGAATAGTACTTAGTCAAATAGCTAGGGTTCGAACTATCTCAAACTATGAGGGGGATGAAGTGGATCACGAAGATGGTGATGGAGATGGTGCTGGTCTTGACGGTGGTGTTGATGGAGACTCCAGAGGGGGATGGAGGAGCCTTCCGAAGGTGATTCCGGTGACGTTTCCTCCCTCCGATCTTCTCCGGCGGCAGCCTTCTGTCTCCTGTTTCTTGGTTCTGTGTTTCTCCGCCGCCTCCTCCCGAAACTCCTCGGGGGACTATTTTTATAGTTGGTTTTAGGTCAAGACGAAGGCACTGGGACGAAGATCGACGGCATCGGAGGCTCGAAGCCCAGGATAGGGGGCTGATGGTGGATATTAATAAGTTGGGTGGTGCCCCAAGCGAAGGCGGAATTGTAGCTAGTAGCAGTTTTCCCTCAATTAAAGAACCGAGGTTTATCGAACCAGTAGGACTTTGAAATCAACAACGAGGTGAATGTTGAAGAGCTCTGGCGCTTAACCTTCAACAGACGTGGACCTACACACACTCAACCAAAATACTTTGCCCCCAACGGCGGAGAGGTTGTCAATCTCCCCGGTCTCGCAGAACACAAAGCGGTTAATTGTATGACGAAATAGATAAAATATGAAAAGTGACCAGAGGAGTAATGATAATTAAAAGCAAGTAAATAAGGTTGAAACCAATGTAAAAAGATGGACCGGGGGCCATGGGTTCACTAGTGGAGTCTCTCAAGTAGATAAAATATGCATGTGATGGGTGAACGAATTACAGCTAGGCAATTGACAAGATCATGACACAAACCCAATTTAGCTATGACAAAAAGGACATGATAATATTTATGGAGGCATCACGACAAGGAACAAATACCGTTGAGTCCAACTGCGTCTTTGTCTAAATTGTCCACCATGGGATCGCTATCTAGCCTGTCACCCAACGGTATTAAGTTGCAAGAAACAGACAATTGCATTAAGTAAAGTGCATGAAGTAATCAATACTAATATCAAAATAGACATTAACACCTCTGTTTTACCCTTAGTAGCAACAGCACACCCTCACCCTTAGACGTTTCTGTCACTCATGCCCAGGAACAAAAGGGGGCATGAACCCACTATCTAGCATAAATACCCTCTCTTGGAGATACACACAATCACTTGGCCAAAGTAACTACGCACATCGGAGAGCATGCAAGAACATAAATTACTCATATAAGAATCATGCACAATCTGAACATAACTTCATAATCCATCGGATCCCAGCAAACAAATCACATAGCATTACAATAATCGATCTTGATAATGTTAGGCAGCTCACAAGATCATAAGACATGAAGCACAAGAGAGAGAGAGACTACCATCTAGCTACTGCCATGGACCCGTAGTCCAAGGTGAGACTACTCACAAATCATCCCGGAGGAAGGCATGTCGATGAAGAGCCCTCCGGGATCGATCTCCCCTCCGGCAGAGTGCCGGGATCAGCTTCAGATTGGACCCCAAACTAGGGTTCTTGGTGACGGCGCGTCGGGGTCGAGTTTCTGGAAAATAATCGCCGCCTCGATGTTTTTAGGTTAATTGTGATTTTATAGGCGTCGGAGGGGGCCGAGGAGGTGCCCACAGGGCAGGGGCGGGCCCCACCCGCGGGTCACCCCTGGGCCGCGGCTGGCACCCGCGTGTGCCCTATGGGTCGCCTCCCAGGCGTAAAAATAATCCCCGTAAATTTTCGTCCAATTCCGAGAATATTTCCAGAAGTAAATTTCTGAAACAAAAAACAGCAAAAACAGGGAACTGGTACTGGGCATCTTGTCAATAGGTTAGTCCGACAAAATGCATAAAAATGATATAAATAACAGTAAAAACATGTGACAATATCACAAAACTAGCATGGATCACTCAAAAATTATAGATACGTTTGAGACATATCAGGGGCCCCACGCGAAGAAGGAATCTGGCCGCGTGGGCCCACGTCTTTCAGCCCTCAGGTCTCCGTTTGTTCGCTTCCTTCGCTCTTACGCTTCGTTCCTTCAAAAAAATGATCCCCGCAAAATATTAGGTCATTTGGACGTCGTTTGGGTCCCTAAAACATCAAAATATAGAAAATAGGGTTTTCTGCCAGTGCCGGGTTAATTCCAGAAAAATAGGAAAACTGTGAAATCTTCCCAAAATCCTTATAAAACAATGATATAACCCTTATATGATGCAAATATGATTGAAATATGAGTATTATAATGCAAAGTTCATGTATGCATTTTACATGCATCACCAAGCCACTTCTATGAAGAAAGGCTTGGAAAAGCGTCATGAAGGGAAGAGTGCACTTGACAACATGTTGAGTGTGCAACAATCCCCCAATGAAAAGAGTGGACTTGGATTCAACTCCAACAACAATAACAAGTCCAAGATTGATAAGAAGAAGGGAAAAGTTCAAGTCAAGAATCCGGCCAAGATCATTTGCTTCAAGTGCAAGCTAGAAGGGCACCATGTTTGAGATTGTCCAATGAAGAAGAAGCCTCTTAGTGAGAAGAAACTAGGGAAGCGGCCTCTCGTTCAATCCCATGCTTAACCACGGGTTGAACAAAGGCCACCTCCTAAGAAGACTCAAGTCAATGCTTCTCAATTTGAGGAGCCTATTAAGAAGAAAGAAAAGAGTCAATGTTGCTACCTTTGCCGTGGCAAGGGTCACTTTGCTTCTTCATGCACCATCGGTAACCTATCCAACCCCATCTTAATTGATGATGTTTATTCACTTAGAAAGGATAGAGTTGGCAATGTGTTTGCTAAATATGTGGGAACTCAAAGTGGTGTCAAGAAAAGAACCATTTGGGTTGCCAAGCCTATTGTGACTAACCTGTTAGGACCCAACTTGGTTGGGGACCAACAAGCTCAAACTTGATCAATAGGTGTTTGTGGAGGACATTGGAGACTTGGCTATCCTTGAAGAATTAATGGATCTTCATGATTATATTTCCTCAAGCCAAGTCATTTGGATTATATTGTCATATCTCATATCCTATGTTCCTCCTTGCGGTAACTTGTATTTACATTATATATACATTGAAAGTTGCTTGCTCTCTTGCATGTGTTAGTTTTGTTCCTATCATGTGCTTGTATATGTGTGTGCTTCTTACTTACCTTGAGCAATCAAGATTGTGTATGTTAATTTGCGCACCATATATGTGTAAACTTTGTGTTGAGTCTTTATTGTATCTTGTGATGATTTCAATTGGCTCTTTTGAGATATTAATGGACTATCCCATTTTGGGGGAGTGATATGCGTTGTGCACTTCATAATCCTAAGAATGTGTGTACATGAGGCACACCACCTAGTATTTATATTTCAATATTATCTAGTCACTATATGGTATGTCATATTCATGATAAAATCAAATTCTATAATGTCCATTATTTTCTCTAGTTCGTGTTTATTTGCCTCTTGTTAAGAAGAAATGGTTTATCACATTATGGGGGAGTAATAAGCTATGTGCATATTACAATCCTAGGAAATGTGAACATTTGAGGTTGTGCCACTTGGAGTTGATATTGCAAATTATCTTATTCCTATGTGGCATGTTGGCTCGAACAAGTTCCAGTTTTCATTTTGGTTATCCTTTGTCTCTTATTTGTGTGAGTTTTCTTGGTGTGGTTTTTCTCTAATATGCATTTCTATATATTATTTGACAAACCATTTGTTCCATATTATTCTAACCATGGCCTTGCCGGTTGGTTTGAATAGTTGAAACTACCAACAAACTTTATTAAAATATGGTGTTTTATTTCTTATCTCTTGCCATATGTTTTATCTTGTGAGGATGACCTCGGATATCTCTACTCACCGGGAAAATATTTCCTTGTACTCATTGTCCTTGGACAATTGATATTCACACTTGTGGTAGAATATTTTTGTTCATCTTCATATTGGCTCTTGCGTTGAATTGCCTTAATTATTGTCAAGTGTTTTGTTTTTACTCCCATTGCCTTCCTTGCCTCTTGCATGGATCCTAATTTTCAAATTGGTAGTGTTTAGTGTTGTAAATAAAATATGGAGAGTAATGATCCCTTGTGCGTGCATTTTGTATTCAAATGCAAATATCAAACATAATGCATGAATCTTGGGGGAGCATTCCTTTTTATTTAGAACACTATCCTATCTATCAAATATTTGATCCTTTCAATTGGCATTTGATTTCTATCTTATGTGTTTATGGAAGACAAACCTTTTTCCTTGATGCTTTGTGCCATCATAAAAATGTAGAGAGTGCTTGGTTTATTTGTCATAACCTTGCTCTCCCTTGAGAGTTTGCTTTCTCATGTCAAGATTTGTGCTGTATCTTCTTGAATGAGAAATTCCATTTGGGTATGTATCCTATATTTATCTTCTTTGTCTTTTTGGCTTTGCTTTGGTACCATCAATTGGTATCACTTGGAATTTGATATCTTCTCCATAGATATTTGTTTCAATTGATACTTATTGTGGGAGTTTTGATACCTTATTTCTTTATTTTACTTTACTTGATTTCGGTCAAGTATTATCCTCTTCTTGGTATCTTTTCTCCTAGTTGGTATCTTATTTTCAATTGGTGTCTTATCGATCATGTGTTGTTTTGATTCGATTCCAATTGATATCACACTTCATGTGTTGATGTGTTTTAGAATCAATCATATGTTGATTTAATTTTTCCTCAATCATGTGTTGATTTGGATTTTGATATAATTTGGACAACCTTTTTTGTGTCACACCTTGGTGTGCCCTCTTCTTGGTTTACTTGGTGTTTTTTGTCGGCACAGTGGAAACCAGGGTACCACGGGCCGGCCTGCCAGGGCCCACGAGATTCTTCGGATGATTTTCGCTAAGGACCAGGCTCTCCAGCCTGGCGTGCCTCGCGAGGGTTTTTCCCTCGCGAGGGATCTTTTTCTCCTCGCCGAGGGTTCTCTCCCTTGGCGAGGAACCGCACCTCGACAAGGCGTCTCCGACGCCACCCATGATTCTGCTAAGGACCAAGCCGAAGGGCTCGGCGAGGCTTTTCTGCCTCGCGAGGCTCCTTCCTCGCGAAGCCATCTCTGCCTCCGCGGCAGAGCGCACATGGGCTCTGCACCATGTGCAGAGTGACGCGCGTGCCTACGCGCGATGACGACGACGCCACAGTTGCCACTTCCATGTATAAAGCAGTCAACAAAGCGGCCTCAAGCAAAGCGGACAACGAGTATTGCCTCTTTGGTGATAAGGGAACCATCTGCAGCTACACTCCAAGGACGACGTCACCATGGGTCACGTCCCACCTCATCAAGTGCCAGCCCACCGTCCGGTTGGCCGGTGGCTTTTTCCAGCTTTGGTGACGCCGCTCCCCTGCCGTGGACCGCGTTCACGAGCTTTACCTTTATGGTGGACTCCACCTTTATCGTGCACCCTGCTCCTTCCTTCGTCGCCATGTGGTAACCCTTCCCGCCCAAATGTTTGGGTGGAAGAGGTCCAAGACGCCTATAAAAGGAGAAGGGGCACGCCCAAGCAAAGGGTTCGATCTTCGGTTGGTGCAGCTCTAGTAGACCCTAACCCTAGATCTGAAGACCAGCAAATAGCCATTGTTAGCCACCTTGAGCTCTTCAAGCTCCCCTTGTACTGTGAACCTCTCCAAGCTGTGCAATACACCGTAGCAGGACGTAGGGGTTTTACCTCCCAAAGAGGGCCCTGAACCTGGGTAAGATCTTGTGTCCATCTCTGCAGTGTCGTCCGCAGCGAGTCCGACGAGCACCGTCGCCGGAGCACGTTGAGGATTGCTTGACTCCGTGTTCAGCCCCTTACACGATACCTTGGAGACACCCCCAGTTCCTGGGACCATTCTCCGACATTTGGCACGCCAGGTAGGGGGCTGAGGCGCGTCTTCATCCTCGACACAGCTATGGCCGGCTCTCGCGCCGAACGTCTCGCTCGCCGGACGGCTAGCGCCGCCACCGCTCCTGCGGGCCGCCCGCGCGGCCGCCCGCGTGGGGACTCCGCTCCTGAGCGCCACGTCGACCCCGAGCCCCGCGTCGAGCACCCAGAGGACGACGACCACGACCACACTGAGGACGACCTCGGCGAAGAGGATGCTTCCTCCCTGCACCCGTCGCGGGACCGTGCTGCCTCCTCGCTAGGCTGCCCTGCGCCCAGCCCGGCAACTGCGCTTCTTATGGCGTAGGAGCTGCTGCAGTACCGTCCTACGCCGGAGGCCCGAGAGGCCTGGCTCAACCGCCTCACGGAGCTCGTCGGCGCCGCTCGCGTCGCCGCTCCTGCCCCGTCCCGTTCGCTGGTTCCTTCGGGCCGCATGGGGGACGTGGCGCTAGGCGCTCCTCCCGCGCCTCCTCTCCATCCTGCACCTGCTCCAGCTCCACCGGTTGCATCGCAGCCTGCTCCAGCGGGGTCTCCTCCTCGCGACAACCGCGCTGCCTCGCACGTGTCGTCGGCGCACGACTGCCAAATTGTGCAGCGAGCCCCCGAGGACGCCCGCGTGAGCATCGAGCGCCAGCAGGACAAACACAACCGCGCCGTGCAGGACGTCGCCACCGCCGGGCGCCATCTCCGCGCCACCCTCGCCAGCGGTCCGGTCACCTACGGCACGACGGTTGCGTTCACTCGCACCCTCTGTCGCGTCGTCTGGCCCGTCAAGTTCAGGCCGGACTTTCCTCCGCGCTACGACGGCAAGAACAACCCCCTGGAGTTCCTACAGCTCTACACTCTGGCCATCCAGGCCGCCGGGGGTGACGACAAGGTCATGGCGAACTGGTTCCCCATGGCCCTCAAGGACTCCGCGTCCTCATGGCTCACCAACCTCCCCGCCGAGTCCATCAACACTTGGGAGGAGCTTTGCCGGTGCTTCGTCGCCAACTTCAAGGGCACGTATGAGCGTGGCCTCACGTACAACGACCTCCGCGCCGTGCGTCAGAAGCCTGGCGAGACCCTCCACAAGTACATCCAGCGCTTCAGCCAGGTGCGCAACAAGATCCCCAACGCCACCGACGCGCAGGTCATTTCGGCTTTCCAGGCTGGAGTGACAGACGTGCGGATGCTCGAGAAGCTCGGCATCCACGACAACATCACCACCGTCGTCAAGCTCTTCGACTTGGCGGACAAGTGCGCCAAGGCTGAAGAGGGCCGCTTGTTCGTCAAGAACGAGCCAGGGGATCCCGCCGAGGAACCCAAGAAGAAGAAGAAGTCCACAGAGAAGCGCAAGACCACTGCGGTCCTCGCGGCTGAGCCCGACGCCAAGCAGCCTCGCCAAGCTGCCACTCCAGCCGCAGGACCCGAGAGGAAGGACAACCGCCCTTTCTATGTCTACCACAACAGGCACTCTCATGCCACCGAGGATTGCTACGACCTCAAGAGGCTCATCGAGGCTCGCGAGGCCCGCGAGCGGGAGCAAGTCCGTGGTGGCCGCGGCGGCGGCCGCAGCGGCCGCGAGGGGCGACGCTGGAACAACAACTACAAGAACAACTACCAGCGGAACCCTCAGGCCAACGCTGCCGAGCCCGCAAACGACAACCTGCCTGCCGAGGCTGATGAGGGCTACCAAGTGCCTCGCGGCGTCGCCTGCATCCTCGGCGGGGCTCAGGCCCCTCCCTCCAACCGCCACTTCAAGCAATTCGCTCGCGAGCTCTCAGCAGCCCTCCCCGGGGTCGAGGCCTCTAGGCCCCTCAAGTGGTCTGAGCACCCCATCACCTTTGACTCCACCGACCACCCCAAGTCCACCTCAACCGTTGGCACCATCCCGTTGGTCTGCACTCCCACCATCAACAACATCGCCGTCTCTAAGACGCTCATTGATGGGGGTGCCGGCCTCAGCGTCATCTCTGTCGAGACATTCGAGAAGCTGCAGGTGCCCTACGAGCGGCTCATGCCCACCAGGCCCTTCTCGGGGGTGACGGAGGGCCTCACAACGCCTCTGGGGCAAGTGAGGCTTGCGGTCACTTTCGGCACCCAGACCAACTACCGCACCGAGCTGATCGATTTCGACGTCGCGCACATCGGCCTGCCCTACAACGCCATCCTCGGTTACCCCGCCCTCGCCTAGTTCATGGCGGTCACCCACCACGCCTACAACCTCGTCAAGCTCCCCGGCTCTAGTGGCACCATCGTCATCTGCGGCGTGGTCTCTAACGCCGTGTACGCTGCGCAAGTGGCTTACAAGGCCGCCGTGGTGGCGTCTCCCGCTGACGAGGATGAGGAACCCCTCCCGAGGCCCCCCGCGAAGAAGAAGCAGCTGTTCTCTCAGGAGAAGGCCGCGACAAAGCAAGTGTCTCTGGAGGCAAGCGGCTCGGGGGCTAGCGTCACCATCGGCGCTAACCTGCCTCCCAAATAGGAAAGCGCGCTCATCGCCTTCCTCAGGGCAAACTCTGACATGTTCGCCTGGACACCGTCAGATATGTCCGGAGTACCGAGGGAGGTGATCGAGCACCACTTAGCCGTGTGTCCAAACGCATGCCCCGTGAAGCAAAAGGCGCGGCGCCAGGCGCCAGAGAAGCAAGATTTCATCGTCAAGGAGGTGGAAAAACTGAAGAAGGCCAGCATCATCAAGGAAGTGGTCCATCCCACTTGGCTCGCCAACGGTGTGGTCGTCCCCAAGCATACCGGAGGCAGCCGCCTCTGCATCGACTTCACCGACCTCAACAAGGCCTGCCCCAAGGACCCCTACCCCCTCCCGAGGATCGACCAGATCGTGGACTCCACCGCCGGCTGCGCGCTCCTCTGTTTTCTGGATGCCTTCTCTGGTTATCACCAGATCAAGATGGCAAAGGAGGACGAGGAGAAGACAGCATTTCTCACCCCTTGTGGTGTGTTCTGCTACGTCTGCATGCCCTTCGGTCTGAAGAACGCCGTCGCCACGTTCCAGCGCCTCATGAGGATCGCCTTGGGGGCTCAAATGGGGAGGAATGCAGAGGCCTACGTCGATGACATCGTCGTCAAGACCCGCGAGAAGGACACGCTCATCCAGGACCTCGCGGAGACCTTTGCCAACCTGCGCAAGGTCAACATCAAGCTGAACCCCGCCAAGTGCGTCTTCGGGGTCCCTTCCGGCAAGCTCCTCGGATTCCTGGTATCTCACCGCGGCATTGAGGCCAACCCCGACAAGATCAAGGCCATAGAGCAGATGCAGCCTCCTCGTCGCCTCAAGGACATGCAGCGCTTAGTGGGATGTATGGCCAGCCTCGGCCGTTTCATCTCCAAGTTCGGCGAGAGGGCGCTGCCATTTTTCAAGATCATGAAGAGGTCCGGCCCCTTCAAGTGGACCCCTGAAGCAGCAAAGGCCTTTGAGGACCTGAAGAAATACCTGGCGAGCCCACCCATCATGGTTGCCCCACGCCCTCGCGAGCCTCTGAAGCTGTATCTTGCAGCCACTCCTCAGACGGCAAGCGCGGTCTTGGTGGCTGAAAGGGAAGAGCCAGTCCTCGACAAGCAGAACTCCGCCTCGCCAAGCCTAGAACCCCCCGACAAGGAAGCAGCCTCGTCAAGCCTCCAGCCCCAAGAAAACCTCGCCAAGGACTCCACCGAGCCTGGAGAGGAGCCAGCCGCTGCCACACCAACAACTACCCTCGTCGAGCATCCCGTGTACTTCATCAGCACAGTGCTACGGGACGTCCGCGAGCGCTACCCCATGCAGCAAAAGCTCCTCTTCTCGCTCCTCATCGCCTCCAGGAAGTTGCGTCACTACTTCCAGGGCCACCCCATCAAGGTGGTCACCTCCTACCCCCTGGAGCAGGTCCTGTGCAACCCGAATGCGACAGATCGCGTCGCAGGCTGGGGCATCGAGCTGCAACCTTTCGAGCTGGAATTTGACACCACAAGAGTCATCAAGGGCAGGGCGCTGGCTGATTTCATGGCCGAATGGACGGACACACGCGAAGAAGAAGAACCTCCAGAGGAGGAGGCCACAGCCTCAGGCGGGACGAAACCAGGCCCCTGGACCATGCACTTCGACGGCGCCTTCGCGGCCAGGAGTGCGGGGGCTGGTGCCGTCCTCACCTCTCCAACAGGCGACAAGCTCTACTACGCCGTCCAGCTGTGCTTCAAGGACAACGACAAGGTCTCCAACAACATCGCCAAATATGAAGGCCTCCTCGCCGGGCTCAGAGCCGCCATCGCCCTCGGCATCAAGCACATCCTCATCAAGGGCGACTCCCAGCTCCTCGTCAACTTCTCCAACAAAAGCTACACGCCTAAGGACACCTACATGGTGGCCTACCTTGAAGAGGTACGCAAGCTGGAGAAGCACTTCAGAGGCATGGAGCTCAAGCACATCCCGCGAGCAGAAAACCAAGAAGCAGATGACCTCGCCAGGCGAGCAGCAAGAAGAGAATCCCAGAAGCCTGGGGTATTCGAGGAGAGGCTCACCAAGGCCTCAGTCAAGCAGCCAGCGGCCAATATCACCATCGACGAGGAGCTCCCACCGGCCCCGTCAAGCGGAGCACCAAACTGTGGGTTGCCTTCGGGCGATCGTGTAACAGCCCAAACTTGGCAACGAAAAATACAAAGAATTTTTCCACTTTTTGATTTCGATGTTTGCATCATCGCATCCATATGCATTTGACATTTGCAAGCTTTCTTTTGGAAACAATTGAAATGGGGAGCCAACCTTCCCCAAAACCTACAACCAAAGGCAATGCCATTCTTGGAAACCATCTAAATGAACTTCCAAATTGTTTAGGAAGTTCCCAATTTGGTTGTATAACAAATTCTCACTTTTCAAATTTTTGTCAAATGAAAGTTGACATGAGGGTTGAAAATTGGCTGAATTCAATTCCTATTTTTGGAACCAAGTTAGAACTTCCAAAAATTCAAACTAAAATCATGCGGAGCCTCAATATGGTTGGGAGAGCTTCCATGAAAATTTTCAATATTTTTGGAATTGTATAAATGCCCCAATTAAATGCATTTTGGAAATTGCTCCAAATTACCCTAACTAAAAGTTATGAACAAATGTTGAGCAAACTAATTTATTTGACCTCACCAATTTTTGTGATGGTTCTAAATGTTAATTCAAGCTTATATGAATTTTTCTGGGATTTTAGAAAATGTCCTGGTGCTTTATTTAAATGTTTAAAAGTTGCTGCTGGGCTTGTTTGCGAGTAATTCAAACTTTCCAGGGACCTTTTCGCAAATTTTTCTTCCCTCTCTCCTCCACAGTAGCGGCCATGGCACTGGCGCCATGCCGCCACCTCCCCCGACGCCCATGCCGCGCTGCCGTTACCCCTGGTGGTCGAGGACCACGTCGAGGACGCCACTGCTCCCTCACCTGCCTCCCTCCTTTTTCTCCCCCTTGTTTCCTGGATCGATTAGGCGAGTAGCTCGTTCCGTGACCGACGCCGACCGCCGCCGCAATCCGCCGCCTCACCGCCGACGGGAGCCGCCCCTCGTAGATCGAAGGCGAGCATCGACTTCGCCGCATCCTCCTCGCCCTCCCAGGCCGAGGAATCGAGCCGGGGGCTCCCGGAGACGACGCCCGCATCCCCGACCTTCCCGCCACTGCCGTGTCACTGCCGGCCCCGATTCCGGCCGTCCCCGCCCCTCCGGGCCGTCGTCGACCACGCACGAGAGTTCGGGGTGAGCTCCGCCCCTTTTTGGTCTTTTTCCCGCTCCCTATTCTCCCCTCCCGCCGCCGTTCGCCGTGGCGCCCGCCGCCGGCGTCACCGCACGAGCGCCCGGCCAGTGCCCGGCCTCGCACTCGGCATGGGCCGGCCAGAGGGCCGGACCCCTCGGGCTGGTCCCCGGCCTACGCCCCGGACTGGGTCGGCTCTGAGGCCGGCCTCCTCGGGTTGGTCCCCGGCCTGCGCCCCGGACTGGGCCGGCTCTGAGGCCGGCCTTCTCTGGCACTAACCCGGCCTGTAAACCGGCCTGGGCCGACCTGTGGGCCGGCCCGCAACAGTAATTCCTGTAATTTGGAAATTAATTTGGAAGTTTAAATAATTCATATCTATTCGAATAATGCTTCAAATTCGACAAATAAAGTTTCCAAATGTTCAGAAAAACAAACTCTACCACTTGGAGTCATTGTAGCTTTCTTTTGGAATTATATTGTTTTGGTTATTTAAGAATTCCTAAAATGGGTTAAATAATCCCAAATTAGGAAACTTCATAACTTATTAAATAATTGTCCCAAAATTATGAATTAAATATCAAAGTGATCAACATGTCAAATGCTATCAAACCATGCACTTATCACATCATGATCACCAACTTTAATTTGATGTTATTCATAATTTAATTAAATGAATTAAATTCAATTAGTTAATTAATTTGTCACTTATTCATCGGTGATCCGAAAATTACAAATAAAATACCAAAATGATCGGAATGACCAACCCTATCTTTTCATGTCATGTTCATGCATAATTGAACCACTTCTCTAATAATTTGATAATTTATAAAGAATTGTGGTCACTAAGATAAATATGGGTTTTGTTCCAAATAATTGCACTAATTATTTGGCTCCCCATTTAATGTTGCTATTTAATTCATATAACAACATCTTTGCATCAATTGGACATGTCATCATGTGATTGAGTGTTGCACCTTGTGATCGTGTGATTTATGTGTTCTTTGTATTTCTCTTTTGGGTATCGATAGATTCCAGAGTCGAGGTTACCGATAACTACCCCGACGATCAGTACTACGCGCCCGGGCAGCAAGGCAAGAGATAACCTAACCTTCTTGGCATTCTAGCATCCTATGATTCTATCAAATTATTTTATCCACCATAATATTGCATGCGGTTCAAATGTCTCTTTTGTTTGAAATGTAGGAAATCCTATGATTGCATGTATTTCCCCGAGCCAATCACATGTATCCCTACCTATGAACCTTAGTGTTGATGTGTGGCCGGATAAGAAATATAATTGTTGGTTATATGCTTAACCATGCTTAGAAATGCTTAGTTGAAATACTATTTATGTCCGTTATTGAATTCCATAATTATTGATGTTGATGGAATGATTCGGGCATGGTGGATAATGGTGATGCTAATTAAAATGCTAATACGGCTTGGGTGAGTTGCCATCGGGGATGGTGTTTTGCCTCACCCTAGCCCCTAGGTGCGAGTTCTTTACCTCTTGAACCAAGACGAGCGTGCTTCCGGAGGTGGGGGCATATGGAACCCCCTTTGACCGAATAATTTGTGAGGGGCTTGTCAAGGGTCCTCTAGTTTGCTATTTCCATTTGCGCGTGTGTGGTGCTGGTGGAAAAGGGAAAACGAGGATGGTGGTGTGTAGGATGTGACGGTGGGGCAGGGCGCTGGGAGCGCTGAACCTGTCCTTCCGCCACTGATGGCCCTTGAGTAAGTCTCGTGCTTTGTAAAGGTCTAACCGCGCCTGCTTGCCGGCCTTCCCCGGAAGAGGGTCAACTAGGTGAGCCGGACGGTACCGATGGGTAAATTAGTACACCCCTGCAGGGTTAATCTTTTCGAAAAGCCGTGTCCACGGTTATGGACAACTTGGGAATAGACGATAAGACCATAGAGAATCTTAACCTAATTGATATGGTAGCTAAAGGTTGCATAATCACGTGTGTTAAAGGTTCACTTCCTCGAGGGTGATTCGAGGGGGTGCCTTGGTGGAGATGGGAGTGGTTGGTTACAAAAGGGTTCGATGAGAACCAAAGTTGACAGATGTTTACTCGCTTACCCCGTTTATAAAAATATTCTGAGTAGACGAACGCCATGTGTCATTTATGTTTCGGTTGATGAAAATTAGCTTTATGCAAAAGAAATACATATAAAGCTTTAGAGCCTCCGTCAGTCATTGGGCCTATATCGCCCTACTAAACTTGCGAGTACATCGTACTCAGTCTCTCTTTGCTGCCTCTTTGATTTTGTATTTCAGAGGAGGACGACACCGAGCAGCTAGGTGGGTTCTTCGTTGACGTCGACTACTAGTCTAGGGTTCCCAGGTGGCAGCTTGGGACCGTGGAACAAGCTGGCTTGGGTGATGTTTATTGTAGGCCTCTTAGGCCATATATTTGCTTCTTGTTGTTAGACAACACTACCCGCTTCCGCTTGTTGACTTGTTGGATCTGTGATCCTTTTGTTGTGTAATTTGTATTCTTCTCATTATATGAGTTGCTATATGTTTTGTGTCGTAGAGTCATGCAATGTGCCGGTTTGTTCCACAAGTCTCGATCTTTGTTTTATACATTGATGGTTGTGCCAACTACATAGCCTCACTGTATAATTCCGGGGTCGGGGCATTACAAATTGGTATCAGAGCAGGACTGCCTGTAGGAAACCCTTTCTTTTGGTCGATGTCGAGTCTAGTGAAAATTATTTTCAACCTAAAAATGAGTTGTGAAAACCTTCTTAGGATTCTTTTTGCTTCTCATCCAACTCGCTCTACTCTGATTCTTACCTCTATTTGTTTTATGCTTGGTGTCGATGTTTAGGTTCTCGGGGTTGGGGTTCTTACCGTCCAGTTATGCCTCGAGTCTGTTATATCCGCTTGATATCGCCTCGATGACGTGATGTCACCGTGGCTGACTAAATCTGTCTTTGGTGTTTATTGCTTCGTAAATACCTATATATAGGAGCAACCTTTGATCTATCTTGTCTGTCAGAATCGGTTACTAACTTGACATTGTTCCAATTCTTCAGAATGGCTCCTACCCGTCGTGGGGAACATAGCAGCCCTGATCCACCACCGCCCCCTTCGATGGCGGAGGTTATGATGGCAATTGAACAAAACCGTCTGCGCAATGAGCGGTTGCTCGAGCAGCTGGTCCAGCAAGGGGCCAGGAGGAACACGGACTGCACCACTCTCAACCAGTTCTTGCGGTCCCAACCTCCTACATTCTCTGAAGCTAAGGAGCCGCTTGATGCGGATGATTGGCTTCGGGCTATCGAGCGCAAGTTTGCCGCTCTTCACGTTCCGGCGGCAGAACATGTCAACTTCGCCACCTACCTGCTGGAAGGCGCCGCCGGCTCTTGGTGGGAGAGCCACGTGGCAATGGTCGCCGTGGGCCATGTTGTCACATGGGAGGAGTTCCGCACCGCCTTCCGTGCGGCGTACATCCCCAAGCCCATCCTCGAGCTCAAGAGGCGGGAGTTCCTGGACCTAACCCAGGGACGCATGGACGTCCAGTCTTATGGACGGGAGTTCAACCACCTCTCCCGTTACGCCCCTCGGGACGTGACGAATGATGAGGACAAGCAATACCTCTTCCGCAAGGGGCTCGCTCCTCGTCTTCGATACGAGCTTCTACCCTTCAAGTTCACCTCCTACCAAGAGCTCTACAATCAGGCTCTCACCATGGAGCAGGGTAGGAAGGAGCTGGATGCTTCCAAGAGGCCAGTTTCCACCGACCACCAGAGCTCCTCCTCCTCTGAGGGCAAGAAGCGCAAGGTCTTCGTGCCTTTTAGCGCCGTGCCAAAGGCGCCCTTCGCGCCGAAGCCCGCTGGGTACCTGCCACCTCCGCCTCGCCCAGCTACTTCGACCTTGGGTGCGGCTGGAGGCGGGTTTCGACCTCGACTACCTGCACCACCGGGGCTCACTTGCTTCTCTTGTGGCCAGCTGGGGCACTACTCCAGGGAGTGTCCCCAGAAGGCACCGGCTCCCTCAGCACCTGCACCAGCACCCTCTACCCCAGCCGCCAAGGCTACCACCGTCAGCCGTGGCCGCCTGAACCACGTCTCGGCTGAAGGCGTTGAGGAGGACCCCGGAGTTCTCATGGGTACGCTTCAAATCAATACATATCCTGCTTCAGTACTATTTGATTCTGGAGCTTCGCATTCGTTCATATCCATATCATATGCACACAACCATCAAATACCGTTTGTGATGATGGATCCCCCGTTAGTGGTCAAGACCCCGGGCTCTAGTTGGCGTACCAATTGGATATCTCCCGATGTTCAAATAGCCGTAGGGTCAGTTCCTTTTCCGTTCTCATTGATAGCCCTGAGGTCAGAGGGTATCGATGTTATCCTGGGCATGGATTGGTAGTGAAATATCAGGCAAACCTGGATTGTGCTGCCAAGACTTTCACAGTGTTTCACCCAAGGTATGGGGAAGTGCGTTACTGGTCCCCAACTTCTGCAACTCCTTCCGCAGCCACTCCTCTTTCACCGGAGATCAGTCTTTATTTCCTGGAAGGAATCACCCCGCCTGACATGTCTGAAGTCGCTGTGGTGTGTGACTTCCCCGATGTTTTCCGGAGGAATTGCCCGGCATGCCACCGGATCGCAGCGTAGAGTTTGTGATTGAGTTGGTTCCGGGAACCGCCCCAGTTTCCAAGACGCCCTACCGTATGCCAACGGAAGAGCTAGCTGAATTGAAGAAGCAACTTGATGAGCTGCTGGAAAAGGAATTCATCCGACCGAGTAGCTCACCTTGGGGCTGCCCGGTTATCTTTGTCAAGAAGAGGGATACAAATGTTCCTCGTCTGGTCGTGGACTACCGCCCTCTTAATGCGGTGACCATCAAGAACAAGTATCCAATTTCCTCGAATAACCGACTTGTTCGACCAACTGGCTGGTGCCACGGTGTTCTCCAAGATGGATTTGAGGTCAGGTTACCATCAGATAAAAATCCGAAAGGAGGATATTCCGAAGACGGCCTTCACTACCCGTTATGGGTTATATGAGTACACCGTCATGTCTTTCGGCCTCACAAATGCTCCGGCTACATTCATGAGGCTAATGAACTCCATCTTCCACGAGTACCTCGACAAGTTCATCATCATCTACATCGATGACATCCTTGTGTACTCCAAGACCGAAGACGAACATGCTGAGCATCTCCGACTTGTCTTGACCAAGCTTCGAGATCATCGCCTATATGCCAAGTTCTCTAAATGTGAGTTTTGGCTGAAGGAGCTCATCTTTCTCGGTCATGTGGTGTCAGCTGCCGGAGTAGCGGTGATACCAGACAAGATTCAGGCCATCCTGGATTGGCCAACTCCCAAATCCGTCAAAGATATCCGAAGCTTCCTTGGATTGGCGGGTTATTACCGTCGATTCATTGAGGGCTTCTCCAAGATAGCCAAGGCGCTGACTGAACTACTCAAGAAAGGCAAACAATTTGTGTGGTCAGACAAGGCTGAAGAGAGTTTCCAAACACTCAAGGTCAAGCTCACTACCACTCCGGTACTTGTCCTTCCCGATACCGCCAAGGACTTTGTTGTCTATTGCGATGCATCTCTGCAAGGTTTGGGATGTGTCTTGATGCAAGAGGGCCATGTGGTCGCTTATGCTTCCCGTCAACTCAAGCCACACGAGCAAAATTATCCCACTCATGATTTGGAGCTTGCCGCCATGGTACATGCTCTGAAGCAATGGAGGCCCTACCTCTTGGGCAACCCTTGCGAGATCTATTCCGACCACCAAAGTCTGAAATATCTATTCACCCAGCCGGATCTGAACTTGAGGCAGAGGAGATGGCTGGAATTGATAAAGGACTATGATGTGACTCTCAATTATCAGCCCGGCAAGGCAAATGTCGTGGCGGATGCTCTGAGCCGCAAAGCCTATTGCAATACCGTGATGGTTGAAAAGGCGCAACCGGCTCTCCACGAGGAGTTTGCTAAATTGAATCTGGAAATTGTTCCTTTGGGTTTTCTAGCTAACCTTGAGATCAAATCCACTCTCGAGGATGAAATCAAGGCCGCCCAGCAAAATGATCATGGCATCCTCAAGATCAAGGAGAATGTCGCAAATGGAAAGGCCAAGTGTTTCTCTATCGATGACTCTGGTGTTGTCTTTTTCGAAGGATGTCTTGTGGTGCCCAAGAGTGGAAATACCAAAGGTTTAATTCTCCTAGAGGCACATGGATCTCCCATATCCATCCATCCCGGTAGCACCAAAATGTACCAAGACCTCCATCCCAAATTCTGGTGGACCCGTATGAAGCGGGAGATTGCCAAATATGTTGCCGAATGCGATGTCTGTCGCCGGGTGAAAGCTGAACATCAAAGGCCAGCTGGTACCCTTCGCCCCATAGCCGTTCCCGAGTGGAAATGGGATGAAGTTGGTATGGATTTCATCACCGGTTTTCCAAAGTCACAAAAGGGAAACAATGCTATTTGGGTCATCATCGACCGTTTGTCAAAGGTTGCCCATTTCCTTCCGGTCCGCGATGATATTCGAGCAAGCCAACTTGCCGACTTGTATATGGCCCGGATTGTCCCTTTGCACGGGGTTCCTTTGCGGATCATCTCCGACCGTGGAAGCTTATTTGTGTCCAAGTTTTGGCAAAGTTTCCAAACGGCTCTTGGAACCCGTCTCAATTTCAGCACCGCCTATCACCCTCAAACCGACGGGCAAACTGAGAGAGTAAATCAAGTTCTTGAGGATATGCTTCGGGCTTGTGTCATCTCCTTCGGCAAGGGTTGGGAGAAATACCTCCCTCTCGCCGAGTTCTCCTACAACAATAGCTATCAAGCCAGTTTGCAAATGGCTCCCTTTGAGGTTCTTTATGGGAGAAAATGTCGGACTCCTCTCAATTGGTCTGAAACCGGGGAGAGGCCACTCTTCGGTCCGGATGTGATCAATGAAGCCGAAGAAAAGGTCCGTGTCATTCGGGATAATCTCAAGGCTGCTCAATCCCGTCAGAAAAGCTATTATGACAAGCACCACCAGGAGGTCCACTATGAAATTGGTGACAAGGCCTATCTTCGAGTCTCTCCTCTCCGAGGCGTTCGTCGCTTCGGAATCAAGGGCAAGTTGGCACCTCGCTATGTTGGCCCTTTCACCATCCTAGCCAAGCGAGGAGATCTCTCCTATCAACTTGAGTTGCCCTCCAATTTCCCGGATGTCCATGATGTGTTCCATGTTTCCCAACTCCGCCGGTGCTTCAAGGATCCCATCCGTGGGGTTGATCATGAGGCATTGGACATCCAGGAGGATTTGACCTATCGCGAGCATCCTATCCGCATCTTGGATGAAGCGGAGAGGAAAACCCGCAACAAGTCCATCAAGTTTCTCAAGGTCCAATGGTCTAACCATTCCGAGGAAGAAGCCACATGGGAGCGAGAAACTAGTCTTCGTCAGGAATACCCCGCCTTTTTCACTCAAGCCTAGAATCTCGGGACGAGATTCCTGTAAGGGGGGTAGAGTTGTAACAGCCCAAACTTGGTAACGAAAAATACGAAGAATTTTTCCACTTTTTGATTTCGATGTTTGCATCATCGCATCCATATGCATTTGACATTGCAAGCTTTCTTTTGGAAACAATTGAAATGGGGAGCCAACCTTCCCCAAAACCTACAACCAAAGGCAATGCCATTCTTGGAAACCATCTAAATGAACTTCCAAATTGTTTAGGAAGTTCCCAATTTGGTTGTATAACAAATTCTCACTTTTCAAATTTTTGTCAAATGAAAGTTGACATGAGGGTTGAAAATTGGCTGAATTCAATTCCTATTTTTGGAACCAAGTTAGAACTTCCAAAAATTCAAACTAAAATCATGCGGAGCCTCAATATGGTTGGGAGAGCTTCCATGAAAATTTTCAATATTTTTGGAATTGTATAAATGCCCCAATTAAATGCATTTTGGAAATTGCTCCAAATTACCCTAACTAAAAGTTATGAACAAATGTTGAGCAAACTAATTTATTTGACCTCACCAATTTTTGTGATGGTTCTAAATGTTAATTCAAGCTTATATGAATTTTTCTGGGATTTTAGAAAATGTCCTGGTGCTTTATTTAAATGTTTAAAAGTTGCTGCTGGGCTTGTTTGCGAGTAATTCAAACTTTCCAGGGACCTTTTCGCAAATTTTTCTTCCCTCTCTCCTCCACAGTGGCGGCCATGGCACTGGCGCCATGCCGCCACCTCCCCCGACGCCCATGCCGCGCTGCCGTTACCCCTGGTGGTCGAGGACCACGTCGAGGACGCCACTGCTCCCTCACCTGCCTCCCTCCTTTTTCTCCCCCTTGTTTCCTGGATCGATTAGGCGAGTAGCTCGTTCCGTGACCGACGCCGACCGCCGCCGCAATCCGCCGCCTCACCGCCGACGGGAGCCGCCCCTCGTAGATCGAAGGCGAGCATCGACTTCGCCGCATCCTCCTCGTCCTCCCAGGCCGAGGAATCGGGCCGGGAAGTCCCGGAGACGACGCCCGCATCCCCGACCTTCCCGCCACTGCCGTGTCACCGCCGGCCCCGATTCCGGCCGTCCCCGCCCCTCCGGGCCGTCGTCGACCACGCACGAGAGTTCGGGGTGAGCTCCGCCCCTTTTTGGTCTTTTTCCCGCTCCCTATTCTCCCCTCCCGCCGCCGTTCGCCGTGGCGCCCGCCGCCGGCGTCACCGCACGAGCGCCCTGCCAGTGCCCGGCCTCGCACTCGGCCTGGGCCGGCCAGAGGGCCGGACCCCTCGGGCTGGTCCCCGGCCTGCGCCCCGGACTGGGCCGGCTCTGAGGCCGGCCTCCTCGGGTTGGTCCCCGGCCTGCGCCCCGGACTGGGCCGGCTCTGAGGCCGGCCTTCTCTGGCACTAACCCGGCCTGTAAACCGGCCTGGGCCGACCTGTGGGCCGGCCCGCAACAGTAATTCCTATAATTTGGAAATTAATTTGGAAGTTTAAATAATTCATATCTTTTCGAATAATGCTTCAAATTCGACAAATAAAGTTTCCAAATGTTCAGAAAAACAAACTCTACCACTTGGAGTCATTGTAGCTTTATTTTGGAATTATATTGTTTTGGTTATTTAAGAATTCCTAAAATGGGTTAAATAATCCCAAATTAGGAAACTTCATAACTTATTAAATAATTGTCCCAAAATTATGAATTAAATATCAAAGTGATCAACATGTCAAATGCTATCAAACCATGCACTTATCACATCATGATCACCAACTTTTATTTGATGTTATTCATAATTTAATTAAATGAAATAAATTCAATTAGTTAATTAATTTGTCACTTATTCATCGGTGATCCGAAAATTACAAATAAAATACCAAAAGGATCGGAATGACCAACCCTATCTTTTCATGTCGTGTTCATGCATAATTGAATCACTTCTCTAATAATTTGATAATTTATAAAGAATTGTGGTCACTAAGATAAATATGGGGTTGGTTCCAAATAATTGCACTAATTATTTGGCTCCCCATTTAATGTTGCTATTTAATTTATATAACAACATCTTTGCATCAATTGGACATGTCATCATGTGATTGAGCGTTGCACCTTGTGATCGTGTGATTTATGTGTTCTTTGTATTTCTCTTTTGGGTATCGATAGATTCCGGAGTCGAGGTTACCGATAACTACCCCGACGATCAGTACTACGCGCCCGGGCAGCAAGGCAAGAGATAACCTAACCTTCTTGGCATTCTAGCATCCTATGATTCTATCAAATTATTTTATCCACCATAATATTGCATGCGGTTCAAATGTCTCTTTTGTTCGAAATGTAGGAAATCCTATGATTGCATGTATTTCCCCGAGCCAATCACATGTATCCCTACCTATGAACCTTAGTGTTGATGTGTGGCCGGATAAGAAATATAATTGTTGGTTATATGCTTAGCCATGCTTAGAAATGCTTAGTTGAAATACTATTTATGTCCGTTATTGAATTCCATAATTATTGATGTTGATGGAATGATTCGGGCATGGTGGATAATGGTGATGCTAATTAAAATGCTAATACGGCTTGGGTGAGTTGCCATCGGGGATGGTGTTTTGCCTCACCCTAGCCCCTAGGTGCGAGTTCTTTACCTCTTGAACCAAGACGAGCGTGCTTCCGGAGGTGGGGGCATATGGAACCCCCTTTGACCGAATAATTTGTGAGGGGCTTGTCAAGGGTCCTCTAGTTTGCTATTTCCATTTGCGCGTGTGTGGTGTTGGTGGAAAAGGGAAACGAGGATGGTGGTGTGTAGGATGTGACGGTGGGGCAGGGCGCTGGGAGCGCTGAACCTGTCCTTCCGCCACTGATGGCCCTTGAGTAAGTCTCGTGCTTTGTAAAGGTCTAACCGCGCCTGCTTGCCGGCCTTCCCCGGAAGAGGGTCAACTAGGTGAGCCGGACGGTACCGATGGGTAAATTAGTACACCCCTGCAGGGTTAATCTTTTCGAAAAGCCGTGTCCACGGTTATGGACAACTTGGGAATAGACGATAAGACCATAGAGAATCTTAACCTAATTGATATGGCAGCTAAAGGTTGCATAATCACGTGTGTTAAAGGTTCACTTCCTCGAGGGTGATTCGAGGGGGTGCCTTGGTGGAGATGGGAGTGGTTGGTTACAAAAGGGTTCGATGAGAACCAAAGTTGACAGATGTTTACTCTCTTACCCCGTTTATAAAAATATTCTGAGTAGACGAATGCCATGTGTCATTTATGTTTCGGTTGATGAAAATTAGCTTTATGCAAAAGAAATACATATAAAGCTTTAGAGCCTCCGTCAGTCATTGGGCCTATATCGCCCTACTAAACTTGCGAGTACATCGTACTCAGTCTCTCTTTGCTGCCTCTTTGATTTTGTATTTCAGAGGAGGACGACACCGAGCAGCTAGGTGGGTTCTTTGTTGACGTCGACTACTAGTCTGGGGTTCCCAGGTGGCAGCTTGGGACCGTGGAACAAGCTGGCTTGGGTGATGTTTATTGTAGGCCTCTTAGGCCATATATTTGCTTCTTGTTGTTAGACAACACTACCCGCTTCCGCTTGTTGACTTGTTGGATCTGTGATCCTTTTGTTGTGTAATTTGTATTCTTCTCATTATATGAGTTGCTATATGTTTTGTGTCGTAGAGTCATGCAATGTGCCGGTTTGTTCCACAAGTCTCGATATTTGTTTTATACATTGATGGTTGTGCCATTTACATGGCCTCGGTGTATAATTCCGGGGTCGGGGCGTTACAGACCGCTTGCTGCTAACTCTGGTACGCCAAGACACGGGCTGGATCGACGAGATCAAGAATTACCTGCAAAACCAAGCCCTCCCCGAAGACGACGCTGAAGCCGAAAGAATTGCTCGCCAGGCCAAGTCCTACTGCCTCCACGATGGAGACCTGTACCGTAAGCGCCCCAATGGGGTTGCGTTGCGGTGCGTCCCTGCCGAGGAAGGCCGCCAGCTCATCAACGACATCCACAGCGGTGAGTGCGGCCACCATTCTTCCTCGCGCACCCTTGCAGGCAAGGTCTTCCGGAGTGGCTTCTACTGGCCCTCGGTGCTTCAAGATGCAGCTGCCATCGTCCAATCCTGCGACGCCTGCCAATTCCACACCAAGCAAATTCACCAGCCCGCGCAAGGACTCCAGACCATCCCGCTCTCCTGGCCGTTTGCGGTCTGGGGGCTGGATCTGCTGGGGCCCTTCCCGCGAGCGCTCGGGGGCTACCGCTACCTCTACGTCGCCATCGACAAATTCACCAAGTGGCCTGAGGTGGAACCCGTTCGCACCATCCCGGCGAAATCGGCGGTAAAATTCATCAGAAGCCTGGTCTGCCGCTTCGGCGTGCCCAACCGCATCATCACCGACAACGGCTCGCAGTTCATCAGCGGCGCCTTCAAGTCCTACTGCGGCAGCCTCAGCGCCCAAATCTGCTACGCCTCAGGGGCGCACCCATGAAGCAACGGACAGGCTGAAAGAGCCAACGCCGAGGTGCTCAAGGGCCTCAAGACGAGAAGCTTCAATCGCCTCAAGGTCAGCGGCAAGCACTGGATCGACGAGCTCCCCTCGGTGCTCTGGTCCATCCGCACCACGCCAACAAAGCCCAATGGTGAGACGTCGTTCTCCCTCATCTATGGCGCCGAAGCCGTCCTCCCCAGCGAGATCACTCATGGCTCTCCGCGAGTCTTGGCCTTCAAGGAGGCTGAGGTGGACGAACTCCGCAACGACGACCTGCTGCTGCTTGAAGGGCTCCGCCGAAATGCGGCCCTGAGAGCGGCAAGGATACCAGCAAGACCTCCGTCGCTACCACAGCCGCCACATCCGGCCGCGCACTCTCGAAGCAGGAGACCTTGTCCTGAGGAGAATCCTCTCCAGGGCAGGCCTCCACAAGCTCTCGCCGATGTGGGAAGGCCCCTACAGAGTCGTGCACATCGCCAGGCCTGGCTCTGCGCGGCTCGAGACGGAGGACGGCGTTCCTGTCGCCAACCCCTGGAACATCCAGCACCTGCGCAAGTTCTACCCCTGATCGCCACCGGCGAGCAACTTTTTGCATCAAGGGAGAACCACGCGCCATCATCCTCCACGAGGAAAAACTTCGGGCTCCCCTCTCTACTATACGTTGCCGCGGGCCGTTCGAGAAGACTCCCAAGCCACCAAGCCTCGGCACGGTAACCTCTTCAGGCACCATGCCTTGGCGAAGGTGGATCCCCATGCCGGTCATGGTGGAACGCAGGCTAAAAGCCACCCCCGCCTAGGGGCCCCCTGAGCTCTCTCTACATGCGTCTGCCTCGGGCACGCCCCCTCGAGAGTCTCAGCCACAGCATGTGGACCCCATGCCCAGAGCATGGCGGATTTTTTGTGTTTCTGGCCACGCCAGTGTAATGAACCTATGTTTCAGGTCAATTTGAACCTTTGCGCATCGCGCCAGCATATTTTGTTGCTTCGGTAAGCTCTAGCGTTATTTGCTTTTCTCTCTCGCTCGTATGATCCCTCATGTGTATCTCGCGAGCGGGGGCTAGCATGGTGCCATGCCACGGGAGCATCCCGGCAGCACCTAAAACCCAAGGGATCCGAGCTCTGAACTTGCGGGTCAGCTCTCATGCATGTCAACTCCCAAGGAGCTCTGAACTCATGGATTAGCTCCTGCGCACGTCAACTCACCAAGGATCACCAAAACCTTGGTGCATGTTCTCCTCGCAAGACACACATGAAGGAACCTACGAGCACCATAAGTTATCTAGCTATGTACTGCTTGTGGGTATGCCTATCTCTCCAAGTGCAGGAAAGCAGGCTCTCCAAGCCTCAGGCAACATCAGGAGAAAAACACCTCGCCAGGGAACCAGCACCCTCTCCAAGGCGAAAACGCCTCGTCAAGCTAAGTCTAAACACTTGCTCGAATTTCCTCTCGCTGGTTTTTGCCCCTCGAGTCTCTTTTCTCTCTCCTATGCCTCATGGGCTGCTTGCACGTCGAAGGGGGGCCCCAAGCATCGCGCTTCGAGGAGCTCTTACTTCTTGAGGCCTCACGCACCCCCCGGCCTTGTGGAGCCCTGACTCTCGCATACCGAAGCGGCGGTGGTGTAGCGCTAAGAGAGGGTCCTAAGACGTAGAGCGAAAAAGACATGAGGGAAAAAGACAAAAGCCTACCGAGGGACATTCACAAGCACATTCCAATAAACTTAACAAGTTTTTACAAAGCCTTATAACCAAAATCCTAAGATAACGCGCCTCATGCACGCCCAGCTATAGGAAGGAGTTTAAGCCGTCGCGCCTCCTGAGGTGCCCGCTCCATCCACGGCAGCTTCCGCCTCCAGGGCACCTTCCTCGCCGTCGCCTTCGTCTTCATCGACCAAGACTTGGTCGTACTTCCTGGCGAGCACCTCAGCCGCTTCCCGCGCCTTGCCGCGGATGTCGACCGGCGCCATCACGGCCTCGAGGTCGAACGAGGGCCAGAGCCTCAGGAGGTTGCTGAAGACGCGGCTGGTGGCGAGGACGAGGAGTTCGCGGCTCTCCGCCACGACGCGCTCGTCGAAGCTCTTCGCGACCTCCTCAAGCTCCCCGAGGAATTGCCCGAAGAAGTGCGTGTATGCGGCCTCGTCGTCGATCCCTCCGGAGGGAAAGTGGGGGACCTCGATCCTCATGTCGTCCCCAACGGCGTTCGCGCGGCGGACCAGATCGTGGAGCATGACCTGGCGCTGGCGCGTCATGGCCCGGCCGTGCTGCGCGGTGTCTCGCGCCTGCTCCGCGAGGTTCGCGGCCGGCCCCACCTGCTGATGGAGGTCACTCAGGACCGCCTTCAGGGTGGCAATCTCCCTTTCCGCACGAGTCAACGCCTCCTTGGCGCGCTGGAGGCGAGAGGTCAACTCCTTCTCCGACTTCTCGAGCCCTTCGATCTGGTGCAGGAACTCGTTGCGCTTGATTGTGAAGCGCTCTTCCTGCTTCTTGGCCTTGGCGTCATAGTCATTGGCGAGGCTCTCGCGGATGCGCTCAACCTTGGCGTCGGCCTCCTCCTGGGTTCGCTTCTGCTTCAGCGCAAGGTCGGCGTTGGCCTTGTCGTGGCGCTCCTTGCGGGTGGCCTCGCTCCTGGCCACCGAGTTCTCGCGCTCCTGCAGCTGCCCCTCGCGGGTGGCCTGGGCCTCCTCGAGCAGATGAACCTGCTCCTCGCGCCGGTCCAACTCCTTCTCGCGGAGGGAGAGCTCTTCCCCGCGCTGCGCCAGCTCTGCCTCGCGCGGCGCCAGCTGCCCCTCGCGGGCATCCAACAGCTCGCGGAGTTCCTTCAAGCTGGCCCTCGCGTCCTCGGACTCGGCGGCAAGCTTTTGCTCCGCGGCTGCCAGCTCCTGGTGCTTGGCGGTGGTCTCCGCCTCAAGCGCCTCCCGGGCGGCGTCCAATTGGTCCATGACCTCCGCCGCCTCCCGCTTGACGCTGTCGCGGGTCTCTTGGGCGAAGCGGATCGCCTCCTCGCGCGCCGCCTGGGCCGACGCGTCCTGCCGCCGGCACATCTCAACCCTCTCGTGGAGGAGGGCCCAGGCGTCAGCCAGCCTTGTCCGCTCCTCCTCCCGGGCGCGCTCTTCCTCGGCGTATTGCACCTCCAGCTCGTCAAGCGCCTGCCGCGCTTGGCCGAAGACAACCCTACGGCGGGCCGCGCGAGGGCGCGGCCCCTGCAGCGCCAAGGTCCCCGCGTTGTCGTGGGGCGCAGAGGCCTCGACGCTCGTCGAGGCGCCCAGGGCATCTTGCCTCGGGCTCACGGCCGCTTCGGGTGCGGCCCGGGGGCTGGTGCGGGCGCCTCCCTCACTGCCCAAGGCAAGAGCCCTTAGGGGGCTAGGCGCCCCCTCGCCCCCGGCTCCGCCGTTCGGGGGCTCCAGAGGCGCCTCCGCCTCCGGCTCTTCAGGGGCGCTCCCCGCCCCCTCCATGGTGGCCGCGTCCGCCGCGGCCTCGGGCGCGTCCGCCCTCCTTGTGGGAGCCTCCTCCGCCTCTGGAGGCGGCTCCATGACAATCTCCTCGTCCACCGCTTCCTCTTCCTCGCGGTGCTCGGCCGCAGGAGGAGTAGCGGCCCGAGTTGGCGGCGGCGTCGCCACCTCAACCACCTCCTCCGCGCGGTGCTCAACCGCGGAGGGAGAAGCAGCCCTGGCTGGAGGCGACATCGCCTCTTCGACCACCACCACCTCCACGTGGTGCTCACCCGCGGGAGGAACGGCCTCTACCTGCGGCTCGTCAGCCGCCTGCTGCGGATCGTTAGCCGCCTGCAGCGGCTCTTCGGCCGTCCGCTGCGGCTCATCGGCCACAGGCGTCTCCTCGGCGGCGCTGACGGTCTTCCCAAGCTTGTGGAGACGCCGCCTCTTCGGCGCCGCGGGTATGCTGAAGAAACACAAACAAGCAAAGACCCTTCAGGAGGGGATTCTCAGAAGCAAAATGCTGAAAGGAAAGGCAAGGACCAAGACTTACTCATCGGCCGCTCTCCACACCCTCTTCTTCCCCTTGGGCGGCTGGAGGGTGCTCGCTCCGGCCTCTTCGGGGGGCGCCACTGCCCCCTCGGGAGGAGCATCCCTCGAGGCGGCCCCGGCGTCCCTGTCGTGGAGGAACTTGGTGCGGGGCTCGTGGCGCCCTCTCCTGCTACTGCCCTCCTCCTCTGTGGAGCGCTGGGAGCGAACCACACGGAAGACGTCCTCGTCGCCGCTGGAGGAGATCTCCTGGAGGTCCACGCCCGGCGGTGCATTCCTTGAACCTGCGTCGCCCCCCGAGGGGTCGGCACCTCTCGAGGCCTCGTCCTCGCCAGAGGGGTTGGCGCCTCTGGAAGCCTCATCCTCGCCAGACTCTTCATCATCGTCCGTCTCCAGCGCATCGCCCACCTGCTCCTGTTCCGCCGCCCCCGGGTTGCGGCGGGACCCGACGAGCCTCGCGGGTCTGATGCCCCATTCATCAAAGAGGGGTAGGAGCCCACGGGCCTCGCGCACGCTCTCCTCCACATAGACGAACAGCGGCAAGGCGTCGTCGTTGCTTGGGGGCGAAATGGACGTCGTGGCGAAAAGGACCTTCATGATCTGCTTCAGCTCGCCCGGGGTGAGGTCGTCGGCGCTGAGGCGCATCCTATCATCTGGGCCTGAGTAGGTCCACATCGGCTCCGAATGCCATTGAAGAGGAGCAATGCGGCGTGCAACAAAATCCATCGCCACCATCCGGCCGGTGAGCCCGGCCTCTCGGAGCACCTGAATACGCTCGTATACCGCCTCAAGCTTAGGGCCCTCGAAGTCGCCGCTCGCCCAACGCGCCCACTTCCTCGGGGGCACCACGGGTACCTCCAGGTGGCGGTTCGACGACTTGGTGCCAACAAAAAGCCACTTCTGGCGGAACTTCTCCACCTTCTTCGTCACCTCGGTGATGGCATTCTCACCCTGCCACGCGATGGGGATGTATTCTTCACTTCTGGCGGCGGCGATGCGGAAAGAGACGCATCCAAACCGCTCGTTCGACTTGGTGCTCCGGAGGGAGTAGAAGCTGCGGAAGAGAGCCACCGAGGGATGGACACCGACGTACGCCTCGCAGAGGTAGGCGAAGATGACGAGAATGAGCACGGAGTTGGGGTGGAGGTGAAGAAGTTGGATCCGGTACGCTTCAAGGATCCCCAGGAGGAAGCTGGAGAAGGGAGGAACGAGGCCGGCGTAGAGTGTGTGAAAGAAGATGGGGTAGTACCCCGCGCCGACCTTGCTGCTGCCGGGCGCTATGCTGGTGGCACCGAGCTCGTGGGTGTTGGCGGCCACCAGGTGCCGCACCTTGGAAACCGTCGCCGCGCCGACAAGGGACTCCGGCATCGTCCCCTGGGGCGCGGCACCCCGCGCCGCTGCCGCAGACGTGCCAGTCTGCATCGCGGCCTTGCCCTTCTGACCGTCAGTTGCCTTCTTGGGAGCCATGGCCGCCGGAAGGAAGCTTGAAGACGAAGACCTCGGAAGCGACGAGCTCTGGGAGGAAGAAGAGGTTTTGGAGAAGAGGGCGGCGGAGTAATGGGAGAAGTGACGGGCGCAGTCTGCGCGCCAGGCTTTATTGACCGGTTGCCCCGGACGTGGCGGGCCCCACCGGGTTGCCCGTTGAAGCCGAGGAGATCGTGGCCGCGGCGCAACCGCAGCGCTCCACGTGTCACGGCCCGGGCAGGCGTTTTTGGCCCCTCGACGCTTCGCCTGCGTCCATGGGCCTCGGCGTGCCCGTCGCGGGCCCGGGGGCTACTGTCGGCACAGTGGAAACCAGGGTACCACGGGCCGGCCTGCCAGGGCCCACGAGATTCTTCGGATGATTTTCGCTAAGGACCAGGCTCTCTAGCCTGGCGAGCCTCGCGAGGGTTTTTCCCTCGCGAGGGATCTTTTTTCTCCTCGCCGAAGGTTTCCTCCCTTGGCGAGGGACCGCTCCTTGTCAAGGCGTCTCCGACGCCACCCGTGATTCTGCTAAGGACCAAGCTGAAGGGCTCGGCGAGGCTTTCTGCCTCGCGAGGCTCCTTCCTCGCGAAGCCGTCTCTGCCTCCGCGACAGAGCGCACATGGGCTCTGCACCATGTGCAGAGTGACGCGCGTGCCTACACGCGATGACGACGACGCCGCAGTTGCCACTTCCATGTATAAAGCGGTCAACAAAGCGGCCTCAAGCAAAGCGGACAACGAGTATTGCCTCTTTGGTGATAAGGGAACCGTCTGCAGCTACGCTCCAAGGACGACGTCACCGTGGGTCACATCCCACCTCATCAAGCGCCAGCCCACCGTCCGGTTGGCCGGTGGCTTTTTCCAGCTTTGGTGACGCCGTTCCCCTGCCGTGGACCGCGTCCAAGAGCTTTACCTTTATGGTGGATTCCACCTTTATCGTGCACCCTGCTCCTTCCTTCGTCGCCATGTGGTAACCCTTCCCGCCCAAATGTTTGGGCAGAAGAGGTCCAAGACGCCTATAAAGGGAGAAGGGGCACGCCCAAGCAAAGGGTGGGATCTTCGGTTCGGAATCTGGGAGCTTAGACCAAACCCTGGATCTGAAGACTAGCAAGTAGCCATTGTTAGCCACCTCGAGCTCTCCGAGCTCTCTTGTACTGTGAACTCCAAGCAGTGCAATACACCATAGCAGGACGTAGGGGTTTTACCTCCCAAAGAGGGCCCTGAACCTGGGTAAGATCTTGTGTCCATTTCTGCAGTGTCATCCCGCAGCGAGTCCGACGAGCCCCGTCGCCGGAGCACGTTGAGGATTGTTTGACTCCGTGTTCAGCCCCTTACACGATACCTTGGAGACACCCCCAGTTCCTGGGACCATTCTCCCACATCGATGTTTAGTGTAATTGATGAGTTATGCATGCCTGCGTATATAAATGTGCGCAGTTCACTGAATTATGCTAAGCATTATGGTTGACGAAGAAAAAGTGGATATCATCGATCCATTATACAAAGAGCAGGAGTTGTACGAGAGCATCATTAATATGCTTCAGAGGTAATTTCAATCATTATCGCACTATTCATTTTCTCATATCAAAAATTAATAACTCATTTATTCATTTTCTTTGCCGGGCAGAGTTTGGAAGAAGTTCATCAAGAAGGTTCGCGGTGAATGGAGACCGGAGCTGCGCTTTAATGGGCCGGTAAAGTGGTTGACGCAGGCAGAGGGGACTAATATATGTGGGTTTTACATTTGTGAGTACATCCGCCCGTGTACCAGTGAGGGGCGCAATGAGGATTTCATACAAGTATGTAAACAAATATGTTGAGTTTCATTTATAATTTCTTTTATGATGATTTGATATATCTTCATACTTTTTTAAAGAACGAACGTATGCGGGACCAGCTCCTACCTTAGTACTGCATAGAAGCAATTCAAGAGGAATTGACAAGATTTTTGCTTAACGAGGTCATACATCCACAAGGAGAATTCCATGCGCGCTAATGCCTCCGTGTAGTTTAATGATCTTCATGTAATTGGATAGAAGCTGTGACAAATTATATATATATATATATATATATATATATATATATATATATATATATATATGCTCGATCTTAAGAGAAATTATATTATATATGCATCAATGTGTACAATATGTAATAGCGTAGAATATGTGTACGAAAACTTGTTTGAAATAAAAAAGAATTGGAAAACAGAAAATGAAAATAGAAAACACAAAAATAAAGAGGCTAATACCCTAAACCCTTGTCCTTCAGCCCGAGCTTCCCGCCGCGGCCACGTGGAGAGCCTTTAGTCCCTGTTTGTAACCTAACCGGGACTAAAGGGGGGTGGCTTCAGTCCCGATTTCAGAGTCCCGATTTGGGAACTGGGACTAAAGACCCTTCCAAACCGAGACAAAAGGCATGTTTCCTAGAGGGTGGAGAAGTTGATAGAGGTTGGCACGCTCCACCTAGGCGGACATGCCGGATCTTTGACTTGCACTTTCAATAATGAATTATTCACTTCCTTGACTTCTTATCTATATGGAATTAAGTTAGGGCCGGGTTAAGATTTTCAGCCATTGGATTTTCATCTTGATTCCCGCTGGTCCGGCCGCAAGGTGCTAGAGGGTGGAGAAGTTGACATAGTTGTTGCAACCGAGTACTTTCTAGTTACATATAAGTTGTGACTAAGAACAAATAGATGAGAATCGAGTTTAAACTCGGTCAAAATTTTATCCATTAGATTTCGTGTCGTGAGTCACGCTGACACTGGGAGTTGCACAATAGTGGGAATTAGAGCTCTAGCCGCACCCTTTAAAACACAAGAACATGCTTGACGTTTTCTTTTCTAGCTGTTACGTTCAACTGCGCAAGCGTACAACATAGGTTTTCGTGAGCGGTAGAAAAATATTCAAATGATGTATACATGAACTTGGCAGCTAGCTACCAGAAGCTACCATATCAAGCCATGCATATCGAGCGGGGACGCACGTACGTTTTCTTGGCACGCACCATGAATGTGCACGTACAGTATTATTCTGTGGACGCCCCCGTATCGATGTCTATCTGCAATCTGCAAGTGTGACGCCCGAAAAAATCAGAACGCGCGCGCGACCGATTCAAAGTGTCGATCGGTCCACGAGGACAATAATACAAAACGTATCTGGCCCCGTTTCCACGAGCTAAACGTCGACGTCTTCCGCGAGCTAAACGTGTCGGCCGGCCGAAGAGTCAAAACAAAACCCCTATCCATCTCGCCATGCCCGTTCGGTACACAACATCATCTTTTGGTCTATAACACACAAAAGAAAATGCTAGCCGAACCGCGTGGATCGATCTCCGCCGACCCGCCGCCACACAAATGGTTGACCCAAAATTAGAATCTTCTTTCAAATTTGCAAGTAAAATAGAAGGAGAAGAAACCGGTGAAGATAAGCCTTCTTCGATAAGAAAAAGAAAAGATCTTGCAAAGTTGACCTAGAAACTCCTCCTAGAAGACCGAGGACGCCGTGGCATAGCAGCATTCAATGCCGGGCAGTTGAGTGTCCTACAATGCGTGTCCCAGTGGTAGGTCTACTCATCTACTGCCCCTCCCACTGACAACGGGGCCCCACCTGGCAGCCCGGACCGGACCCCGTTTAAACGGGCACGGCACCCACCCACTCCTCTCTCCTCTCGCCTTGTGTGGCTTTATTGGCGTCACATGCTCCCCCGTTCTCTCTCTAGCTCTGTCCATTTGCAAAAGCTTGAGTTAAAGAAAAAAAAAGAACTAGATTTGCTCTGTGGCGACGGCGTGCGCCGGCGGCGAGATCCTGGGGCGGCGGGGAGTGGCGGCGGTGCTGGTAGTGCGGCGGGCAGCAGCAGCGGTCTGGTGGTGTGGGGTGGGCAGGTAGTGGGTGGGAGAGGGAAATGAAGGCCCTGCGCCGATCCAGCACCTCCACCTCCCCGTCCTCCTCCTCCTCGCCCACGGCCGCCTCCTCCCCGCCCACCTCCTCCTGGATCCACATCCGCTCGCTCCTCGTCGCAGCCGCCTCCTCCAACTCATCCTCATCCGCAGCTGGGGCGGCAACGGCGGCCGCGGGGACCTCCGTGGCCGCCTTGACCTCCGCGTCGGCGGCGGCCCCGTCTTCGTCCTCGCCCGCGGCCTCCTCCTCGCCGCGCTCGGATCGGTGGGTTTCCTTTCCCCATTCCGATTGGCGGCCTTTTTCAGGAGTAAAAATGCGGCCTTTTTAGTCCTCGCGTAGCTTTTGATCTGGTGCTGTGCACTCTGGTATACCCCGCCGTGGTGGAATTGGTGGCCTGGAGGCCACTTCAATGCTCAAATTAGGGTTTTTATGTGCTTCGATCCAGTCCACCTTTACGTTTGCAGTCTGGGTTCGAGTAGACGGTGGAGTGACCGCTAGGTAGGCTTAGTGCGTTGCCGTGAATGGGTTGTGTGTTCAGTCACTTTCCGTTGCAACGAATGGATTACTTGCAAGATGCCTCTTTTGTTGATTCAAGCCTATGTAGGTTATGGTCTGCTGGGCTTCTGGTCTAGTCTAGTGATAATGTTTGTGGTCAGATTTCACATTGCTTGGTCGCCTGAAGGGTTAGTTCAGGTATTCATGTTTGAATTTATAGGTAGCTTGCTTGCTGCTATCTTGAATCACTAGGCCCTTCAGCTAGTTTTTTGTTGATTTTGTATGTTAGATGACATGGTATGTATGACCTTGCAGGTCCCTATCCCCTAAGTAAAAGAAATTTTCTTCCTACAAATAAAACTGAATAACTCCTTAAAAATTAGTGGTGCCGGATGTGTTCTGCTTCCATTTGGTTTGAGAGTGAAACTTTCGCACTGTGAATGGCTGCCCACAGAGTTGAGCTAGTTCTCATGAAGTCATTTTTATCTAATCTGACCTGAGATGTTCTCTCCTCCCAGCTGTGGGTTTATTCTTGAGCTTGAACTTATATGTTAGAAATGAATATAAGCTCTATCTATGTATTGTTGATTTTAAAATATGGTCGAACAGTATAAGCCGATTTATGCAGTGAGTAATAAGCCTGTCCCAACACTTGCCAAGTTATAGTATAACATGATTTCGAAAAACAGTAACCGCGATGAAGTTATTCCATATGAACATGATTTCTTAAACTAATCATCTCAAATTTCTTCACAATAATGTCTTTTTATGACTTTCTTTATTTCTTTTGCATGCTGTTTTAAATTTACTGTGATGCATTCAAATAAGGTGTGAAGTACGATTAATGAGGAACTGAAGCATTCCCTATGAGGCGCCATATCTATCTGCCTATGAACAGAAGATGAAATATGCATGTCATGTCACCGGAATAGAGCAGGGGGCTGTAGTATATAGCCGGTTAGTTAGTTTGTTGGCTTCATTTTTGCTGACCAAACGTATCAATTTTTTTTGTCAGGGGTGGAATTAAATCTCCATGGTCCCGACGGAAAAGGAAAAGAGTACTTTCTCGTCAACAGTGGGACAGTCTATTTTCGGCCAATGGGAAACTTCGTGATGGAGGAAAGAAGGTTCTAAAGAAAGTCCGTAGTGGGGTAAGTATAGTTATTCATTTGCATATATGTTAATCATGTGTACTTGTCTGTCTGGTGTGCTTGGTTGGCGATATATGCATATCTAGTACCACTGAAATATGTTCTGCATCATGCAGCTCAATTCAACCTACTGAAAATTATCACTTCTTTTGTTGTACCAGGGTATTGAACCAGGCATTCGTGCCGAAGTTTGGCCGTTCCTACTAGGAGTGTGAGTTACTTGATCTCTTCTATTCTTACTACAATCTGTAAGATGCATATCTTTGACCAAATTTGAGTCTTTTACCAAAATTGAGATATCATAATACACACAGCTAACCCAACAGCACCTTGTTGGTTAATGATATAGCCAATTAAGTATAAGATAAAGGATAATCAATCAGTCGTGGTATATCTTCTGGATAATATTGACTGAGCTGATGCTGCGTCAGTTTGCATTGGTTTATAGCTGACTTTTTACCTTTAAGATTTACTACACTGTATAATTTGGACAAACTGTTGCGACGCTGATTTTGACGTGTAATATCGATACAGTACTTGCTTATGCCAAATAGTAGTTGTTAACTGTTGACCCTATTGGTTATAGTATTTAAATTTAATATACAAATTTGAAACTAGTGCTTGTTTTCATGGCAGTTTATTCTAGAAACCAGTAAAACTGTAAAAATCGACATTTTTAAAACTTCTCTAGTTTTCTTGCGATAAATATAATTCCAGGCAGCTCTATTAAATGGCATGCTTACTTAAAAGAGGTTAAACTTGTTTTCAGTTTCAGAATGTACTCATGGATCTATATAGTTTCTGTTTTGTTATGAAAGAAATCCCTCTTTATGTAGTATTTTAATTTGGGCCCTATACCCTAATTCAGTAGTCCCACATCTAAAATGTTTACTCTCAGATGATTAGTGGATGTCTTAGGAAGCAAATAGGCACATACAGCTGTAGTAATATTGTAATATAGTATTCCCTCTGTCCCAAAATAGTTGACATTTGGTCTGTATGTAGCTAGACGTGTTTTAGTATGTTAGTTCACTCATTTCAGTCTGTATGTGGTCTACATTGATGTCAAATATTTTGGGTGGAGGGAGATAATAGTATTGTCACCCAACTGTTATCCTGCAAAACAGTGCACACACACACACACACACACACACATGAGCTTGGGCCTAGATGTCATTTGGGTATGTCGTGCATGTCTATGGTAGCTTCACTGTCATCAACACTATTGTCTTCATCATTGCAATCTTGTAACACTATTGGGGCATTTTTCGTTCTTAGAACATGGATTATTAACTAGAACTCAAAATATAGGATGGGAATATGGGGCTAGTAAATCTCATACTAATCAATCTTGTTATTACCAATTAGTGTGGTTTTGTGGCCTTATGTTGTAAACATGGGTGACCAATCTTATAAGATTGTGATTTTGCAATATTAACCTCAATTTATGGTTAGTTATAAATGCTATGAGTATCATACTACACATTAAGTCATAATTTGCTCATCAGAATAGCATGGTAGCCACAAGTTATGTTTAGATTGCGCTAAAAGTTAGTTTGTATGCTCATATTTAATATGCTTTGCCACTTCAAATCCAGAGAGATTTACCTTGTCGGTTTTTTGTGTGCAGCTATGATTTAAATAGCTCCGAAGAGGAGCGGAATACCATCAAGATTAAGAAAAGGTACTATACTCATTACTGTACTGATTAGTTTCTCTATTTGAACCGGTCACTTCTTTATTGGTTCGGATGAATGCCTAGTTTGAATTAATCATAAACATGCAGCTAAAAATAATTAATCATAAACATTTCTCTCAGTACATCATCATTCCATAAAGCACTCAAAAGATGCATTAGCCATAAACAGTTGGCTAAGTACTATCTTCTTACTCCCCTGATTAGTTCACACTAGGATGGTGATGTGAATTTGTAACTGCTTAAAGCGAATGACCAAGTAACACTATGATGTTCTAGTGTTATTATATCCCGTCTACTCTGTCAAGAATTATTGGATTGACATAGCTTTTGGTCCAGGAAAGAGTATGAAAAACTGAGGCGGCAGTGCCAGCACATTCTGAATGGGTACAAAGGAAGTGGGCTGAAGTCAATAAATGAAGTCAGTAACGAGGAGTGTTGTGGTCTAGGAAGTAGTGCTGAAGGTTCAGAATCACCATGTTCCGAAGATGTCAGTATCGGCAAGACTTGTGGGTCACTAGAGGAACTGAAGCCTGCACACAGCGATGCCGAGCAACCGGAAATCACTGAATGTGACGATGTTACAGAATCTATGGATGAAGACATAGTCGAGTTAATTGATGCATATCCATGCACAGCGGAGTCGGAATCTTCCGATTCCGAATCATCGGATGAAGAGGAGTCTGGAAGGGTGTCCACGTGTGGCGAGGAGAACTGTGATCAGGATCCTAAATTTGCTAGGAGTACTTCATTCAAGGCAGATATTTTTAGGTCTAGCAGAACCTCAGAGGACTTCACCACATGGCAACGCATTATAAGGCTGGATGCAATCCGGGCAAACACTGAATGGATTTCATTCTCCCCTAACCAGGCTGAAGTCCCTAAAGAGAAAGCTTTACAGTCCGCAGCAGCCGTTGGGCTGAAAGATTATGAGCATCTAGAGCCCCATATGATCTACCACGCCGCTCGGTTGGTCGGATTGCTTGAAGCGTACGCGGTGTACGATCCGGAAATCGGTTACTGCCAAGGCATGAGTGATCTGTTATCGCCGATAATTGCGGTGATGGAGGAAGACTGTGCGGCGTTCTGGTGCTTCGTGGGCTTCATGAGGAAAGCCAGGCACAACTTCAGGCTGGACGAGGTCGGGATACAGCGGCAGCTGAAGACGGTGTCGCAGATCATCAAGCGCAAGGACTCACACCTGTACAAGCACCTGCAGAAGCTGCAGGCGGAGGACTGCTTCTTTGTGTACAGGATGGTGGTGGTGCTCTTCAGGAGGGAGCTGAGCTTCGAGCAGACGGTGTGCCTCTGGGAGGTGATGTGGGCGGACCAGGCGGCGATACGGGCCGGGATCGGGAGGTCCACCTGGGGAAGGATACGGCTGCACGCGCCGCCGACCGACGACCTGCTCCTCTACGCTATTGCGGCCTGCGTCCTGCAGCGGAGGAAGCTGATAATTGAGAAGTACAGCAGCATGGATGAGATACTGAGGGAGTGCAACAGCATGGCCGGGCAGCTGGACGTGTGGAGGCTGCTGGACGACGCCCACGACCTGGTGGTGAACCTCCACGACAAGATCTCCCTTGGTTCTCTCGCGGTAGAAGAACGGAAGTAAGGCCTCGTCGTCGTCGGATTTTTGGAGGTGTCTATCTTCGCTGCTCTCCGCTGGAAAGCGGCCTGTTATTGGTTCTTCCCGGCACACGAACGAACCCACTGGTAGGTATAGAGAATGTTGTAATCTAGAGCGAGGGCCCCTGAGTGCCCTCGCGTAAGAAGAAAAGAAGAAGCTGAAGGACACTACTGTTTCGTGCGCCGCCTCTCCTCGGCGGCGCGCCGGAATATGACACTAGTATTCATTGTTTAACCTGTTATAGGCGAAGGAAAGAACAGATTTTCCACGGATGACACAGCATCATTCATGCTGAAGGTATGGAGTAATAACCAGCACAGAGGTGTATGTGTTTGTGGTGCTGCCAAATGCAAAGGCTTGAACAAGTTCATGCTTTCAGAATGTCATCTTCTGTTCATTGTGTTGGTGCACTGTGCACGCTGGAAGTACCACGTGAATGAACATCTCTAGTCTCTCGGAGAAAGATAGAAAGAAAGAAAGGAGGTGAGATGTACAGTAAAGTTACTCAAGGACGATGGAGGCATGTCATGTGGCGAGCAGCGCTCATCAATCAATAAGATGGTACGATGTACGATGAAGCGGACCTGGATGTGATCTTCGCCCGTGCTGGCGGCCGCAAGTTGCGACAGGGCGTAGAGTAGCTTTCGATTTGTCCGGCCTCGTGCTCGAACTGCCTTGTCCTTGGTGGAATGAAAACCCCACTTGATTCTCTTTTTCCTTCAAAAAATAATTAGTAGAAGATCTCGGTCGAGGGTGTCCACAGTGGCGGCGCTAGGAATTTATAACAGGGTATTCATAGGTATTCATTTTATCAAAATCATCACTGCGTTTGCCAAAATCGTCAATGTTTTGCTATAATCAACACTGTTTTGCAAAAATCATGGGTATTCACTTGCATACCCAGGAATACACCTGGCGCCGCCCCTGGGTGTCCATACCACGTAAATTAGCAAATGGAACACTTGCTTGGCGGTGTTTTCGATAAATCCGAGACTCTATCCTTAAAGCACAAGTCCACAATCTAGCCCTTTGTCCCAACACTATGGTTCATCGTATGCTTAGTGTCAGGACTTTGCTGACCAATTTTTTTTTCTTTCGAAAAGGGGATCCCAAGCCTCTGCATCAAGCGATGCATACAGCTTTTTATTGCATAATTCAGAATATCAAGTTTACAAATTACGAATCAGCTAAGGTTGAAACATGTATCAACCATCGGAAAAATGACATCATAACACAACTAGGCATCCTGTAGTCGTCTAGTATGCTACCACATAGACCGGCTGAAAATATCCTGAGCAACCGTCAGAAGCCGATCATACCCAGTAACCATTAGTTTCCGCTGGTTCTGGGGTAGGAGGAAAGTCCACAGCTGAATCCAATGGGCCGCCATGTTGATAACCTACAGAACATGAAAATTTGATTTTCTATTAAAGACAAAATGGAACCTATTTGGCTAAACTCCTAGTTCTGTGCTTCAAATTCGAACAAAGTGTTAAGATTTGTCAGCAAGGAGGAGGAGGAAGAAGAAGAAGTCATGTTGTCACAAGTTCACAACACAATTATTATGTTCCGTGGGCCGCGGCCGTGTGGCTCGCATGAGAAAATGACAAAAAACTACCACAATTGGGGCTTCGGTGTCAGGAAACTACCGACTTTGCATAATTTGTCCGAAAACTACCGACATTGGGGCTAGTTGTTGACAGATAGCACTGATTGCGCCGTTTAGCCATTTTAAACATATTTCTGACCGGTAGGGCCCGCTGTCAGGTCGACGTGGCAGCGGAGGACGGAGGACGTATACCACCCGACGCCGTCAGTTCACATCTTTTTTTCTTTTTCTTATTCCTTTTTTCCTTTCTTTCTTTTCTCCTATTTTCCCTTTTCTCTCTCCCTCTTATCCCCGGGGACTCTCTCCTCCGCCACCGTACGCACCCGTCGACTGCGACCGCGCCGCCCGCCTCCGCTGCTGCCAGGCCACCCCACGCCACCGCTAGCTCCGACCGCCGCTGCACGCCTCGTGGACTGCGACCGTGCCGCCCGAGTCTGCCGCTGCCAGGATGCCCCACGCCACTGTCAGCTCCGACCGCGGCCGCGCGCGCGCCCCGTCGACTGCGAACGTGCCGTCCACGTCCACCGCTGCTAGGAAGCCCCACGCCACCGTCAGCTGCGACCTCTGCTGCCCGCGTCCGCCGCCATCCTCCTCGACGTCACCGCCGCCCCGAGTCCGCTGCTGTCAGGCCGCCGCCATCCTCCTCGCCGCTAGGACCCGAGCAGCGCACCTGTGCGATCTCCGAGGGGCGGGGAGTCGATTCCGTCGTGGGGACTCCCTCGCCCTCGCCGGGGCGGCCATTTTGAGCTCTCAATCGGCGTTGATTTGGTGGGATCCGACCAAGAATGGAGGGGGGGGGGGGGACGGAAGGGATGGAGCCGGAGCGGAGCTCATCGAGCTGGAGGATGAAAAAACCGATAAGGAGGAGAAGGCGGCCGTGTTATGCTCAATCTTCCTCGACGCCGTCGTCGCCGCCGCGGGGATAGGTCCCCGACGAGGCTGCAGTGCGGCCATGAGTTCCACCTCGGCCGCGTTCCCGTGCTCCGTCCGCCGTCGCCTCACCGTTGTCGTCTCGGATCGCGACCTCATAGCCACCTCCGGCAGCGGCGAGCCCCTCAGGGCAGCGGAGCGGTGCCGGTGAGCCCCGCCACATTGGTGCCCGTGAAGAAGAGAACCGGCGCCCTTCTCCCGTGCGTACATTTTTTTTCCAAATTGGGCCGACATGCTGAGTCAACGGGGTGGCCAGTGGCTGACAGGTGGGACCCGCCAACAGAAGTTACAGAACACTGTCTCGCTATGCCATGTCAGCCTGACTGGTGGGGCCTACCGGTCAGAAAACTGATTAAAATGGCTAAACAGCGCAAGCAGTGCTATCTGTCAACGACCAGCCTCAATGTTTATGCAAAGTCGATAGTTTCATGACACCGCAACCCCAAATGTGGTAGTTTATTGTCATTTTCTCGGCTCGCATCAATGTAAAGGTTGGTGCGACTTTTTAAGTGGCTCTGAATGCCAGTACTAGGAGGGAGTAGGAAAGGGTACACATTTCGAGGATCAGCTCTTTGGAGGTTACGAGTAGCACGGAGGAAGGAGAAGACGACAAGGCGAGATAGCCGACGACTCACCGTGCACCGCGTCCGATCAGGTTAAGTGTTGTATGAGAGAGAATCCTGGTTTACTGATGGCTGTAGGCTGTAGCAACTTGGTACCTTTTCTTCTGGGTGTGGGGCGAGTGTTCATGCTACCTTGGACTGGGAGGACGCTCCTAGATGAGTGAACCTAAAGGCACACGCACGATGGAGACGACGATCCTTTCAACCCTACACTCCAATTCTAACAAAAACTCCAATTGCATAAGATCCATGGAGGCGTCGAATCTCTATCAGACCGTCAGCGGAAGGGGAACCAAAACCTAATTTAGACCTGGGATAAAAGCAAAAAAACCTGAATCCCAAGACTAATCTGGGACATCATAGAATCTTAGTCAGCAAGCATTAGCAATCTTGCAGCTAAAGAAATGGCATATAGTATCGGTGCTATCGATCTGTCTTATGGATCCATTTTGGATTCTCTGTCCTGAAAATCAAAGAGACTAGTGGAGGAGCACATCACCAACTTGTCGTCAACCCTTTCTTCCTTATGCAGCGGTGGACTGGTGGCCAATCATACTGAACTTGTATGAAACTCTGCAGCACCCTCGTACCAAGTTGGCCGGTACGGACAATACGGCCACCCCCATGATTCAGTGCACCGGCCAAAGTACGCTGCATGTGTGGTAGGCCAAATCTTTGAAAGCAGAATCTGCAGATAGCCAGGAATCCGGAATCCACAATGCAGCTTTGGTTTCCTTTGTTTTTTCCCCAACTTTAGAGCACATGTTATCATGCCTGTGATTTGATTTGATTTGATCGGTCACCGACGAGGTTTTCTGCTCTGTTTATGCAATTCTGTCGAACACACGGGGCAGGCCAACCTTTTGGGTTTGCTGGGTGGAATTTTTTTTTTAACTCCGTGTGCTGCCAGATTAGGTTTTTTTTCTTTATTATCCGAACCGCTTGGCTATTTTGTAATTTCTATAACTCTTTTATATAATTTTTCGATAAAAGGCGCTTTGCTAGAATTTAACTAGTTTACATCAGGCTGATACAACAACTCTTTTTAATTAATGAGATGCGACAAACCTTCTGGCGGCCTCGAAAAAACTCACTAGGAGTAAGGTGTTTCAAGTAAATCAAGTCGAAACAAAGGGAGTAAAAGGCAACATGATCCCTTTGAATTATTCTGTAGTGTGTGATCCTCAGAACGTGCAAGACCATCCCCGCTTTTCTGATAGAACCGAGCCAACGAAGCTAGAAGTGATGCAAGATCTCACCATCACCATCCATACGCACTTGCAAAAGTAATATGAGCATTCACTTATGACTTATCTTAGAAATTGCGGAAATTTCCTCTAGCTAGCTGACATATGATGGAGTTGGTAGGTATTCTTTTTTCAAACTGTTCTCAAATTATCATGTGTACCGTAGCGCTGCCCCTGGTATAAGGGTCTGTTTGCTTGGACTGCTGCTGTTAAAAAGCAATTATAGCTGGTGGGTTGTTAGAAAGCAGATGTGAGAAGTAGCTGTTGGAAACAGAGATTTGATATTTGGCAGCAATGCTTTTGATGACTGTTGCTGATGGTTTGAAGAATGAAATATCTGAAATGCCCCTGAATGCTTAAAAAGTTATAAAAATGATATTTCGAAACGAATTAGCTAACTCTAATGTTTGCCAACTAGCTGGGTCACGAAAACTCAAAAAAAATACCATAAATACATAGGATGTACATACTATATAAAATATAGGTTTTTAAGCAGAGGGGAAGCAAATAGGACCACATCATGAACTGGTTCAACAATCACACTATAAACGCGTACACACATATGTACAAGATATATTTATATATGTCCACCTAAACTAAAAGGTTACAATAAGAAAGTTGTGGAAAAGGGCGAGATTGATCTACTCGTGAAAGAAAATTTCAAACGGTCGGCCGAGTGCGAAGAATTTGACAAAATTCGTCTAAAATTGGTACGAACTTCGGTTTAAAATTAAAAAGCTACAATCGACGATACTTGAAACCGATCACGGGAATGGAACCCTCTTGTCGACGCGCACATATTTCATGTACACATTATGTCGAATCGAAATATATTTATATGAGATGAAGTATATCTCACGGTGGCCAGTACAGGCGAAGCCAAGTACACCAGTTTCCGGCGGGAGCTCAGGGTGGCAGTATATTTGTAATTCTGAGCAACCAATGGGCAGGAAAGAAAAACGGTTCGGAGTTTGAGTCAAAAGCTGCGGGAAGCACCTCCCGTGCTGCTTCCGCTGCGGTTGGCTCCTCGCGTGTATTTTCACACAGCACTTCGAGCAAGTGTTTTTCCACCGCGTGGTGTTTGTTTGGGCTTCCGCTTTTAGAGCCCAAAAGCAGAAGCAGAAGCCCAAACAAACAGAGCATAAGAGCTACCTCTCTCACACACAGTCATATGATGTTCTTATTATTTTTCTTTTCCACGCAAAAAAAAAATGATGTTCTTATTTCTTCCTTTATCTTGTCACTGCATATATGTGCCTTACAATAACCACCTTTATAATTACACTCGTGTGACTAGACCGATAGTGTTATGTTACTAGCTTGAGCTTTTGGAAGAACTAGCTAGTGACTGAAGCTAAGTATGCTATACCAGAAGTTCCAAACTATGTGACGTTGAGGTTGTCACCCGGTTTTTATTGAAAAATAAATAAATTGCATCTTCCCTTGGAGCTAACTGTTTGAAGGGTTGAAACGGCAAAAGTGATTACCTTACTCTATGGGGTGAAATTTCACATAAATAACATTTTTTGTCACGAATTTCACAAAATGACCTCTGATTTGAAAAATTTCACGAAATAACCTGTTTTCATAACGCCCGGGCCTAGGGCGTCATACCCTACTGTCTAACGCCTTGTACGAAGGCGTTATGGTCCGTGCCAGATCAGCACCAGAACCCCACAGTTCGCAAGTTTAACGCCCCGGAGGAGGGCGTCGTACTGTTGAGCTTAACGCCTTGTTCCGGGGCGTTATACCGTTGAGCTTAACGCCTTGTTCCGGGGCGTTATAGTGAAAGGGTTCCAAACAACCTGAGATGTCAACTACAACATTATGAGCTTGACATGCCGACAAATCCAAGGTTTCAAAACCTGTTCAGTGTAGCAGATCTTTGTCATCAACTTGCGAAAACCGGGAAGTCGGTTGATTATTATTTGATTGATAGGTCATGCAATATTTTCATTCTTGTATCATGCAATATTTTCACTCTTGTATCAGTTTCTTTGATCATTTGATCAAGTATTGATTGCTTTTTCCTTGCAGATTGATTCGACTTGTTCTCACTTTACCGGTCTCAACCGCAACAACGGAATGTGCATTTTCGGCAATGAAACTTGTCAAAACAAGGCTTAGGAATAAAATGAAAGATGGATTTCTAAGAGACTGCTTATTAATATACATCGAGAAAGAGTTGGCAGTGGGGTTCTCGACAGATGACATCATTGATGAGTTCAACACGGAGAGCCGCCGTGTGCCATTCGACTGAAAATTGTTAGTACATCACCATCCAGTTGTATATTTTGCTTACCTGTCACCTCTTTTGTAGATGTGTGATTATTATCAGTGCTTAACAGTGTAAAATAGTATATATTTTGCTACAGCCATTATCATCACCTATATATTTAGTACATGCTTTTCTAACTCTGAGTTGTTCGTCATGTTCGGCCCCCCCCCTGTGTTTTTTTTCCTGGCCCCCCCGCTGGAAGGAAGAGGGTAATTCTCTAGGCCCAACCGCAGCCGTGTTACATGATTGTAAACAAATCGCTGTAGTTCACTACCCGTGAGAGTCAAACGAAGCAGCAGATGAACTAGCTAGATATGCGTCAAGGGATATGTTGGGGTCCCTGGTTAGATGATCCACCAGATTTCTGTTGCCTAAACTTGTAAGAGACATGACTATTGTTAAGTAATAAAGGTTGCTATATATTACTGCAACAGAAAAAAAAAGGTCTGAAAGTCTAGACGTGAGGGAGCATATCGAAATAACAGGTATTATCCATCTTTCGCCAACATGTTAACCTTAAATTTGGGTGTAGTGATTGGTGCACTGATTCAACCCTTGCACACCTAACCAAATGGATAATGCTGTTCCTGCAACGTTTCAGACGACCATGATCTTAATATTACCTTAAACAAAAACGGACAACCATGATCTGGCTGCCAAATTGACAATCAACACGTCACATCAAGCTACTAGCCACATGATGTTCACACTCTATACTTAGTACTGCTCCATTAATAATAGAACACGGTGACTTGAATACTAACCCATCCGATTTCATTGGGGGCATGCATCTGGTACCAAGTACTGTACGTACGTACCCAAATATGCGGATACTGCTTGCTGGGATACGCCCGAGAGAGCATATTTGGCTACGGGGGAGAGCATCTCTCCAGGTGCGCTCATGTGACAGGGACATGATGCTTGTGCGATCTTAAACAGTGGCGCCACTGACGACTGGAGCAGCAGGTAGATTGTAGTGATGCAGCAATACGTTGAAACGAAATTCAGAGAGTGATCCAGGGACGTGCTTGACCTCCTAACAGTGGAAGAAGTGCACTGAACATTTGCATCAGAGATACTGTGTACTGCAGCTACTGGAAAAAAAAAATTCAGATAGAGAGAAACGTGCTTGACTTGCTAACAGTGAGGGACTCTCCACCAGTCCAGCTGGGAGTTTGAGTTGAGTTGGCAAGAACTTCGGTTTCAACCAAGAAGAATCAACCTGTGAGTGCTTCGATCAGCACCAAGCCCTCGATCTCTGAAAAGACGGTCGCACATGTTTGGGCGTCAACTGAACATCTTCTCCAACTTGCCGTCAGTGCGACGTACTACTCCATCATCAGTACGTCAGGTCACCTTTCGCTATGGCGACCAACTTCTCCAACTTGCTTCTGCCAATGGCGGTCCGGTACTCCATCGACCAGTACGGCTGGTTTCCGGTGAGCGTCTAGCAACTGTGGTTCGTACCATAGATGCCAAGTGATCCATCCTTTTCAGAAGCCTCCTAGCTGTCTGTCCTCATGTTGCATAGCAGACGCCTCACCCGGCCCACGAGTAAGTTTCCTTGGCGGAACAATCCAGTTGTTGCAGCTCCACATCTGCTCTCCTGTATATGGAACAGCACTACTAGTAGATTTTTTAGCGATGGACGGCGACGGGTTCAGTATTGCAGAGAGCTTTGGAAGCTTTTTAGGGCCGGGGTGTGTGTGCGCAGTGCGCCTGTGTGGGTACAGACGGCTGCCGAGTTGTTTTCAGCTTTGGCGCCAAAGCGCAGCAGCAGGAGAGAGATCAATCCCCGGTTGGTGGCTCATGCCGTCCTCAGGAAAAGCCAGGTACTCGTAATAGATGTTCAGGGTCTGGTTGGTTTGCGCATTTGTAAATTTGTAATTGGCCGCGTGTTTGCAGCCGATCGATCGAGGCCGGAATAAGAATCTACTCAATCTAGTACTACTGTTCTGGATATGGCTTGGCTTGGTAGCTGATGGTGCTTAAATACCATACCAGCTTGTTGGACTTTGATCATAGCATGCAAATGCTTTTGTTAACCAACCCTGAACTCTGTCCATCTAAGGTTTTCTGCTGTGTGTGTGTGTGTGTGTGCGCGGGGGGGATTTCCATCCGTCATGTAGAACCATATAATGGGTACTATTATGATCAGATTAGCGTACTGATAACTAGCATGGCAACCCGCAAAAAAGAAAAAACTAGCAAGGCGGCCCACGTATTTGTTCGGCTAGATTTTGTACGTATTGCCAAATTTTGACGCGCTTCAGAATATTGTATAAGAACACGTTTGCAAAATCTTACTAAATATTGTATTTAAAAAAATGAAGAATGAAATGATACCATTCTTACATGATCAATCAATATATATTAGTAGTTAAAGTTGTCAAAATTGCGCTCCCGACATTGCATGACGACATCTAAGAGGAATAATTGTTTGGCAGAGAATGCATCTCTTTCGATAAAGAAAATATAGTAATATCGAACCGCTACTAGTTACATCTGGTATCTTCAAGAACATCTTGCCAAGGGATAGTCGAGACATTAAACATGACACAACAAAGAATGCATCTATCGTTTACTTTTTATATTGATATATGTGATTTATTTCACCCCAACTATATCTCAATTCTATGATAGATGTGGTACGTTTATATTTTCATCCCTTCTTTTAATTTCCACTAAATCTAAAGAGTAAATTTCACCTTTTACCTCCACCAGTTATGCATTTGTTACACCAATTACATCACCTAGTGAAAATTCATATAGATTATCCCATGTGAGAAACTTTGATCCTGGTTTTTACCCCTATTTTTAGCATTTTCCCCATTATGTTAGATAGTACCGGTATATGTTAGGTCGATGTGGCTTGACAATAATATGTAAACCTCGTAGGATGTTAACAGCGGCATGACCAACCTTCTGTTCTCCATCCGTTCAATTCCTCGTCATCTTCCTGATATCCTCAAACGATCATGACCTCACACATTTCCCAGCGGACGGGTAATCTCAATGAATTTTCACTAGACGAGGTAATTAGAGTCACAAATGAACAACTAGGGGGTAATACGTGAAATTCACTCAAAGATAAATCTAAATAAATATGTTCCTTGTCTAATCTTGAATTTCCACTCCTACTTATCTCATGTTACCTATTTTCTACCAATTCATTTAGGGTCTCACCCAAGTCTACATGACGCCTATGTGGACAAGAGTCAAGAAAAGTCAAAACATATCAAGCCAATTCAAGTCCCAATGTCTATGACAAAGGCATGGCCAACATGTCAAAAAGGAAGAAAGAAACAAATTACAAGATCAAATATGATGCTTATGAGAAAAGAATCCTATTGGGGGAGGATAGATGGGCTAGTTTACCATGGACCATAGAATTTCCTCTTTCTCCTCATAATCTCTCCTACACTTGTGGATCAAACTTTACGTTTTACCCTTTCCACCTACTACGACCACCACTAGTAGGCCTGATGTTGTCAAATACCATTTGCTTACATAAGGGGTGAGAGTTTACTCACATACAACTCAATACAAACAAGGGGAGAAGGGTAGAGCTTCAAGGACCATTCAGAGAGCTCTAATTTCAAATTCAAGGAGTCAGATACGACATGAACCAACATTGAGGAGGCGAATTCAGCATCAACCTTGGGAAGTCCCGTACGGCCAAAATCCACAACCAACCCCTCTCGATGCTTTCCTAGCATATATAGGAGTATGTCGTGCTCAAACGAGCATCTCAACTTATTAAAAAAGCATTATTGACTCAATACTCACAAAGTGTGATCACGTAACTCGAGATAGCCTGTATTCTTTGGTTGTTTCAATAGCAACGACACTTTCCATCCACAATTAGTGTAAATATACAAAAAAAAATTGACGTCTCGTGCTTGAATCTTGTGTTCTCTTTAACGACCCACCTCATCATTGGCCAAATTGCAATATTTTTCTATCTGCCAATATTGTGTCGTTAAATATTTCACATATGCTTATGTTACTATGACTACTCTCGCTTGCCCGTCTATAAAATGTACTAAACCCACTCTGTCATATTTATGGCATATTGTTGATTTCAACTATATGTGTCATTTTGCACTCATATGTATTTGTACAACACAATTGAAATGACTCATTATAGTGTACTTGCCATGAATTTTTGCTTCCAACTGTATTGGGTTTCATTAATGCTAGTTTTGTGTGGATTGGGTGTTTATATATTTGAGTAGTACTATTGAAGGGCTTGCTAATTTGTCTTAAAATTTCTAGGTTGTAAAGTATTGTGAAACGGATGGAGTAGTTGGGAAGAACTTGACATTTAACCTGACAAGACATGTTAGTGAACAATTAGTCACCCGACGATATGGTGAATATAGTCGTTGTTGAAGTGATCATGGGATGCATATATCGGTGTGGCCGCATTGATCATGTTGATCTTAATTTGTAGGAAAATTTGGGTTGTTTTAATAGAAAAGGTCCACCATTCACCATCCTATCAAGAAGACATGCAGATAAGTAGTTGGGAAGAACTTGACATTTCACCTGACAAGACATGTTAGTGAAGAATTAGTCACCCGACGATATGGTATAGGCATCGAGATTCGTCGGTCATTGTCTCATTGATATGATTGAGTGTGGAACGTTCTTTTTTCCATCTTTTTAATAATACACTGGTAACAAATGAGATGGCGACACTGATTATTACAGGTAGTGGTAGAATACATACATGGGTTATTTTCCAAAGCTGAATCCAGGGAAAGAGCCAACATTTCCATGTGGCTGCTTTAGTATGCAGCCAATCAAAGAATACAATCTACCTACTGTTGTGGATATGCTCGTGTGGTACTAACTACGTACATACACTACTTAAGCACTAGTTAAGTACCACATTTGTTTGATCACATCATGCAAACGCTATGGTTTAACACTTGACTTCGACCCATTTGTGTGTAGGCACCATACATGCATATAATTAGACAAGGTCGATGACGACACACATATTGATTCTGACTGATATATATAAATATGTACATACATACGGGCTATATTTTACAGAGACCACAGTTTGCCAACGAAAAAGACAGAAACATAAATAACCGGGAACAAAATGGCAAAACACCACCGTCTTCACCTGGCACGTCGATATATAAAAAAAAGTCTACTAGTGAGTAGTAGTGGTAACTGGTAATTCATATTGCTATGGTCCTATGGCTGCTCGATCCTCAGGATAAGCCGTCGCGTGCACGGCGAGAGCGTGCGTGGTAGCGAGCGAGCAGGCCGACCGGTAAGCGACAACCGACGTCTCTAGCTAGCTAAGAACCAAGCGGCGGCGTGCATACGTAGGAACGAAACGTCATCACGCCGGGCGTCGAGGCCTCGGCGTCACGGTCAGCGGGGCGGCCATCTCGCAGGACAGCCTGAGCTTCTCGTCCAGGCGGACAGGGTCGGCGGCGGGGAGGAACTCCAGCTCGTGCAGCAGGGTGGCGAGCCAGAACGCGACGGTGGCCATGGCGAGGCTCTTCCCGGGGCAGCTCCTCCGGCCGGCCCCGAACGGCGCGAGCCGGAGGTCGGAACCCATGACGGAGAGCTCCGCCGCCGGTCCGGTGCCCAGAAACCGCTCCGGCCGGAACTCGGCCGGCTCGGCCCACACGTCGGGGTCGTGGGTGATGGCCCACATGTTCACCATCGCGGTGGTGCCAGCGGGGATGAGGAGCCCGTCCACGTGCACGTCCGACGTGGCGAGGCGGGCCCACGAGAGCAGCGGGCCCGGCGGGTGCAGGCGCAGGACCTCCTTGATGACGGCGTGGAGGTAGACGAGCGAGGTCGCGTCGTGCTCGGCGACGGCGCGGTCGCGGCCGACGACCCGGTCCAGCTCGTCGTGCACCCGCGCCTGCACGTCCCGGTGCATCACCAGCCGGGCCAGCACCCACTCCATCAGCACCGCCACCGTGTCCGTCCCCCGGAACACCATCTCCTGCAGAAACATAGAAAATTCAGTTGGTCAGTCAGTCAGTTAGCCTGCACGTATCGGAGACCTTGGAAACGAAACGTGTCGTGCATGGTTGTGGAGTTGGTTTGGGTTCGGTTGTACACACCCAGAGCACCGCGGTCATGTCGGAGTCGGCGAGGCTGTCGGCGCCGTCGAGGGAGAGGAGCACGTCGGTGAAGTCCTTGACGGCGGCGGACGACGGGGAGGAGCGGTGGTCGTCGATGATGCGGCCGACGAAACGGTTGACGCGCGGGACGAGGCGGGAGCAGCGGGCGCGGGTGCCCTGCAGGTCGAAGCGGGCGAGCCAGGGGAGGTGGTCGGACCAGTTGAGCTGGCCCAGGAGGTCGTAGCCTTCGTCCACGAGGTGCCCCAGCTCGCGTACCTCAGAGCTCTCCTTGGCGTGGTTATCGAGGTCGTAGCGCCGGCCGAACACGGACCACATCACGTTGTGCAGCGACGCGCGGCGCAGCACGCCGCGGACCTCGACGGCGCCGGCGGTGGAGGAGGCGTTGTGGAGTATGGCCGTTACCATCTGGCGCGCGATGACGGCGCGCTGGGGCGCGGAGGCGGCGACCTGCCAGGGCGAGAAGAGGTGGGTGGATGCGACGCGGCGGAGGGCGCGCCAGTAGGCGCCGTGGGGCGCGAAGCCGATGGCGCGGTGGAACATGAGGCCGTAGGCGGACTCCTTGACGGGGCGGTCGGCGAAGGCCGGGCTTGTGAGGATCTCCCGGGCCACGTCCGGGTGCGCGGCCACGACCATGCGCGTTTCGCCGAGGGAGAAGGCCATGAGCCGCCGCGCTCCCAGGCGCTGCGCCGCGGCGGCGAGCTTGCGGTGCGCGAGGCCGGTCATGAGCCACATGCTGCCGATCACCGGCAGGCCCCTTGGCCCTGACGGGACGGCGGCGCGTTTCAGAACGCCGGGGCGGCGCGTCCACCACCACCTGCCCCAGGCCGGCCCCCCGGAGACGCACCAGTGCAGGAGGCATGTGAGGAGGCAGGCGGCGGCGCAGACGGCGAGGAGGCCGGCGAGGCGGAGCGGGTTGTCGCCGCCGCATTTGGCGGCCAGCGAGAGGTACAGCAGCCAGCTGGCGCCGTGGTCTTCAGTAGTCGCCATGGATTCTTTGCTTTGTGTTGGTGAGAGTCTGAGGTAGGGGCTTCGGGGTGGGATTTTGCGTTGAAAAGTTGGAGAGTCATGGTCGGGGCGTGGCCCGGTTTTATAGCCGCGGGAAAGGCGGCAAAAGCAGGGAGAGGCGAAGAAGACGGCGATTAAATGGCAGCTGGCGTTGATCCGGCGCATTAGTGCTTGTTTGGCTGTCCGGGTTAAATAGCCTCGGGAAAATAATCCCGGCCGGGAATCTGAAGAAACAGGTGTAAAACCTCGGGATTTTATTCCCGACCTCCGGATTAGGGGAAAATTCTCCCCGAGAAAAGGCTGGGATCCTCCTGGAATTACAGTTACCAAACAAGCCCTTAGGGCTCATTTGGTTGCAGGGGGAGAAATATCCAGGGAAAATAATCCCGACCGGGAATCTGAGGAATCATGTGTAAAACTCCGGGATTCTTTTCCCGATCTCCGGACTATGGGAAAATTCTCCCCGGGAAAAGACCGGGATCCCCCCGGATTGCAGTTACCAAACAAGCCCTTAGTGGTGGTAACGGCGAGAGGTTTTACGCAGAGATTCGAAATTTTGGGGGAGATAATTACGATTTCTATTACTATCTCGATCGTGGGGGAGGGATCTGATTGAAGGCTGGCGAGCGCATAGGAGAATAATTTTTTTTTGCGTCAGGTTTTTTTCTTTGCTTTTGGCATGTCTAACACGGTTGGGGGCTAAGTTAGTAGTAGAGTGTAACGTCACCTCGTCTTCTCCATCTCCGATCTGTACCCCACAAGCACCTTTCGCGAGTGTCGCTTCTGTATCCCCCGCAATCACCGCTAGCCGAACCGAACTGCCGATCAATCCCCCCTCCCCCCCAACCCTCCCTGCCCCGAGCTCCTCCGTCGTCGGTCTGCCGTCGTCTCGGCCATCCCTCTAAGAGCATGTGTAGCAGTGACTGAAAAGCGCTGAACCGTAAACGCGGTTTTCGGTTCGCGTTTTGCGCGTTTTATGGGCTGAAATAATACCGCTCGGATTTCGGTTTTTGTTCTGTCGCAGCCATTTTCAGCCCGTAAAACACATGTTCATCCATATTTCAACGGATATGCATCATTTGAATTTAGAAATATAAAACCAATATGAAGTAAGAATATTATTTATTGTATAATACAAACTTAATCCAAATTACAATAATGGTTTAAATTACAACCCAAATAAATAAATAATAATCCAATACAAACCGAATTCAAATAAATAATGGTTCAAAGCACACATGAATAAAATGAATGAAAATGGTAGATTACTGCCCATGCCTGTGCCAGTGGTGCGTAATGAGATCTTGTTGAAGCTGGCAGTGAGTTTTCTTATTCTCAATCTCCCAGTAAGTCTGAATGAATGCTCTAATAGAATCCGGGTTTCTAGCCGGTTTCACACGTTAGCCTACATTGTCATAGACTAAATCCAAGTCCATGTACCTCTCATCCTCGACGATCATTGAAGCTGCCTCTTGTACCTTGGCAAAGTGAATCTCCATTTTAGTCTCAGGTTTTGAGATGGTCTTCACAAATGTAGATCAAGGAGGATAGATACCGTTGGCAAGATAGTATCCCTTTGTGTACTCATGCCCATTGACAGTATAGTTGCAAGCCGGAGCATCACCACTAGCTAGCCTCGCAAATAAATGAGACCTTCGCAATACATTGATGTTAATGAGTGTGCCAGGCAAACAAAAAAAGCAATGCCAAATCCACAAATCCTCGGATGCAACGGCCTCAAGAACAATTGTTGCATCACCACTCTTGCCACAATACTGCCTGTGCCATGACTTCGGGCAGTTTTTCCACGCCCAATGCATACAGTCAACACTACCTAGGATGCCCGGCCAACCACGAGCCTCATTTTGTGCCATCAACCTCGCCGTCCTCCTCATTCGGTGCTCTAAGATAAATAGGACCGAAGAGACGGATTATCACTTTGGCAAACATGTGCACTGACTCGATTGTAGTATCCTCGCCAATGCGAAGATACTCATAGGCGTAGTCTGCCGGAATGTCGTATGCAATCACCCTCATCACTGCGGATATCTTCTGATACGCACTAAACCCCAACAATCCCGCCGCATTCCTCCGGTGAGTAACATACCGACGATTGGCCTCGTAAGCTTCTACAATTTTGACGAATAGGGATCGATGCATTCCGTACCTTCGACGGAAGATGTGAGCCGGATAGGATGGTATCTCGGCGAAGTAGTCTCGCATGAGCAACTCGTTGCCGTAGAAACAATTCCGGGGAATGCATAGGCGGCCGACGGTGGATCCTCGCCTCTTCTTCCTATGTATATCCTAGAACTCCTTCACGGCGAGGACCACCACCGCCATTTGCTGCCGGTGGTTGGCGAGCAACATCTCAACGTCCGAGTCGTCGAACGAGGACGAGTCCTCGAGCAAAAATTGGTCGCACGGGCTCAGCTCCATCTAAAACGAACACGGGAAGAGAAATCGACAACAAATCTACCGGAACATCGACCGGAATCGAGCGGGAAGTCACTCACCGACGGATCCGGTGCGACGGCGACTCGGCGGGAGCAAATATGGCGGGAAACGGCCGGAATCGAGGGCGGCAGCGGCGGCGACTCAGGAGAAAGAGGAACTATCTGGCGCGGAGCTGAAATCTCCCTCCCGCCAACGCCTCGCAGGTTTTCCAGGGCACCATCGCTTCGGAGGGGAAAACTGCGTATACTCGGTTTCGAGGGGAAAATTCTCGGGCGCCCGAATTTTTTTTGCGGTTCGGTCGCTGTGCCGTCTCGTTTTTCCTCGCGCAAAACGTATCGGACGGTTATCTTTTCAGTTCCGCGCTTTTTACGGTAATTGCTAGAGATGCTCTAAGTTTGATGAGAGATTGGAACTCCTCCCACGTCGGCATGCCCGCCTCCCCCAAGTTAAGGTTGTTGTTTCCTTCCACCGCCGCGCCACGGCCTCCATTCTGGTCGTCGCCGACTCGGCTCCGTCACTGGTTATGTTCATGTCGTCGCGAGGAAGAAAAAAAAGGTGGAAGGAGAAAGACAAATCATAATGCTGATCGAACTAGCCGAGAATTAGCAAACCGTTTTTCCTTTTAGAAGATGCGGGATCGTTTGTTTGTACTGCACGAACTGTGGGGGTGTGGGCTGGCATACGCCGGTGCCTGGCACGCGAAACGATCTGGAGTAAAGGGAAGCTATAGCTACGGCGGTGGAGCGGGGAGCCAGCTGCGCGGCGGCGGCGGAGGTGTGGGCGGGCACGTGACGGCCATGCGCTCTTGCTCAGCTCCGGTGCGCAACGGTCGGGCACATAGGTCGTGTGAGGTCGGTCCGATTCAGTTCAGTTGAGGAGTAGGAGTAGCTCTATCGCTGTGGGCGCGGAATGCGGCGGCACGCGGGCCTCGTGCGGCGGCACGCGGGCCTCGTGCGGCGTGCGCCACCGCCGGGGACGTACGCGCGTATCGCGCCGCTCGCCGACCCATCCATCATCCATGCTCTGTTGATCCACTAGCAAACGTGCACGTGCAAATCTACTTATCATCATCGCCCAATAATATTAGTACTACCTATTTTTGCTCAAATGAGTCACCCTCCTCCTTCCCCTCACGAAAATATCTAGGGAGAGTCTGTATAGCGATCTTTCACTTGCTCGTTGACCCTCACAGCCACTTGCTATGTGATGTTATGCACAGTCCTTCTTCCACTCCTTCCTCCTCCCAATATAATGAAGCTCTACATTTCTGGGGTGTATTCCAATTGCATCCCTAGTGCTAAAATTAAGGATTTAGTTACCGGTCGAAATATCGCGGTCACCAATCGGTAACCGGAATTCTCGCCGCCTCCGGTAAATGAGTTTACCGGTCGGAAAATCCCGCTCCTTTCGAATTTGAGCCGGTTTTTTCTTTCCATAATCTTTTTTGAACTTTTTTAAAAATATTTTATGTTTGGATTTAAAATTTTGTCTAAAAATCTCGTTTGGTAACCGACCGGTAGTTTTCCAGTAACGATAATTACCGGAAATCCCCCACCCCCTAGATTCTTTTTCAGTTCGGTAACCAAATCCTTCGTAAAGCTCAAAAGTCTCAAGGCATAAACATTGCATTTTTAATGCATGTAAACACAACAATCCATAATTTTCACTAATTAATTAGTTTGTTTTATTTCTCTCAAAATACTTGGTGACACCTCGACGACCAATGTGAGATCTTCCAAAGATATTATTTGCGACTGAATAGCACCGGAAGAGGTTGTTCTAAAAAATAATCCCGTGGTTTGTTCCTAACGGTAGTGACATTTGAACCTTGCTCACCTCGAACTTATCATATGAAAGATAAAAGGATCTTACTAGGCATAAAACGAGAGGATGCAACTTATGTCTCACGCCTATAATTTCTTCTTAGACAGAGCGCACAACTTATGGAACATGAGTTTGCTCCAAAATAACCATGACATTACATCTGAAATCATAATTGATCCAAACAAATATACATAACTAAAAGGAGAAGGAACATTTGAGTTGATAGATTAGAACAAAAAAGAAGGGCGGAGAGAGACATGAGAGCGTCGTCGCGACGTACACCCGCCGCCACGCGACATTCAAGCTGGATTCAAAAAGACACGTGAGAGATAGTATAGAATTAGCGATCATTCTGCTTGGCATCGGTTCGTGGGTTATGAGACGTTAAATATGGATTCATGTGTAACCGTTGGATCTCTTGGATGTATGGCTGTGATTAGTTGGATCGGTCTAATCTGTATACTAGAAGTATATCCCACGCGTTGCAGCGGGAATACCTTTAGAAACTTTATTACGTAAATAAAAGGATATGAAAAGTATGATACATTAAGTTGTCTAAAGAAATATTTAAAATTCAATTTTCCATGTCGAGATACTAAATTTATTTGATACGAAAACATTGTGTATTAAAAATTATTAGCATGGTCAATAAAATGATTAAAAGATGGATGATGTGTACTTTCTAGAGATTAATAAATATATTAGTGTTGATGATATGGACAGTCGATTGGTTAATTAAGAGGATGGAGTTTACATGTTAAAATAGAAAAATAATTAATCTATATTAGTGAGATTTTGTCTTGCAAAAGATATACGGAGTATAAATTTCTATATTAGTGGTGATAAATGCTCGGAATTAATCATCTGACCGCAAGCCAAGTGTTATAGACTTATAGTACTGCTCGGCCTGGAGACTTTCTCCCGTCTCTCTCTCCCCCTCCCGCCTGCTTGGTTCTCCAGATCTAGGGCCGCTGGCCCCTCCCCTCTCCTCTCCGGTGGCCGCCGGTAGTTGAGACGGGTGAGGGTCCCTCCCCTGTACAGCAGTAGTCTAGGTTAGTGGTGATAAATGCTCGGAATTGATCATCTGACCTCAAGCCAAGTGTTATAGACTTATAGTACAGTAGTACGTGCTGTGTGCTGCCTACCGTACGCAATCAATCAGCAGTTCAGCACTCTGCAAGGAAAAATCGTCCGTGTGCATGGCGGCTATTAACCTTGCCCTCATTACGGATTAGGTGCAGTGCAAGAACGCCCGTCGTCACGTCCAAAAGAGGAAGGAGAGGGCCCCAAATCCCGGATGTGAGTCACGCTAACGTACACACACTCTACCCGTAATGGCAGTATGGTTGTCCAATCCATTAAATTAGTGGGCTAATCAGGACGGCGGTGCAGATGCGTCAACGATGTGGGTACACGTACCCGTCAGAACGGCCGGCCTTGTTTTGGTGGATGTCACACAAGAAATTAGCAGAGCGTGCGCATCAATCGTCTATTCTATCTAATCGAGAGTGGCAGAAATTTACTGCCTTATATATAACTTTAAAAGAAAAAACTAAACTAGAAGTGACTATCTTATATATGATATATGAAACTCGAGTGCTCTGTCAAGGTCAGGCCTATGTTAATGTAAATTTCTTAGCATGATTTTATATGTATTTCTCTGATGTGCCATGGCAGTTAATAAATAAAGAGAATGAGGTTGTGGATTAGCTAGCACACAACCCATAGGTAAAAATGTTGCTGATCCAATTATACATGAGCACCAAATCATTTAGTTTAGATACAACTCATAAGAGACAATACACTACATGAATGGAATGTGGCGATGCGCCGACGGCCATTTTCTACGCCGACGGTATTTTGTCGGGGCCGTCGGCCTATAGCCCGGAGAGGCCAGCAGGTGGCCTTGACCCTCGGCGTAGAAATGGCCGTTGGCGTAGCCGGGCTACGCCGACGGTCAGGCCCAAAAGGCCGTCGGCCCAGAAAAGCCCTCGGCACTCGTATCCTCGGCCGAGAGCCGCCGTCGGTTTATAGTGGACCGTCGGCGTACGTAACCACCACGTGGCCTCCTCCGTCAGACCAGACGGCCCGCCCAGACGGCGTCAACCTACATGTGTGCGCCGACGGTGTTTTCCGTTCTTGCCTTCGGCGCACAAGTTTTTTTAAATCAACCAAACGACGGGCCATTTCATTCATCCATTCAAACGACGGGATTACAAAGACTAGATTTAAAAACAAAGTAAACTAAACTAAACGGCGGTGAGCGGCCGGCGGCGTCCTCTCCGGCCTAACGGTAGCGGTAGAAGGCGTCGTAGTCCTCCTCCTTGACGGTGTAGCCGCCGCTGCCACTGCCGCTGGGCCCTGCCTCGTCGTCACCGTCCTCCTCCTTGACGCCGCCGCCGCCGCTTGGCCCTGCCTCGTCGTCGTTGGCGCCGCCGGTGAGATCGACCAGTGGCGCCCCGGTGATCTGGATGTGGTCGTGGAGCGACCACTCGCACGCCCGCCTCGCGTCGAGTGGCGGGACGGTGTTCACCGACGCCTCGAAGGCGGCGGCGATGCCTTCGGGATCATCCTCGGAGGCGAGCTTCTGCTGCGCCGCCATCAGCTCCTGCAGAAGCGACGGCGGCGCCTCCGTCTTCACCCTCTTGAAGGTGGGTGGTGCCGGGGCAGAGCTCGACCGGGCGACCGGTGAAAGGACAAGGATGTCGCCTAGAGGGGGGTGAATAGGCGAATAAAACTTTTCCGGTTTAGGGCTTGATAATTGCGGAATAAAACTATGTGTTTAAATTAACAAGCCAACAACCTAAGTAAACTAGGCTCACCTATGTGCACCAACAACTTATGCTAAGCAAGGTAAGCAACAAGGTGATAGCTAGATATAGAACTTCAAACACGAAGGCTATCACAATGTAAATTGCATAAGTAAAGAGCTCGGGTATAGAAATAACCGAGGCACGTGGAGACGAGGATGTATTCCCGAGTTCCTCCTTGTTAAGGGAGTACGTCTCGTTGGAGGGGTGTGAGCTCGACACAAGAGGCCTACTCAAGATGCCACAAAGGCCTCACCCTATTCTGCGATGAATCTCACCCAAAGGGTTAGGTTCACCTTCCACTATCGGAATCCTTCAAGGCGGAATCCGGAGCCTTTACAACGATCTTGAGGCACACACCCACAACCAAATTGGGGGCTCCCAAATCTTCTCGAAGCTTCACAACTCGAAGTCTTCGCGAATCCTCCTACCGTTTAGGGTACACAATGCACCCAAGAGGCACGAAGCTCTTGGGAACACAATGCACCCAAGAGTAACAAGCTTCTCAACTTTAATCTTCCACGAGTCCTCGTGGAGAGCACAAACCTATGCAACAAATGCAATGGCAAGAACACAAGAAGTGCTCAAATCCTTCACTCCCAAATCCCACCAAAAGCAACTAATGCTTATGGGGGGAGAAGAGAGGAAGAACAAAGAAGAACTCAACAAATGAATCTCCAAGATCTAGATCCAAAGGGTCCCCTCACTTAGAGGAGAGATGGATTGGTGGAAATGTAGATCTAGATCTCCTCTCTCTTTTCCCTCTAATTTGAGGCAAGAATCATGGAGGAATAGAGAGAAAACCAAGCTTCAAGAGGTCAACAATGGGGGGGTAAAGACATGATAAGAAGCTCAGGTCACTTTGGGGAAGAAGGGGGCCTTTTATAGGTCCCCACGAAAAAGAGCCGTTGCAGGAAACTTACCCCGGAGACTCCGGTCTGCCCAGGCCGGAGACTCCGGGGTCATTCCGGGGTGTCTCCGGCAGGGCAACAGAGCCGCGCCACCCGTTCGACGAAAAAACAAAGTTTCAGACCGGAGACTCCGGTCTAGGCCGGAGACTCCGGCCTACAGAAAAACTGCAAAAACAGCAAAACGAAAACTGCAATAACTTTTTCACCCGGACTCCGATTTCGATGATCTTGGGCTCGTTGGAACCGCAACGAAGAGCTCTACAAGATCATGCAGAGAAACATCATAGTCCTATAATGGAGAATAAAACCAAATGTAGAAAGGTAAACCTTCTCTAAAAAGGAACAACCGGCAAATTCTCCAACATAAAAACCAACATGTTTTTCATCAAGACTCCGTTTTCTATGATATTGGGCTTGTTTCAAAGATAATCACAAGCCCTACAAGATCATGCATATACACATCATAGTCCATCATGTGAGGAGGAAATCATAAGGAGAGAGTTTGACCTCTCTTAGAAGAGACAAACCGGTAAAACCTCCAATATAAAAACGCAAGAAGATATTCATGAAATCCGTTTTTGATGAACTAGAGCTTGGTATGGAGATGAACACAAGCTCTAAATTCTCACATGGATAAAAGCCAAATAACAACCAAGAAAGATGATTGCAAAGATGCAAAGGTTTGTGCTCTCTACTACGATACGATCAAGATATTCGGTCGAGAGCCCCTCTTGATAGTACGGTTAACTATCCTATAATCCGGTCTCTCACTAACAACATGAGACTGGTAAAATAGAAACCCTATCAAGATCATAACTTTGCCTTGCGCATAAATCCACTTGAGGTCGATGAAGACGATCTTCATCTCCTCAAGACGCACCACCTTTCTCGATTGCGCTTCGCTTGGTGAAGAAACACATGACGCTCCCCCATACACCAAGATGGGGAAAGCACACTTCGGCATATCTTCACTTGGACTTGAGTGTAGATCAACCCGCACTTAGCCTTGATCAACCCACAAACTTCTTCCCTTAGCATTGACTCCAACAAATGGAGATCAAGCAACTCAAATGGACACACCTATAAATATGGCTTAATACAAACATTAGTCCATAGAGATTGTCATTAATTATCAAAACCACACATGGGGGCAACCATGCACTTTCAATCTCCCCCATTTTGGTAATTGGTGACAATCCCTTATAAGAGGGTTTATATAATGAATAAAGCAACCTTGCAAGACAAACGAGCAAGGATGCAAGCGCATTAAAGGCAAATGCAACAAAAGCATAAAACCCAAATTCCCTTAAACCCTATAAACGTCTCCCCCATTGGCATCGATTGCCGAAATGGGAAGAAAAAATTAGAAGGCCAATATAATAAGAGTTCCTCCATAAATGTGTGCATTGCTCAAGTTGTGAGTGAAATCAAATGCACTTATTCACTGATGAATAATTAGAGGAAATCAAACTATATTGAGGATCCAAAGATTACCAAAAGATGAAATCATTTTAAACATCTCCACAAAGGAGAAAAGCAATCGAAAAGATCCAAAGCGAGAGTTCTAAATAAAAATGGAGAAGCTCCCAATATTCATGCACTATTGAGGAGTGCACAAATATGGCATCCTCGCTCCCCCAAAATCATCTAGAACACTCAACAAGTGCAAGAGTGCATAAAGCAAAGGCAAATCATAGCACTTGCACCAAAGATGTGGTTGAGCCATAAGGAGATACCAATTTACAAAGATTCAACATAAGATAGGCCCAACCGAGATAGAGGAAGATCTTTTAAAGAAATATGTTCACACGCTTAGGGATACCAATTGGAAACTAAAACCAGTTGAAAATGCCAAAAGCTAGTGAGATCATTTAGCCAATAAAATTCAACATGCTCACCATGGTAAGCATGAAGTAAAAGATCCTCAACAAATACATGAGTGTGCAAAGATACCAATAAAAATAAGACAAGCACTCATGAGACAAATTTGGAGCCACCAAAGAATTATAGATGAAAACAAGGTGGCTCAAAAAGAATTAGGATACCAACTAAAGGGTGACCTCTCTCATATGTATAGGTTTCTAGTTAGACAAACCATTGAAGATATACATCCACAAAGAAACATATACATATGAAATAGTTCGGGAAAAAGAGAACAAGGTATCCAAAAGGAAGTCATAAAAATACAAGCGAGATTGTTGCTTAAAAGCATAGCACATAGCTCAAATTTATCTCATTGTATATAAATGAACTTCAAATATATCAAATGCATCACACATATCACTAAGGGAACAAGAGATAGTGGAGATGCTTTGAGATAGGCAACAAGTATCACAAAGAAATAATATCAATTGAAGAAAAGTTTTTTTTTGCAATTTCATCACAAATATCACAAAGATATACCAAGTGAAGAAAATAAGCCAAAACCACAACAATTGCACATAAAGGATTTCATGCCAAGAGGCAACCTACACAAGGTTGAATACTAGAAAGATATGCATGAGATGGATACTTGTTACCGAGATGCATTGACGATGAAGATGATGAGAGTTGGTTTGTCATCAAAGCTTGACTCCGACAATCACACGGTGGGAACACCTTCCTTATGAATGAGGCAAGCATCCAATGCATCTCCATTGTACCTAAAACACAATTCAAGTACAAAATGGTTCCCAAAACTCATTGGGTTCCATATTAGTTAGATAAACTACAATACATAGGAAACACTCCACATAAATATGTGCATATAGATATGAAATTGAATTTCATGCACATCTTAGCCGATTTAGGATTCGGTGGAGTATCCCCTATATATTGGAACTAGAAAGACTAGCATGCCATAAAATATATATACTAGTAAATATGCATGCATAGACTTACAAGAACCAAGAGAGATACAATTTGGACAAAAGCACCAAGTAAACCAAGAAGAGAGCACACCAAAGTGTTACACAAGAAGGTTGCCCAAAGTATATCAAAATCCAAATCAACACATGATTGAGAAAAAATCAAATCAACATATGATTGATTCCAAACCCATCAACACATGAAGTGTGATATCAATAGGAATCGAATCAAACAACACATGTGAGATAAGACACCAATTGAAAATAAGATACCAACTAGGAGAAAAGATACCAAGAAGAGGTTAATACTTGACCGGAATCAAGTAAAGTAAAATAAAGCAATAAGGTATCAAAACTCCCACAATTGAAACAAATATCTATGGAGGAGATATTAAATTCCAATTAACACCAATTGAAGGTACCAAGGCCAGGCCAAAGAGCATATAAGATAGAAATTAAATGCCAATTGAAAGGATCAAATATTGATAGATGGGATAGTGTTCTAAACAAAAAGGAATGCTCCCCCAAGATTAATGCATTATCTTAGATATTTGCATTTGAATACAAAATGCATGCACAAGGGATCATTACTCTCCATATTTTATTTACAACACTAAACACTACCAATTGAAAATTAGGATCCAAGCAAGAGGCAAGGAAGACAAAGGGAGTCAAACAACGCAAGAGGCAATATGAAGATGGTCTACAAAATCCACCACAATTACTAGTATCACTCGTCATGGACAAGGAGTATATGGAGATATTTCTCGGTGGTATATAGGAATGATGTTCAAGACCAAATTCATAACAAACAAGCATATGGCAAGAGATAAGAAATAAAACGCCATATTTTGAAGAAGGTTTGTTGGTAGTTTCAACTATTCGAATCAACGGGCAAAGCCATGGTTAAAATAAGATGAAACAAATGGTTTCTCACATAATATATGGAAATGGATATTAGAGAAAAACCACACCAAGCAAACTCACGCAAACAAGAGCCAAAAGATAACCAAAAAGGAAATTGGAACTTGTTCGAGCCAACATGCCACATATGAATAAGATAATTTATAATATCAACTCTAAGTGGCAAACCTCAAATGTTCACATTTTTATGAGATTGTAATATGCAAATAGCTTATTACTCCCCCATAATGTGATAATTCATTTTAACTAAGCAAGAGGCAAATAAAACCAACTAGAGAAATTAATGGACATTGTAGAATTTGAATTTCTCATGAAAATGACATACCACATAGTAACTAGATAATATTGAAATATCAATACTCGGTGGCGTGCCTCATGTACACATATTTTTAGGTTTGTGAGGAGCACAAAGTACATCACTCCCCCAAAATGGGATAGTCCATTAATATCTCAAAGAGCCAAATAAAATCCACACAAGATTCAATAAAGCTCAACACAGAAGTTACACATACATGATACACAACTATCATACACAACCTTGAATAACAAGACAAGTAGGAAAGTAGCATAACATATAGAAGCACATGCTAGGAACAAAACTAACACATGCAAGGGAGCAAGCAACTTTCAATGTATATATGAATTAAATACAAGTTACCGCAACGAGGAAGCATTGGATGTGAGATAGAGCAATATATATTCCAATTGACTTGGCTTGAGGAAATATAACCATGAAGATCCCTTAATTCTTCAAAAGTAGCCAAGTCTCCAATGTCCTCCACCAACACCTATTGATCAAGTTTGAGCTTGTTGGTCCCCAACCAAGTTGGGTCCTAAGAAGTTAGTCATAATAGGCTTGGGAACCCAAATGGTTCTTTTCTTGACACCACTTTGAGTCCCCACATATTTGGCAAACACATTGCCAATTCTATCCTTCCCAAGAGAATAAACATCATCAATTATGATAGGGTTGGATGAGGTACCGTTAGTGCATGAGGAAGCAAAGTGACCCTTGCCATGGCAAAGGTAGCAACATCGATTCTTCTCCTTCTTCTTAGGCTCCTCAACTTGAGGAGCATTGACTTGAGTCTTCTTAGGAGGTGGCCTTTATTCAACTCGTGGTTGAGCACGAGATTGAACAAGAGGCCGCTTCCCTAGTTGCTTCTCACTAAGAAGCTTCTTCTTCATTGGGCAATCCCGAACATGGTGCCCTTCTAGCTTGCACTTGAAGCAAATGATGTTGGCCGGATTCTTGACTTGAACTTGGCCCTTCTTCTTCTTCTCCGACCTTGGACTTGTTCTTGTTGTTGGAGTTGAATCCAAGTCCACTCTTGTCATTGGGGGATTGTTGCACACTCAACATGTTGTCAAGTGCACGCTTCCCTTCATGACGCTTTTCCAAGCCTTTCTTCATAGAAGTGGCTTGGGCCTTGAGCTCTCCTCTTTTCTCTACATGGTTAGTGATAACACAAGAACTAGAGGAGGTAGATGCATCATTGTTAGAGCAACAAGGCAAAGAAAGTAATTCATCACATGATGTGCCAACATTACGAGTGGATGAACTACTAGGACTAGCACATGGCAATATAGAATTTTTAGGTAAAGTTGTGCCATTGTTCACATGAGGCTCACAAGATGTTACCTTTGTAGTGATGGCCTCATGAGCTAACTTTATACTAGCATAGGATGCTAGAAGATCATCATTAGAGCTAGATAGCTTTTCATGACTTTCTTCCAACTTCCTATACTTGCTAGTTAGCAACTCAAGTTGAGCCCTTAGCTCAACATTCTCCTTCAAAGTCGATGCTTCACAAGAAATGGAGTTAGTAGCACAAGCATCATTAACATTAGGAATAGAAGAAGAAAGCTTAGCAAGCTCTTCATTTAATCTAGCATTTTCCTTTTTCGTGACTTTATATTTAGCATGAGCATGGTCACGTTCTTTAATAATTTTAGCAATTATTTCATTATGAGACTCCTCTATAGATTCTAATTTTCCTCAAAAGAAGCACGAGTCTTTTGCTCTTCCTCAAGGGCATCTTCTAACGATGCCTTCTCCATAGCATCCATCTCTTTCAATCTTACCCTTTTCTTCAAGGCTCGCTTCCAAAGCCTCAATAGTTTCCCTGCGCTCAACAAGGGCGCTCATGATTTCATAGAGGTTATCACAAGCATTTTTATTTTTTGAAAGATCCTTAAGAATAATTACACCTTTATCATGAAGGAGAGCATCATTATTTTCCTCATCATCTTTTTCATCATTATTATCATTATCATTACCATTGCTAGAAGAAGATTTAGCCATAAGGCAATGAGAGGTGGATGAAGAGGAACAATTAATTTTTGAACTACTCAAGTTCACATCTTGTTGCATAGCCAGAGTTAGAGGGAACACAATCATTTTTATCATGGCAACAAGATAAAGCAAGCATATCATAAAGAGATTCATCCAAGCAATTTTTTGATGATATGCAAGGACTATCAACACTAGCATGTAAATCATTTATAGTGCTATGTGTGTTTAGGTCCAAAGATGAAGCATTGCAACAAGATAGAGATAAATGATCATCAATAATGAGCTCACTATCAATGTTGCAAAACCTATCACTACTCACCATCACATTGGTTTGTGGCTTACCACATTTTGGTGAAGTAGACAAAGACGAGAGCTCGTCACGGCCGGAGGTGGAGGGAGAGCAATCCTCCTCAATAGCGTTGGACACTCCATATTTATCTTGAAGCTTGGTCCAAATCTCATGAGCATTCCGTAGAGGCAAGATTGACTCGAAAACTACAACACTCACAAATTTGCAAAACTCATTAGACGCTAGAGCATCTAGATATAAGTTTTTCTCATCCTCTAAAGTCGTACCTTCGTAATCCTTTGGAGGAGAAAAACCTATATCTAAGATACGCTCAATATTGGGGTCCAAGACCCGTAAGTGACTAAGCATATGAGTTTTCCAAACATTAAAATTTGTGCCATTGAATATAAACATGTGATCGTGCACTAATCCTCTAAATGACATCTTTACTCTCTAGGCGGTAAAGCCAAACAAGAGAGACGAGGCTCTGATACCAATTGAAAGGACAAGGATGTCGCCTAGAGGGGGGTGAATAGGCGAATAATTTTTTTCCGGTTTAGGGCTTGATAATTGCGGAATAAAACTATGTGTTTAAATTAACAAGCCAACAACCTAAGTAAACTAGGCTCACCTATGTGCAACAACAACTTATGCTAAGCAAGGTAAGCAACAAGGTGATAGCTAGATATAGAACTTCAAGCACGAAGGCTATCACAATGTAAATTGCATAAGTAAAGAGCTCGGGTATAGAAATAACCGAGGCACGTGGAGACGAGGATGTATTCCCGAGTTCCTCCTTGTTAAGGGAGTACGTCTCGTTGGAGGGGTGTGAGCTCGCCACAAGAGTCCTACTCAAGATGCCACAAAGGCCTCACCCTATTCTCCGATGAACCTCACCCAAAGGGTTAGGTTCACCTTCCACTATCGGAATCCTTCAAGGCGGAATCCGGAGCCTTTACAACGATCTTGGGGCACACACCCACAACCAAATTGGGGGCTCCCAAATCTTCCCGAAGCTTCACAACTCGAAGTCTTCGCGAATGAGGCCAAGGAGCCTACTACTGAGGAGGGGAAAGCCCTCATTCGTCCTAACGACATTGAGTAAGTGTACTAATTTTGTAATTTTGAACATGTAATTTCATTTTGGTCATAATAATTTGGCATATGTAGTAATGTTTGATTATTTCGCAGCAATTGTACATATCATAAGGGGACCCGCATGCCAAATGGCTTGCTTGGAGCTCTGATTAGGAAGTTTTGGCTGGGCTTCTACACTCCTGACCCCTTAGGCAAGAAGAAGCTAGCCACTAGTTGGCTGGATCACCAAGTTTTGGGTAAGACTAATTTCTCAAGTTTCATTCATAGTTTATGATCCCACTATGGTAACTCACGACTCTCACAATTTTTTATGCATGATTGAAGCGGCATTATCGGGTGTTGGAGGAGGATAGGCCCTCGGCGGACAAGACTTTGCGTGCGGCTTGTGTGAGGTTGACACCGCAGCAGTGGTACAACCAAAAGCATACGACCGCCAATCACTTCATGTCTGAGAAGGGCAAGAGGGCCAAGAAGACGGACAATGTCAAGGAGCGGCCGAAGATGACGGTTGAGGATTACATGTCGGTAAGTAAAACTGTCAATGGAATTCTATATTGCTGCTAAGTTGCCATTCAATTATCTGTTCTTGAATTGAGTATTGCATTTTCAGGTTATGCCCGACTGGCCGAGGAGAAAGAAGACGCATGGGAGGCATTGGCTAAGCGGTGGGCCGGGGAAGACCCCGAGTTCAATGCCGTGAGCATGCGAAACAAGGCAAACCGAGGCCACGAGGGAACACACAGTGCGGGAAACCGCAACCATGACCGCTTCAAGAACCATGTGGTATATACATACATGGAACAACCTTCTTATTTCCTGTCATGTTCCTACTTGATACGCATAACATTTCTTTTGGTGATGCAGGAGGGCGAAGCCGGTGCGGAGCTTACTCACTTGAAGGCGTGGCAGAAGATGAAGGAGAAGAAGCCCGATCGTACTCAGCCTTAGCCACAGCTTCCCGAGTACTTCGGCAGTTTCGAGGAGGACTTGCACAACTACTGCAAGACGGTCCAGGATATTCACCCGGAGGTGGATGACCCCCTTGAGGAGGAGGCCAACAAGACTTCGTTGCTCCTGTCAGGGGCACGGATTGCAGCATGGCCGTTTACGCGTTCTTCATAAAAAGGTCAAGCCTACCTCGAGCTTCACGCATGTAAAGGCTACCCTCCCCGCCAGCAGCCCCCTATCCCGCCTCCTCGACAGCCTCGTCAATCCAGCTCCACCGATGTGAGTTCTTCTCATTTTCATCCTATTTACGATATTCGTTTTTGCATGGCTAAGTTGACGAGATTCATTATTTCCGAAATTGTAGCCTGAATTGGACACGGCCTACGCTTGCCACTCATACGGAGTATCAGGTGGCCTCTCAGGAGTGGCAGCTGAGGAATGAAGCCTACGCCTCGTACCAAGAGTTGTTTGAAACTATAAGTCTCAACCTTAATTTTTGCAAAAGATGACAAGCCCCACTTACCCTAGTTGGAAGTTTTATCTTGACATCTAAACTATCTTGCAGACGATGATGAGGTTTTTTGCCACTGGAGAGCGGGAGCCGATAGGAGAGCGGCCTCCTAGGCCGGGGCCGTTGCCAATTTTTCCATCGAAGGACCAGTTCGCTCTCACATTCTACTCATCGACCCCGGGAAGTTCTTTGCCAAACCACTGGTTACCGCTTTCCTTTGCCTCGCAAGTTGCTAACTCTCTCTCAAACATGTAGGGAACGGGATGTTCGGGGAACGCACACTTTGATCGTGCTTCTCCTAGTTCCTCGCTGGGTTTGCGTGAGATCACACTGTTTCATCCTGATGGTCCTTCTCCAGGTGATTCGCCTAGTTCTACTGTCGCGACAAGCCGTCCGTCGCCACATCTCACCGCGGGAGATCTCGGGCTGACCCCGTCTCCGCCTCACTAGATGTAGGGCTATGTGTGTGTATACTTGATGATGATGATGATATGATCTTGTCCTATGTGTGTATCCATTTAATGATGATGCTATGATCTTGTTTGTACTTGATTTGACTGCCAGTTTGATGTTATTGTTGCTATTATTATTAAAAGAAACAGAGATTGGTTTGAGCGGCTTGACCTCCCAGGGTTGCAGTGACTTCAATATATATAGGAGACCAGATTACATAGGATTACAACGATCTTATCAGATCGGTTTGACAGCTATCTACAGCTAGCTAGACTTGAAGCATACGAAACATATTACAACAACCATACAGGATCTCAACAACTCGTTTAACACGCCCCCCTCAAACATAGCTCTCCAAATTGAGATGTCGTTTGAAAATCTCGAGTTGTTTGACAGGAAGTGGTTTTGTGAAGCCATCTGCAACCTGATCGCCTGATGGAATAAACCTGACTTCCAACAGCTTGTTCGCCACACGCTCTCGGACAAAATGAAAGTCCACCTCAATATGTTTTGTCCTCGCATGGAACACTGGATTAGTAGATAAATAAGTGGCTCCCAAATTATCACACCACAAACACGCAACTCTTGGCTGTGGAACACAAAGTTCACCAAGCACTGACTGGATCCAAATTATCTCGGCTGTAGCATTTGCTAGAGATTTATACTCGGCCTCCGTACTAGAGCGAGACACTGTCGCTTGCTTCCTAGCACTCCATGAAATCAGATTTGGGCCAAAGAACACTGCAAAACCTCCTGTGGAACGACGATCATCAGAGCAACCTGCCCAGTCCGCATCAGAAAATGCGCTAACAAGTGTCGAAGAAGACTTTCTGATCTTCATGCCCAGATCCATTGTGAACCGAAGATACCTCATAATACGTTTTACTGCTGACCAATGTGACATGGTTGGTGCATGTAAATATTGACATACCTTATTAACAGCAAAGGCAATGTCTGGCCGGGTCATGGTGAGATATTGCAGTGCACCCTATGCACTCCTATATCGAGTCACATCCTCTTCAGCTAGGAGCTGTCCCTCATTAGCTGATAACTTTTCTATTGATGACATTGGTGACGTGACTGGCTTGCACTTCTCCATGGCAAAACGCTTGAGCAAATCTGTCACATACCTCCCTTGCGAAAGAGTGATACCATCCGAAGCTTTCCTCACTTCAATGCCCAAAAAATAATGGAGATCACCAAGATCCTTGAGAGCAAAGTCTCCCCTGAGCTGCTGCAGCAATCCCGTGACAGCACTCTGCGTGGAACTCGCCACAATGATGTCATCCACGTATACTAGAACAAACATAGTGACTTCTGACTTGGCAAGAAAAACATTGATGTGTCAGACTTGGAGGGAACAAAACCGAGCTGCTGAAGTTTGGAACTCAACCTAGCATACCACGCTCGTGGTGCTTGTTTCAGCCCATACAACGCCTTGTCTAGCTTGCAAATCAACGGATCTCCCTTTTCAAACCCAGGTGGTTGTCTCATATAAACCTCCTCTTCCAGAACGCCGTGCAAGAACGCATTCTGAACGTCGAGCTGACGAAGTGTCCATCCTCGTGAGACTGCAATTGACAAAACAAGTCTAATGGTGGCAATTTTGACAACTGGACTAAATGTGTCCTCATAATCAATTCCATACCGCTGCTTAAACCCTTTAGCAACCAGCCGTGCCTTATACCTATCAATGGTACCATCAGACTTTCTCTTAATTTTATACACCCACTTACAGTCGATGACGTTCTTCCCTTCCCTTGAGGGCACAAGATGCCATGTCTTGTTTCTTTCTAATGCACCATATTCCTCCTCCATTGCAAGCTTCCAATTCGGATCATCAAATGCCTGCCGGATATTCTCAGGTTCCCCTGTCACACAAAGATTTCCATAGCGAACAAAGCCATCAGGAACTCTGTTAGGTTTCCTAATATTGTTTGATGAACGTGTCACAACTCGAGTCAGCACAGAAGATCCCGAACGACCAGCAGCAACAGATCCTGGTGTGGTTGCTGCAGCCCTTGGCGCAGTCGATCCTGTTGCCTCCAATGTATCCGTCAAAGGAGCGGGAGACGCCGCAGAAGATCCCGTCGCAGAGGCCGAAGGCGACCCCTGCTCTGCATGCAGCGAACCGGAGTCCGCCACGTTGCCGTTGTCAGACGCGTGCGGACCCGCGGGTGGAGATCCCGCGGCGGATTGTGTCGGGCTGCCTGCTGCGCCTGCAGACGGGCCAGAATCACCTTCGGATCCTGTGCTCGTCGATCCCGACGCTGATCCTGTCGGGGAATCACCTCCAGAGTCCGTGCCATCGCTATTTGCTCCGTGCACATCATCCTGTGTACCAGAAAAACCACTAGCAGCAGAATTAGCAGGATTAGCTAGTTGATCATCTACTAAATCACCCCCTTGATCAAAACGTGTGAAGGAAAACAGATCTGGAGGAAGGAGGAGTACTTCGGCACGAAGACGAGCACCAGCATTAGAATGCAATTCAGAGAAGGGGAATACGTGCTCGTCGAAAACTACATCCCGAGAAATATAAACACGACCACTTGAAATATCGAGACACTTGTATCCCTTATGGAGATTGCTATAGCCAAGAAAGACACAACGCTTGGAGCGAAACTCGAATTTGCGGGAATTGCAGGGACGCAATTTGGGCCAACATGCGCACCCAAAAATGCGAAGAAAATTGTACTCGGGTTTGCGTTTAAACAGAAGCTCTAGTGGGGATACAAGATTTGTGACTCGACTATGCATACGGTTAATGAGGAAAGTGGCCGTGAGGAAGGCTTCATCCCAGAACTTAAGAGGCATATTAGCATGCGCTAGAAGACTAAGGCCAACTTCAACGATATGTCGGTGTTTACGCTCGGCTGAGCCGTTCTGTTGATGAGCATGGGGACAGGAGACATGGTGTTCAATGCCAACACGCTGAAAAAAGGAACTTAATTTTTGGTACTCAGATTGCAAGGCAAGAATTTTGCGATAAAAAAGACGTTCAACATAGTTCTGAAAATCATGAAAACGTGCAAACACATCTGATTTATTTTTAAGAAGATAGATCCATGTAAACTTGCTATAGTCATCAACGAAGCTTACATAATACTTGTGGTTACCAACCGAAGAACAGGCTGGTCCCCATACATCCGAGAAAACCAGTTGTAGAGGGAAACTAGAGACACTAGTGGACTTGGGGTAAGGGAGTTGACGACTCTTCCCTTTTTGACACGCATCACAAACCGATTGCGCAAAATCATCCTTTACACAAGGAAGTTTATTATGACTAAGAACATGTTGAACAATATTGAAAGAGGGGTGTCCTAGACGCCTATGCCATCGAGAAGTCGATGGCTTATTGACTCCAAAAGCTTGCTTTGACGACGAAGAAGAACTTGGTAGGAGAGGATAGAGGCCATCACGGCATCTACCTTGAAACATGACCCTCCTCGTGCCCCGCTCCTTCAGAAAAAAAATCAAACGGATGAATTTCAAGAAAAGCATTATTATCATATGCTAATTTGTGAGCGGAAACAAGACTTTTGGTGGCTTTTGGAATATGCAAGATGTTTTTAAGATGTAGTTTATCACAAGGGGTGTGAATAATAGATTGACCAACATGGCTTATATCCATACCTGATCCACTAGCTGTGTGGACTTGGTCGTGTCCGTTGTAGCGATCACGGACGGTGAGCTTGTCGAGGTCACCTGTGATGTGATCCGTTGCTCCGGAGTCGATGTACCAGGGGTCGATGTTGTAGGAGTGGGTGACAGCTCCGGCCACCTTTTCTTCTCCATGGTAGTTCTTCTCAAAGCGCTTCCAGCACTTCAGCGCCGTGTGCCCATACTTGCTGCACACCTGGCATTGCGGACGCGGGTTACCGTTGGCGTCGAACGGCTGATGGCTACGGTTGACGTTGGCATTGCTGTTGTTGTTGCTGCTGCCATAGCCACCGCCGCCATTGCCGCGTCCACCATCTCCACGGCCACGTCCAAAACCTCGGCCTCCACCGCCACCACAGTTGCCATGGCGGCCACCACGGGACGCCAGATTGACGGATGATGCACCGCCGCCAGAGGAGCCGCCGCCCCCATAGCCGAAGGCAGCGGAGCCGCCACCAGAGGCTCCTCCTCTATTCTGGATGTTGAGTCTGTTCTCAAAATTGAGAAGATGAGCATATAAATCTGAAAGTGATACCGTCTCAGTTCTGGTGGTCATGGAGGTGACGAGTGGATTCCACTCGGAGTCGAGGCCGGCGAGGATGCACGACGCAAGATCGTCGTCCTCCATCTTGGAACCAGCAGCGGTCATGGCTTCGCCGAGGCTCCACATCTTGGCGAAGTACTCCGCGATGTTCAAGTCGCGCTTCTGGGTTGTCGCGAGCTGCATCCGGAGCTGCATGATCTGCGCCCGAGACTGCGACGAGTGCATCGCCGTGAGCGCATCCCACACGGACGCGGTGGTGGTGAGAGACGTCACCTGCGTGAGTACCTCTCGTGACAGGGAGGAGAGGAGAAACCCAAGGATCTGCTGATCCTGGGAGATCCACTTGGTGTACGCCTCGTTGATGATGATCCGAGGCATCTTCTTCCCGTCCTTGTCTTCTTCCTCAACCATGAGGGTCTTGGGCGGTTCCTCCGTCGTGCCGTCGAGGAAGCCGACGAGCTGGAGTGACCGCAGAGGCGGCATGACCTGCGCCTTCCAGAGAGGAAAGTTATCCCTTCCCAGCTTCTCAGTCACCGATCCATGTTGCAAACCGGCGGTGGCGACGGGAGTTGACGAGGATGACGAGCTGCTCGACATGGTGGAAAAGGTAGGCTCTGATACCATAAAAGAAACAGAGATTGGTTTGAGCGGCTTGACCTCCCAGGGTTGCCGTGACTTCAATATATATAGGAGACCAGATTACATAGGATTACAACGATCTTATCAGATCGGTTTGACAACTATCTACAGCTAGCTAGACTTGAAGCATACGAAACATATTACAACAACCATACAGGATCTCAACAACTCGTTTAACAATTATTACTGTGATTATTACTGGGATTAGTGCTGTTATTACTGCTAAAAACAAAAAAAGGAAGAATTCTGCTGTCGAACTACGCCGACGGCATTGCCGTCGGCATACGATGGACGCCAGGGCTTCCAGGTTCGGCCACGTCGTCTCTTATGCTGACGGCTTTTTGCCGTCGGCGTAGTGCGACGCCAGGTCGTCCCAGGTTCGGCCACGTCGTCTCCTATGCCGACGGCAAAACCGTCGGCGTAGTGTAACGCCAGGGCTTCCCAGGTGCGGCCACGTGTCCACCTTATGCCGAGAGCATTACTGTCGGCGTAGAGCTGCGCCACGGGCTCCCAGGAACGGCCACGTGTACCGTCTATGCCGAGAGCATTGCCGTCGGCGTATAAAATATGACGGCGACGTTTGGCCGTTAGAGTTCCTGGGGACCCACCTGGCCTGCGCCGACGGCTAAGTTTGGCCGTCGGCACGAAGGCTACGCCGACGGCTTTTTAGACGCCGACAACAAAAGTATCTACGCCGAAGCCGTATTACGCCGAGGGAGGTACGTCGAGGGCAGCCGTCGGCGTAGGCTGTGCCGACGGCCTTCCTGGCTATACCGAAGGCTAAAAGCCGTTGGCGTAGCGACTGTTTCCTGTAGTGATACATTGAACTAGTTGGTCTTTAATTTTTTTAGGGAAAATCTAATCATAGGGCGCCCTACGGTTGGCATATCCACAGACGCAATATGGATCGTAGATAATGGAATATATGGTTGAGATTTATGTAGACCAAGTCAATGTAGATTGCGCACGTTTGAGTGTTTGAAAAAGACAAAATTGGTGATGTCATCCCGCATTAAATGCTAAATTTAAAAATTCAAAAAGTTTTGTAGCTCAAACCGTTTATCCGATTTATGATCCGTTTTCACCGTTAGACTCCTCGCGTCGAGATCTTCGAAACTAGATCCCATGTCGATATGTTTCGACGAAATTTTTTTCGGAACCAAAAGTTACCAACCCCATAACATGTAAGTTACCAGGGTTTAATACATAAGTTACCAACCCAAAAAAGTCTGTATGGAGGCTATTTAGTATGCATGCAGAAAAAGACAAAATTGCTGACATCATCTGCATTAAATGTAAAATTCGAAATTTCAAAAACTTTCATAGCTCAAACCATTTATCCGATTTACGATCTGTTTTCACCGTTGGGCTCGTCGCGTCGAGATCTTCGAAACTAGATCCCATGTTGCTATGTTCTGATGAATTTTTTCCGAACCCGAAAGTTACCAACCCATAACAAGTAAGTTACCAACCCCATAACATGAAAGTTACCAACAATGTAGTGATAGAGTTACCACCCAGTACTAAAAATGTTACCCACTATAGACTAATGGAGTTTTCACCCGTTATTGATGGAGTTATCACTCAGTAGTGATGAAGTTATCAATCTAGACTGAAGAAATTATCCACCCAATATTGATGGAGTTACCCACCCAGTAGTAGTGGAGTTACCCACCATAGACTGATAGAGTTATCCAACCAATAGTGATGGAGTTACCCACCCTAGACTGATTGAGTTACCATCATATGCTGAAGGAGTTACCCACTCTAAACCGATGGAGTTACCCACCCTAAATTGATACAGTTACCGCCCAATAGTGATGGAGTTATCCATCCTAGACCGATATAATAACCCTCTCTAGAACAATGAAGTTACCATCCATTGTATAGTATAGGGTGGTAACTTACGTATTACAGCCTGATAACTTACGTCTTAAGTCGTTGGTAACTTTCGGGTAAAAAAAAAATTCGTCAGAACATATCAATATGGGATCTAGTTTTGAAGATCTCGACGCGACTAGTCTAATGGTGAAAACGGATCATAAATCCGATAAATGGTTTGAGCTGTAAAACATTTCAAATTTTTGGATTTTGCATTAAATGCGAGATGACGTCATCAATTTCGTCATTTAATGCATGCATGCAAACATAGGCTAATATCCCGTGACTTTGGATGAATAATTAAGAAAAAAATCCTAATGCCCTATGGTTATGCCAAATCTAGGGCGCCCTATACATAGTCCCGTCCTTTTTTAATACTCCTATACAAACGTGTTAAGAGACGATACATTGACACAAACCCCAATACTCACGGGCCGTTTGGGTGAATCATGGGGATGCTTCTTACTGGAGTGTCCGTTAGCTTGAACAGGAGAAGCCAAAACGCCCCCTCTCTGTACAATGTGGGTCGAACTCTTGTTCGTGGCTTTGTGCTTCCATGGCTCTATAGATAGATAGTGCCAAAGCTAGCTATACACCCGTAGCATTTGTTTCCTTCTCTCTACTCCTATCAGGCTACCACTCAAGCCAAAACACACTTGTTTTCAAATTCTGCCCGATGGGGTCCAAGCTGGCCTAGCTTCGTAACAAACTGACCCCTACCCGTCAACAAAAGAAGAAAAAAAACGACATCCCTTGCGGCCGCCAAACTTGCGTCTGTCCATTCCTTGCCACCGGGTGCTTCACGTCGGGCGCCGGTGAGGGATGGGTCAGGGCGTAAGACACACTGTTCAACTTGATCACCGACGAGCAAGTATAATTAGGATATTATTATGTGGAAACTACAAATGCAGGTCGAGCTCCATGAAGCTCTTTATTTTGAAAAAAATGAAACCATTAGTGAAGTTTTAAAAAAAAAAATCTAAAAAAAGCCTGGATGTAGAAAAAATTCTATTCTACAAACGTGCAAAACCTCGAATCAAAATATTTTATATTCTGGGGTACACAAAATAACTAAATCTGACAAATTAGGAAGAGTTACAATTTTGCACTGTTCACTACTTTTAAATGTCAGACTTTGTCATTTTTGTGCAGTCCAAAATATAAGATATTCTTAGTTGAGATTTTAAATGTTGATAGAATACAACATTGTCTATATGCAGGATTTTGTTTTCAGATTTTTTGAAAACTCAAAATGTGATTTTTCAAATTTTCTAAAATAAAGAGCTATATGAAGCTCGTCCTCCATTTGTCCACTCTCGTTATTATTCCACTAGAGACCCCAATTGTGTACGTTTTTCCTTTCAAACTAAGACTAAAGGAAATTTTCCGACGTTTTTCCTTTGGTCAATTATTTTGAATCAAATGTATGAATAGTGTTGCCATGGGGAAATCTCCTATTTCTATGTTATTCCTCCACTTTTTTTTTCCTTTGAACCGAACACGCCCTAAAATACCGTTTTTGTTTTTGTTTTTGTTTTATGCTCTCAGTTTTATTTTTCTTTGAAAACGGATGAAAATTTTATATTCCATTTTCAACCCCAATAACGATCCCTGCTTCTTTGAATATAGTCGTGTTGTTTCAGGTAAATTTTTTCTTGCGCCCACTCCTTCGTCAAACTATGATCTCGGAGATTCGCCTGCATTTTTTTTTGAAACAAAACGGGCAATTTGCCTCATTTTATTTAAAAATGTCGAAGGGAATTGACCGGTTAATTAGCGGGAAACCGTACTAAAACCGATACAAACACTCTCGCAAGCCGTCATGGAACACGACCGCTTCGAGGGCACACACAACCGCCCTGGCAACTACTGCACACACACTGTGAACGTGAGGGCCTTCGACGGGTTGCCCTCCGGCGGCATCGTCATCACTTCTCCTCGAGCAAGCGACTCCGACTTCAACGAGGGACGACCACAAGAAAGTCTCACCACAGAGTCATCGAAAAGCCAACACCAGGGATGACTCATCGCGCAGAGCAGGCAACTCCGATTCTGCCGAGGAACTCCGGAGAGGAGATGGGCAAGACCTGCGCCGAAGAACATCATCACCACTGGCCCGTCCCTGCAGGTCATCGTACACCACTCAAAGATGGATAGGCTTGAGAAACAGAGCGGCTTCAACTTCACAGCCAGGAGAGACCAAGACGGAGACACTCGGACACGCCGGACAGAGCCGACTACGAAGCCATTGCCGCGACCAAACCATTGCTCCTCCACATTGTCGTTGCCGCGCAAACCACCACACGGAAGACCCACTTCGCCCACCGGACTGCCGGCCGCGAAGTCGTGAGCGGCCAGCCCACCGGCAAGCGCGAAAGGAAGCAAGCTTTTCAAAGCGACGCCCCCAAGGAGGAAAACGACGTCAAGGACGACGCTCATCGCCCAACCCGACGGGTTAGATTTTCACCTGAAAAGATTGCTTCGAGGATGAAGAGGTCGAAGAAGACTTCACGGCAGTGCCTCCAAGGAGGAACGCGACGCCCGCGGGCGCCGCCGCCGCCGGCTGGCAACAACCGGACCAAACTTTTGTCCGAAGCTTTTCGACAGCCACCTCATGCCCACGCCGCCACTGAACCGCTCACCCATGACGTGGCAGCCGCGCCACCACCACGCCAGGCCACCACTAATCCTCGAAGCCGAGATCTTGCCGCCCAGAATCAGCACCCAACCCGCAGCCACGCCGCCACCATGAAAGCGAGCCAACCGTCGTCAGAGAGAGTCACCAGGGGCCTGGAAGGAGAGCTGCCACCCCCACCACGCCAAGCCAGCCAAGCCGCCGGGGAGATCCCGAACTGCCCGCCGCCGCCGCTGTCCATGGGCTGCCGCCGAGGCATCGAGCCGCTGGAGCAGCACCGCCCTGGTAGCCCCCCGCCGCATCGCATCGTCGCCCACCGCCGCGCCGCGTCGAAGAGGCTGGGCCGAGCCTCCCCCACCGCCACCTACCGGAGCCGCCGCCCCGAGCACCAAGATCCGCCGCCCCAGGACAGCCGGAGACCCCATCCCCTATGGGGGCGAGGTGCGCCGCCACCGCGGACCAAGCCAGCGGCAGCGGCGGAGTGGGGGACGGGGAGGTGCCCCCGGCGGCTAGGGTTCTGGGGGCCTCCGGAGTCGCTCGCGTGAGCGACCCGGGAGGCAGGGGTGTGCAACGCAATGCCCAATACTTTGGGAACGTTGGCAAAACTTAGGTAGTAACATACATAATATCTTATCTCACGTTGTGGCTTGCCGGTTCAAGCCACCGGAGTAAAAGATAGGCACTGCCGGTGTGTGGCGTGAAAATCTTTCCTCTCATCTTCATGAAATCTACGATCCGGTTTAAACTCTTGTCCTTTGCAAATAACAAAACTTACCGGATTCAACTGTGAGATTGGTGGACGTGGCGTACAGCAAGGGGTAATATCCAGATCTTGGACAACGTGCGTCCAGCCTACTTCAACCTTCTCTTTCCGCTCTCAAGTGTCGTCATCCTCAAGCCAACATCAATGTTATGGTGTCCGTCCTAGCCAGCGTCAGCATCCACACTAGAAGGCCTGGGGCGAATACAGTAGAGCCTTGCGGAGGTGAGTAGAGAGGCGAGCAGAGAGGCGATGCGGGGCACCCGCCGGCGGCTGATGCTGGCTCCCGGCGCGTTCTCGCCGGAGCCGGCGTCAGCGTCGGGATCGCGTTTCTCAGCCCTATGCACGGAGGTTCTGGTGGATCGGGATGCGGAGGCGCTAGCTGTGGAGGTCGCGGCGGACGTTCTAGCGGGGGACCGTCTGGTGTCTCGCGATGACGTTTGTCGGCCGGCGATCTCGGAGCTCGATCTGGCTAGGGGGTTCTGGGCCTACGTCGACTCTCCCTCGACGGCCAATCACTTCTGGGAAGGTGGATCATCGTCCGACGGCGGCGAGGTGCAAGGTACGTCTGGTTCGTTTTGTTGCAGGTCGAGCGAGGAGAAGGTGGAAAGGAGGCGGGTGCGTTCTTCATCCCCGCTGGCTGAGCAACCTCGGCCGGCCACGGCGGTGAGGCCACGGTCCGGCGGGGGTGGCCAGGGTGGAGCTCTCCGGCTGCCGGCGGTGTGAGTTGGGTGGCATGGTCCTCTTCCTCGCCCAAGGATCACGCCCCCGGCCTGTCTCGGGGAGTTCTTCCCGGAGGAGTTGGTGGAGGCGATGGATGCGGCGGATCGGTCGCTCGCCGGCTCTTCTTCATTCGGTGCTGATGCAGGGGCGGAGTTTGTGGATCGCGTCGATCACGGGAGCGTTGTGCATGGAGGTGGGCCAGGGCATGTGTCGGTTAGGCCGTGGGCTCACCTGGGCCACCGGTTAAGGGGGTTATGGTCCAACCTGGACCCGTGCCCTAGGCTAAACGAGACTTCGTCCCTCGATCGTCGTCTACGCTCTTCCTCCGCCGGCGTTGCATCCTCTGTCTGCACCAACTCATCGACCGTTTGCGTCCCGGCTCCGGCGGGCCCTGTGGTGATCGGCTCCGGGCGCTCATTCGCAGAGGTGGTCTGCGCCCCGGTTGCTGTGATGGCTGGCCATCAGCCGTCGTGAGGTGGGGGGAGGCCGCCTCCGGTGGCTACCGTTCCCACGGGTGCTGGGGCTGGGGGAGCCTCCTCCTCCGCTCCTGCCGTCATCAACGCCGGGGGTCGCCCCTCGGCCGGCCGTCGTGATGCGTCGGGGCCCCCCACTTGGGCTCCACGGCAGCCAGCTGCTACGGCACCGGCCCCGGTGCAACTGCCGATTCTACACGGGGGCAGCCTCCGGCTGGGAACCTTAGGCCGCAGGCGCCGGTGCAGCAGCCGCGTGGTGCTGCGGGTCCGCAGCACGTCCAAGGTCAGAAGAGGAGAAAGCAGGGGGTGGCGGGTCAGGGTGCTGCGGTGCAGCCGCAGGGACCTCTTCAGGTCGCTGCGCCTCTGGTGGTGGCAGCACCACTGCAGCCCGTCGATGCGGCGGTGCTTCCTATGGTGGGGGCCCCTTCGGCTCAGGCGCCAAAGAAGATCAAGGTGTACTGTTGGAAATGCAAATCGAAGTCTCATGCGGCTAAGGATTGTTTGTGACAATTCGAAGCACCCGACAGCTAAGTGCCCCACCTTGAAGCTGCCGAGGCCTACGACTTTTGTGTCCGGTTTTGGGGACGAAGACCTGATGTTCACCCAGTTCCCGGACAGCGTGTATAAGGAGCTGCATTCCGCCATTTCGATCCCTACTGCTTGTGTTGAGGTGCATGGCGGGGCCGTCTCTGCGGCAACGGTTGAGGCACAGGTTGCTCGTATTTGCCCGGTCGCTGCGTGGAAGTGGGAGGCTTTACCACATGGTGCTAGTTCTTTTCTGCTTGGTTTCCCGAGCCAGGCTGCCAAGCTGGTCTTTAGTCAGTGGACACCCGAGGAGATTCCGCACAAGATGGAGCTGCACCAGGTTTGGGTCCATGTTACCGGTGTTCCGTATCCGCTGCGTCATTTTCTTGGTTTGTGGGCTGTTGGTACTCTCATTGGGACGACCATTGACGTTGATCTTCTTGCGCTGCGTCGCCGTGGTATTGTTCGTATTCTTGTTGGTATGGTGTCGGCAAATTGTTTCAAGAAGAGGTATGAAATTGGTCCTTTTATTAAGTCGGATGGAGTCCTAAAGTTAAAAGGATATGACTTCACCTTCCGACCGGAGACGGCTGACTTTGTTCCGGAGACTGACTTTGTGCCTTTTATCTGGAGCCGTAATGGTTATGATGATCCCTCAGATAAGGGTATGGGAGGGGACTCCGGTGTTGGCAAGGACTCTGGTGTCGCTCCTCCTTCGCAGGAGACGGATGGTGATACGGAGATGCCCAATGCGCCGGGCTGTGGGGATGTGGGTGGTAACACCTTGGCTGCCGCTGTGCAGTCTCTTCTTATTGGTAGGGCTGTTACGCCTATCAATCCGAGGTCCCGATCGCTGCACGTCGGTTCACCCACCCCGTCTTCTTCGGCATCCGGGGGGTGCGCCAGTGGCTTGGTGGCGGTCCGCTTGTCCGACTGCCGGAGGGGGGATCTCTCGAGCCGGTCACACCGGCCTCCCCTTCTACTCTGACTGTTGGGGGAGGTCGCTGCACCTCGTCACCCGCTGATGGGGGTTTGGCGACCCGGAGCAGCCCACCCACCCCACCTACTTCAGCCTCTAGGGGGGTGTGCTGGTGGCGGAATGTCCACTCTCCTCTCCTTTGGCCGATAGAGGGGCACTTGTGACACCGACCTCTCCTGTCGGGGGAGGAGGTGGCTGCTCTCCGGCCAATGGAGGGGGGACTATGTCTCTGGCCTCGTCGCCCACCCCGTCTACTCCTGCATCCGGGGGGGTGCGGCGGATGGGACTTTGGCACCGCCAGCTGGCGTGGTGCAGGCTGGACACGTGGTTGTCCCTCTCGCGTCGCCTGGAGCTGGGCCGCCAGACATGTTGGGGGTTGCTACTACAACCGAACCCCCATGCATGGTTACACTACTTGGAAAAGGCTTATAGGTAAGCCACGTATCCGTGGCGCACTGTAAGCATTGTGCGCCATGGCTAATTATGCGTGGCGCACCTCTTGGTGCTGCGCCACTGACACAAACTTATCCGTGGCGCAGGTTTCTGAGATGTGCGCCACGGCTAAGATGGGCCCTGGCCGGCGCGGCCTGTGCGCACTCAGGCGTGGCGCGGCACAAACATGTGCGTCACGGGTAGCCTCTTAGTCGTGGCGCATAGTAATACCCTGCGCCACGGGTAAGTGTAGCACCCGGCCGGCCCACACAGAGGGGAAATAAAAGAGCGCATCGATCCCCAGTGTGGCGCCGCTCTCGATCCGGCCCCGATCTCCTCCTCGCGCCGCCTCCGCCTCCTCCCCGCGCCGCCTCCGCCTCCGCCTCCTCCCCGCGCCGCCTCCGCCTCCTCCCCGTGCCGCCTCCGCCTCCTCCCCGGCCGCCTCCGCCTCCGCCACCAGGAATCCCGCAGGAGCAGGAGGACCCCACGGCGACGGCGCTCGATCCGCTGCTCCACGGCGACGGCGCGCGGCACTGGTAAGCCACCTCCCCGCCCCCTATCCCCTGACCCTCCTCCGCCTCCTCTCTGCCCTCCTGCTCCCCCGCCCCTAACCCTAGATTGACGGCCCTCTCCAACTCCCTCTCCCTCCCGCTCCCCTCCCCCAAGCTCCCCCTCGCGGTCCGCGCCGCCGCCCCCTATACCTCCCCTCGCGGTCCACTCCGTCCCGGCCGCCTCGCGGAGCACGACGTCGTGCTCGCCCTCGCGGACTCCCGCGGCATCCCGCGCGCACCCGCAGCCGGACCTCCTCTCCTCCCTTGCCAATGCCGGCCGCCCCGACCTCGTCTGCGCCATCCTCCGCTAGGCCGCCGACCTCCGCTCCTCGCCGCGCTCCGCTGCTTCCTCTCCCCGGCCTCCGACGCCGCCTACGAAGCCAAGGGACGCAGGAAAGAAGGAGAACGCCGTCGAGCACCGTGGACTGCGTCGACTCCCTTGTCCTGGCCGCGGCCGTGTCTGAGCTGGACGGCGGGGAGGTGGCCGGCCTGATGAGGTACCTCGTCAAGTGGATCAGCAAGTACTGGAGGTTCTCGGAGGCGCGTCCTTGCCCGGAAGCAGTGGGAGTTCCAGGGTTGGAGCCGTGCGAGAGCGTGCCATCGCTCGGTGCGGTGACCAGGGGGATAGTGTTAGGGTCTTGATAGCTAGGGTCAGGATTTGGTTCTAGTGTTTTAGTGTTCCGGTCAATAACACTAGTTAGGCTTATTAGGTGAGCTGCTGGCTTGAATGGCCGTAATGGTTATGGCTTTAGCTAATTGCTCTGGTTGAGTAGGTACACTAGATGTATATGGTCCGTGGCTGCTACTTGCTGGTATTCTCTTACATTATATGTGCTATTTTCTTTCCTAACCACCAGACTGAATTCTGTGTTTGTTTCGAACTTATTTTCTTCGAAAGCCGATGATTAAAATGTTGTGGCACTAGGTTGTAGGCCTGCAGGTCTTGTGAGCCTTGTGATATGCACAAGTACCAAGTCTTGTGCATCATACTTGGCTCACAAGATCCTGCAGGTCTACTTGTGTGTCCGACCTAAGTATGAGGCGCAAAATCTAAGTCATTTTTATTTTGTTTTGTTTTTTTCTTCTAAGCCGATGATTAAAATGTTGTGACACTAGGCATTTTAGCCTCCCTGCAGCGAACGGCACACAACGAGCGTCTACCTTTGTCACCGAACCCAATGGCTGGATTTAGCCTACCTGCTGGCATGTTCCCTGGCATTATTGTGTTGTCTTTGTTCACCGGCCAGCCATTGGATCCACCTCCTGTAGGTCGGTGAATAAAGACAATACAACGATGCTGTTGGGAACACAAGCCCTCAGGTAGGTTGAATCCAGCCACTGGATTTGGGTGACACAATAATGAATTGCCGAGGATCCTGCAGGTCTACTTGTGTGTCCGACCTAAGTATGAGGCGCAAATCTAAGTCATTTTTATTTTGTTTTGTTTTTTTCTTCTAAGCCGATGATTAAAATGTTGTGACACTATATGATTCAGGGAGGAGCTAGTGAACCTTGTGATATGCACAAATAAACATTTTGTGCATCCTACTTGGTTCACTTGCTCCGTCTCTGAAATGTGTGTCCAATTTAAATATGTATGAGGCACAAATCCGAAATCATTTTGTTTTTTCTCTCTTTCTGAATGCCGATGATTAAAATGTTGTGTCACACTATGTGATTCAGGGAGGTGCTAGCGGACCTTGTGATATGCACAAATAAACATCTTGTGCATACTCTTACTTGGTCCGCTTGCCCCGTTCCTGATCAATGTGTGTCCAATCTAAGTATGAGGCATAAACTCAAATCATTTTGTTTCTTCTCTATGAATTGACAAAGCCGATGATTTAAACTATGCCATGGTAAAGGCAAGGAGAGTGTGTACAATGCCTTGTAGTATATATGACGAGTAGTGGACTCGGCAAATCCCAAGGTTGTGTACTCCGGGTTGATTGAGGGGGAGAGAGTATGAATGTTGGTGGCTAAGACGGCTAACAGGGGGCGAGTTTACCCAGGTTCGGCCCCTCGAGGTGAGGTAAAGACCTACTCCTGCTTGTATGGTATTATCGAGGTGGCTACAATGGCGAGATGCAATCCCGCTAGGGTTTGTGTGCTGCTTGCTCAACCTAGATGACGCACCCTCCTGGCCTTTATATCACAGGCCAGGTCTCGGGTGGACGGTGCGGATTGCACGTTACAGAATAAGGAAGATCATCACCGGCTTCACCAGCTACTTGGGCCACATGGTACACTTCATGGGCCTCTCTTGGCGTGACCCAGGTACTACCACCGTGGGGTACCCGAAAGGTAGCCCCACGACAGTAGCCCCCGAGTGCTTAGTCGAATCGCAGAGTCGAGTAAAGGACTCCTTTCTCCGGGCACGCCACCTGACTCCTTCACGAGCCAATCTTCGGCTGCTACTGTCTTGAATAATCGAGTGCGCTTCATGATCTTCTTGACTCGCCAGCATTCGACTGTCGTTGTCCTTAGTCATCGGGTGCGCGAACAGCGCTCCCGATGGGAGTAGCCCCCGAGATTAAGCTGAATTGCTTGCAATTGAGGTTAAACTCAATTTTTCTTCAGTCGAAAAGCCCGCTCCCGATGGGAGTAAAAAGATGACTCGAAATGCCCAAGTCAAAACTGGCCTTGCTCGACTTACTTTGTACTCAGCCTTGATGGCCTACGGAATCGACTTAAACTCAGCTCTGAAAGCTTACTGGTTGGAGTCCATGATGAATTCGGGTGTCATCAGCTTTGTAAAGCTTACTATGTACTTGTCTCACTCGAATGGATTATCGAGTCGACTCAGCTCTCAGAGCTTACTGTTCCTTGTTGTACTCGAAAAAACTGTCCGGGTGCTCCATCAGCCCATTAGCTTACTTGACACGCCTCCGCTGATGACGTCAGGGCTGACGTTTTCGGCGTGCTCTGCATCCGATGGGACGTAACAAAGTGGTCCCGGTGTCAGTATTGACTGTTCTGACCGTTGGGCGCGAAATTTTCGTGGTATGATGATGGCGCCTCGATTCCCGCGCGTAGTGGGCGGCGTGGCCGGCGACGGTTGCTATCTCCGCGCGACACGTGGACGGCCGGATGTTGCCTCGAATTGCCGCGTCGTGGAGGACGGCCAGGATGAACTGACCCCGTGGTACATAATTTTCACCGCGGTGGGGAATAGTTCACGCCTTCCTCATTTCCCGCCATCTCCTCTGCTCTCTCCTCCAGTGCTGTTCCTCCATTGCTGCCCTTGCGCCCAGTTCACCAGAAACTCTCTCCTCCCCCGCTAGCACCATGGGCCAGAAGAGGGTGAAGGGATCGGAAGGCTCCGCCACCGGCGACGACGCCGGCATGAAGAAGTTGGAGGGCGATTGGGGGAAATCGTCCGTGAAGGCGGCGGAACTGGACACCCTCCGCGAGCAAGGATTGCTGCCGCCGACGAGCACGGCGGCGACGCGCGCCCCCGGTAAGGATGTGATCCCCTCTCCTCGCGATGGGGAGCGCGTGTGCTTCGTGGAATTCCTTCCACGGGGCTTCGGGTTCCCCATCCACGATTTTGTTCGTGGTCTTCTTTACGCCTATGGGATTCAGATCCATGATCTGAATCCCAACAGCGTATTGAACATCGCGAGTTTTATTGTGTTATGCGAGTGCTTTTTGGGGATCGCACCCAACTGGAACCTGTGGAAGTCGCTTTTCATGGTGCGGCGGATGGTGGGGCGGTCGAAGCAGACGTTCCCCGTGATCTGACTCCGTCCAGAACTGGCGGAAGAAATGGTTCTACATCAAGTGGGACCAAGAAGGCCTTCCCGAGTTCGCCGCTGATCGACCTCTGCGAAGGACCAAGGCCTGGTCGCACCCTCTGTCAAAGGAGGACAAGGAGTCGACCAAGCCACTGCTGGCGCTGCTCCGCGGGTTGCTGACGATGCTCGGACGCGAGACAGGTGGCATTCACCTTATCGCGACTTTCCACAAGCTGAAGGTGCAGCCGCTGCGTCGACGCGAGCAACCAATGTGGGAGCTCGCAGTCGACACCTCGCTTGATGATGCACAGATCGTGACTAAGGTGAAGAACATCACCAGCCTTCGGGCCGCCGATCCGTGCAACGTTAACTACCCGGTCGAACCATACGGGCCAAACAACCCCGTACCTGAGGTAAGAACCTTGAACTCTCTTTGCTTTGCTTTAGTCGACTGTTTTTCTTGACTCGCTTTTCTCCTCGCTGCTCGTCAGGATCGAAGGGCTTATGTAAGCCTTCCTCCGCTGATGGAGAATGGACCTCACGACGAGGCCACAGTCGTCGAGCAGGACGACGATGAAGACGAACTCCCTTCTGCTCACTCGCCGAATGAGGAAGTGGAAGAGGATGATGAAGACGAAGAGCCGCTGCGGAAGCGGCTAAGACGAAAGAATGTCGACTCCACCTCGGGGTCGTCACCTTTGAAGGAAGTGGTTGCGGAGGACAAGGAAGCCCGCGACTCATCCTCCGATGCGAGTGAGCCGGTAGATCCGCTGTCCGTGCCTCCACTGAATTCAGCGCCGCCCGCTGGGTTTGGGGGGATGGCATCTCCTCCCATGAGCAGCGAGGATGAAGATGTCAACAGGTAAGCCTCTGCGAGTACGCCTTTTTGTCTTTGTTCTTCTTTCGACTCCTCGGACGCTTTTCTGAAGTTTTGCTTCTTTACACAGCCATCACACTGGTGGAGATGGCTCTTCACCTCGAAAAGAGGAACATCAATCCGCGGCTGTCCGGGAGCGAACCACCGGGACACCCGAAGAGGCGCCTGAGGCCAATAATCCCTTGACGTTGAAGACGTCAACCTCCAAGGGGCCAGAAAGAGCTGCTGATACGACTGCAGTGGATGCTAAGCTACTGGGGCACGTAAGTATATTCTGTCTTAACCTTGCAGGTTCTTGTGTCGGGTGCGCGAACAGCGCTCCCGATGGGAGTAGCCCCCGAAGATGTGCGTGACTAGGATAGTCGGGCGCAGATTGACACTTTTGCTCCTTTGCNCATCTCCTCCCATGAGCGAGGATGAAGATGTCACAGGTAAGCCTCTGCGAGTACGCCTTTTTGTCTTTGTTCTTCTTTCGACTCCTCGGACGCTTTTCTGAAGTTTTGCTTCTTTACACAGCCATCACACTGGTGGAGATGGCTCTTCACCTCGAGAAGAGGAACATCAATCCGCGGCTGTCCCGGAGCGAACCACCGGGACACCCGAAGAGGCGCCTGAGGCCAATAATCCCTTGACGTGAAGACGTCAACCTCCAAGGGGCCAGATAGAGCTGCTTATACAACTGCAGTGGATGCTGAGCTACTTGGGCACGTAAGTATATTCTGTCTTAACCTTGCAGATTCCTTGTGTCGGGTGCGCGAACAGCGCTCCCGATGGGAGTAGCCCCCGAAGATGTGCGTGACTAGGATAGTCGGGCGCAGATTGACACTTTTGCTCCTTTGCACAGCCTTTTTGTCGCCAGCTGCTGGAGGGAGCCAAGTCCTTCATGCGCATGGAGAAGGAGGAGGGTCGACTCCGCATTGCTCTGGAGCGAGCCAACAGTGAGTACCAACCCGTGCATTTAGGAGGTGTGTCGACTATCTTTGTTTTTGACTTTGATCCGGTGATTCACAGGCGAAAAGGAGAGTCTGGCGAGGCGTGCACTAGAGAAGACCCAGGTTGAACGCCTGCTCGGACTCGCCCATGCAATCGGAGGTAAGTATCTCGGCTCACTGCCTACTTTGTCTTGTGTTGACTTCGGATGTGTCACAAGTGTATTCATCTTCGTGTTCAGAGCCGTGCGGAGGCGCTCCTCCAGAGGATACTTCCAGTGAGAATATCGACCTGGAGACGGCTGTTGGCTTCGTTGACCGCGCCATGCGTATGCTTCGACTGCACTGCAGCAATCTTCAGCGGCGCTTGCAGAAGTCGAAAGATGCCTTGGCGAGTGTGCATCGGGGCATCTTCCCAACCAGCGTTGCCGGCCGATGTTGATGGACTTGCGGCCCCGTTGAGGCGAGGCGACCACCTTAGCGGACTACACGCGTGCTCAGACGGTACGCGGCTCAGAGTTCACTTTCCGGCTTTTGCTTGGTCATGAGGTTGCAGGCGACTTCGAGGCAGTTGTCAGCGACTTCCCTCGAAAGCCCGATGGCAAGACCAAGTCGCTAAACAGCGTCAAGGCGAAAGCGAGTCAGCTAGCTGTTAAGCTAATTGATACCTTTGAGAAGAAGCTTGCCAGGGCTGCAGAGTTAGCCTCCAAGAAGAGTCGCTCGCAGTCAGAGTCTGCAGTGTAGTCTGTTGGTAGCAGGGTTCCCTTTCAATTCGCCTTTTGTAGTGAACTTGATGAAGTCTTTTTATCAATGCATTTCCTGATTCCTTCATGTGAATGTACTTCGTCGAGTCTTTTGCTATAATGAATACGGCTTCTGTTTGACACCACATAACTTGGCAGCCAGATGAAAATGCTGCTCCTAAAGTCGCCGAGGCCATCTGTTTGAATGAGGGTGAGGGTACTTCTTCTGCTGTGCCTGCTCGCCAACAGCACCCAGCTGGTCCAACTTCCACACGAAGCGTGAACGACCAGCGGGTGTTTAACTATATGAGGAACAAGATCGTTGAACTTGAGTCGAAGCTGCGGATAGCTGAAGTGGAGCTTGAACGCCTCAGGGCGCGTTCCGCTGGGCCGTTCAATCAGCGCGAACGGTTCCTTCTTGACCAAATTGATCTGATATGTCGACAGCTGCAAGGTTGGACTCTAGCTGCTTCGCTTTGATTTCTTCATGCTTGTGTTGTTCTGCATCTTGACCCGTGAATTGCAGTTGTTAACCCCGACTGGCAAGCCGAAAACACTCGAGTGAACGAGCGCGTGGAGGTGGAAGCCACCGGTAGCTCGGTCGAAGCTCGTCAATTCTGGGTACATAAGGAAGAGGGCCGTGTACTCGCGCGGATGCTGGATCGCACCTGGCGGGCTGCGCTCATTCTTGAAGGTTGCAGGAAAGCACTCTGGCAAATCAACAGAGTGTTCTTCCCCCTTGATGAGCAGCCGACTGGGTTGCCCGCGCTGTTGGATAGGTTCCGCAGTAGCAGGCGTTGAAGGGGGTCGTCTTCGGTCAGCTTGTTGCCGGGCCAACACGGCGTTTGCCTATGTTCGACTGCATCGACCTCACGTTCCCTTGGACAGAATACTTGATGGCTTGCCTAGAGATGTTGATTATGCTGAATCCCTTGAGGCCGCACGTCAGGTGATGCAGCAGGTCCTGAATCATACAGAGCGACGTGTAGGGCCACTGGATGCGCCAAAGGAAGAGCTTGTCGACTAAGAATAGCAGTTTGTTGTATGACGTTAGCTTGTAACATAAATATGCATGTATGTATGCCCATGTGATGTATACTGTGTGATTTTGCACTCGTAGACCTGTATGGCGCGAGCCCCCGAGTGGATTCGAGTGGCGGCCTAGGATTTTCGGGTTACGCCTGTGTGGCGCAGCCCCCGAGTGATTCGAGTGGCGGCCAAGGCTGTACTTTGACCTGTATGGCGCAAGCCCCCGAGTGGTTCGAGTGGCGGCCTAGGATTTTCGGGTTATGCCTGTTGCGGCGCAGCCCCCGAGTGATTCGAGTGGCGGCCAAGGCTGGACTTAGACCTGTATGGCGCGAGCCCCCGAGTGGTTCGAGTGGCGGCCTAGGATTTTTGGGTTATGCCTGTGCGGCGCAGCCCCCGAGTGATTCGAGTGGCGGCCAAGGCTGGACTTAGACCTGTATGGCGCGAGCCCCCGAGTGGTTCGAGTGGCGGCCTAGGATTTTCGAATTATGCCTGTGCGGCGCAGCCCCCGAGTGATTCGAGTGGCGGCCTAGGCTGGACTTAGACCTGTATGGCGCGAGCCCCCGAGTGGTTCGAGTGGCGGCCTAGGATTTTCGAGTTATGCCTGTGTGGCGCAGCCCCCGAGTGATTCGAGTGGCGGCCTAGGCTGGACTTAGACCTGTATGGCGCGAGCCCCCGAGTGGTTCGAGTGGCGGCCTAGGATTTTCGAGTTATGCCTGTGTGGCGCAGCCCCCGAGTGATTCGAGTGGCGGCCTAGGCTGGACTTAGACCTGTATGGCGCGAGCCCCCGAGTGGTTCGAGTGGCGGCCTAGGATTTTCGAGTTATGCCTGTGTGGCGCAGCCCCCGAGTGATTCGAGTGGCGGCCTAGGCTGGACTTAGACCTGTATGGCGCGAGCCCCCGAGTGGTTCGAGTGGCGGCCTAGGATTTTCGAGTTATGCCTGTGTGGCGCAGCCCCCGAGTGATTCGAGTGGCGGCCTAGGCTAGACTTAGACCTGTATGGCGCGAGCCCCCGAGTGGTTCGAGTGGCGGCCTAGGATTTAGGTTGGTTGCTCGCAAAGGAAGAAATGACAAGTCTTTTCCTTCAAATATCTTTATTGATTCTCGCAAACAGGCCGCCTCGTTAAAACCCTTCCAGTCCCCTTAGGTACCCTGGCGAGGGAAAGAGTGCGTAAGAAACCTGCTGCTACTTAACAAGGTGAAGCTTACAAGCTGGGGTTGATCAGGCGTAGAAGCGGCGTAACTGTGCCACGTTCCACGGATTGCTGCAGACTGTCCCTGTCTTCGAGTCCTTCAGGCGGTAAGCTCCGTTGCCGATTGCCTCTGTCACAATGTATGGCCCCTCCCATGGGGAGGCGAGTTTGTGCACCTTCTTCTGCTTGAGCCGGAGAACCAGGTCCCCTGGGACGAATGCTCTAGGCCGCAGTCGCCGACCATGGTAGTTGCGCAGGTCTTGCTGGTACACGGCTGTGCGGCTGAGGGCGATGTCGCGTGCCTCATCCAGGACATCCACATCATCTTCAAGTGCTTCTTCAGCATCAGACTCGTCGTATGCCACCACTCGTGGAGCGTCAAATTTGATGTCGCAGGGCAGGACTGCTTCGGCACCGTACACCATGAAGAATGGTGTATACTGGGTAGATCTGTTTGGCGTGGTGCGTAGGCTCCACAGCACGCTTGGTAACTCCTCCACCCAGGCTCCTGCGGCTCGCTTCAATGGTACTCGCAGGCGCTTCTTGATGCCTTTGCTGACTAGGCCGTTGGCTTTCTCGACTTGCCCATTGGACTGCGGGTGCGAGACGGATGCATAGCTGAGCTTGACACCTTGTTCAGAGCAGAAATCCCTGAATTCTTCGGCTGTGAAGTTCGTCCCGTTGTCGGTGATGATGCCGTGTGGCACACCGAACCTGAAGATGATTGACCTGATGAAGTTGACCGCTGAGGTTGCGGTTGAGCTTGTGATTGGGACCGCCTCAATCCACTTCGTGAACTTGTCGACTGCCACCAGGAGGTGAGTGTGCCCGCCTGGGGAGGATTTCTTGAAGGGACCTACCATGTCGAGTCCCCATTGCGCGAAGGGCCACGCGAGTGGTATTGTCTTCAGTGCCGACGCTGGTGCATGCGGCTTGTTGGCGAACTCCTGACAAGCCAACGCATTTTTTGACCAATTCTTCTGCATCTTGCATTGCGGTGGGCCAGTAGAACCCTGCTCGCAAGGCCTTGGCCACCAGTGCTCGACTGCTTGCGTGGTGCCCGCATATGCCGGCGTGTATGTCGAGTAAGATTGCTTGGCCGTCGGTTGGATCGATGCACCTTTGGAGGACTCCTGAGATGCTTCTCTTGTAGAGCTCGCCATTGATGATGGTGAAGCCTTTGGAACGGCGGACGATGCGCTTGGCTTCGACTGGGTTCTTCCGGCAGCCGCTGGTGCAGCATGTAGGCCAGATACGGGCTTGTCCACGTGGGCTCGACTAGCATTATCTCCATGACCTCCTTCTCCGTGCTTGGCGGGTTGGCGGTGCTTGTTGTCGATGTAGAGGGTCCTGGCGGGGGCCGGACCTTGATTGAGCGCTGTGTGATGCACTCGAGGAAGACTCCGGGTGGCACCGGAGCTCGATCCGATCCTAGGTTGGCCAGGACGTCAGCTTCTTCGTTGCTTTCGCGGCCGATGTGCCGCAGTTCACAGCCTGTCGAAGAGGCCTTCCAGTTGATTGTACAGCTCCCTGTAGGCTATCATGTTGTCAGCGATGGCATCACACTGCTTCATGGTTTGCTGCACAACCAGATAGGAGTCGCCGTAGATCATGAGGCGAGTGGCGCCGCAGTTCTGGGCCATCCGCATGCCGTGGATCAGGGCTTCGTACTCTGCTTCGTTGTTGGAAGGAGTTGGGAACTTCATCTGCAGCACGTACTTCAGCTTGTCGCCTTTAGGTGAAATGAGCACGACTCCTGCTCCGGCTGAGTTGAATTTCTTTGATCCATCAAAATACATTGTCCATGCATTGGACAAGTCGGGCTCGTCGGGCAGTTGTGCTTCTATCCACTCTGTGGTGAACTCTGGGAGGACCTGGGCCTTGATTGCCTTCGGGTGTGCGTACTTCAGCCCCCACGGCCCTAACTCGACAACCCACTTGGCGACTCTTCCTGTCGCGGCTGGGTTAGTGAGGATGTCGGATAGGGCGGAGGAGCTTACCACCGTTATCGGGTGCTCGGAGAAATAGTGGACCACCTTCCTGGACGTCATGAAGACTCCGTATGCCAGCTTCTGGTAGTGCGGGTATCGCTGCTTGGAATCAGTTAGCACCTCGCTGAGGTAATACACAGGTCGCTGAATAGGGTGACTCTTTCCTTCTTCCTCCCGCTCGACTACGAGTACGGTACTGACCACCCTGTTCGTGGCTGCCACATATAGGTACAGTGGCTCGTTCTCATGTGGTGCCACCAGCACTGGAGGGGTTGTGAGGGTCTGCTTCAGTTTGTCGAATGCTTCTTGTGCCTCCTCTGTCCACTCGAACTTGTCTGCCTTTTTCATCAGTTGGTAGAAGGGCAGGGCCTTTTCTCCCAACTTACTAATAAACCGACTGAGTGCTGCGACTCTGCCGGCTAGGCGTTGTACTTCATGAAGTTTGGTCGGTGCAGGCATGTCGAGTATGTTCTGCACCTTCTCAGGGTTGGCTTCGATTCCTCTCGCAGAGACAAGATACCCCAGTAGTTCTCCGGCTGGGACGCCGAAGACGCACTTTTCTGGGTTTAACTTGATCTGGTACTCGTTAAGCGCGTCGAAGACCTTGCGGAGGTCGTCGATGAGGCTGTCCTCTGTGCGGGTGGTGACGACTATGTCATCGACGTAGACCTGGACGATCTGTCCTATGAGCTCCTTCAAGCAGGCCTGCATCGTGCGCTGGTATGTGGCTCCAGCGTTCTTCAACCCGAAGGGCATCATCTGGTAACAGAATACACCGTGTGGTGTGATGAACGCCGTCTTCTCCTGGTCCTCGACTTTCATCCTGATCTGCTGGTACCCAGAGTAGGCATCCAGGAAGGATAGGCGTGCACAGCCTGCAGTCGAATCGACGATCTGATCAATCCGCGGGAGCGGAAAGTGATCCTTGGGGCAGCATTTGTTGATGGCGGTGAAGTCGACGCACATGCGGAGTTTCTTCGTCTTCTTCTTTTCCACCAGTACCGGGTTTGCTACCCACTCTGAATCTTTATTTCCCGAATAAATCCGGCGTGAAGCAGCCGGTCGATCTCCTTGCTGATAGCATCTCTCTTAGGACCCGCGAAGCGTCTCAAGGTCTGCTTGACTGGTCTAGCGTCTTTACGGACGCGTAAGGAGTGCTCGGCGAGTTCCCTTGGTATACCTGGCATGTCAGAAGGTTGCCAGGCGAATATCTTCCAGTTCTCGCGCAGGAACTCGACGAGCGCGCTTTCCTATGCGCTAGTCAGGCTTGATGACACCCTGACCGTCTTGTCGGCGTCCGTCGGGTGTACCTGATGGGCCCTTGTGTCGTCGCTTGCGTTGAATGCAGATTCCTTGGATGATTTCTTCCGTGGTGGAAACAGAGTCCTGTCGTTGTCGACTGCCATCATCTCCAGGTGCTCGTCCATCCCGAAGAACTCAGAAATCCTGCTGAACTCGCGGTCGCAGCTGTCAGACCGGTCGAAGTCGCCTTTCACCGTGATGACACCCTTTGGTCCCGGCATCTTGAGCAGGAGGTAGGCGTAATGGGGCACTGCCATGAATCTGGCGAAGGCCGGACGACCCAGTATGGCATGATATTGTGACTTTCAGTCGACTACCTCGAAGTCGATCGCCTCTCGCTGGAAGTTTTTGGGTGTGCCGAATATGACGTCGAGTGTAACTGTTCCCATGGGCGTGACTGCTTGCCCTGGTACAATACCGTGGAAGGTATTTGCTGATGGCGTTAGGTTGGATGTTGACCTGTTCATCCTTCTTAGGGTGTCGGCGAAGATGATATTTATACCGCTGCCTCCATCCATGAATACCTTCTTCAAGGTGTACTCCCCGATCTGAGCTTCGACTACCAGAGCAGCGTGCCCGGGTCGTGGTATCGCCGGCGGGTGGTCCGCTCTGGAGAAAGTAATCGCCGTTTCTGAGCCTCTCAGGTAATCGGGTACTGCAGGTGGATTGGTGAGTGCTTGGTAGACCTGGCGGGTGATGATTTTCTGGGTCCTGTTGGAAGGACGTCCCTTCTGTATCATGTTGATCTGCCCACGTGCTGCCGGGAACACGTTAGCAGGATCCTGCGGCTGTGGCTGTGGCTGTTGTTGCTGTTGCGGGTAGAAGGCCAGCGCTGCTTGCGCTGGGTTGGCGACTGGAGGAGGAGGTGGCGCCTGGAGGGCCAGCTGTGCGGCTGGCTGTGCCACGGGTGCCGCTTGATTATCACGCTGTCCGTTCTGAGGTACTATTCGCGCAAACGCCCTGTATATCTTACGCGCCTTTCTGCAATCCTTCAATAGGTGGCGGGATCCCCACTTGCCTGTTTCTGGGTCCCTGAATATGTGATGTTTGCAAGGTTGCTCTAACTCTTCTTCCTCAGTCAGTGGGCGTCTCCGCCACTCGCGCTTGCGACTTCCGTCTCTATGGTAGCTGCTGCCACCGTCCTGGTTGTACTGCCTTTCGTTCTCACGGGGGGTTTCGAATCCCGCCGCTACTAACTCGATCGAGTCGTTGCCGACGTAACGCGGCTTCTTTTTCAGGCGCCCTTCTCGCCAGTTGCTAGGTCCTGCCTCTTGCCTCGGAGATCGTGGCGCATCACGAACAGAGTCTTCTCCATCTGCCCACTGGTTGGCTATCTGCATGAGCTCGATCATGTTCCTCGGCCTAAGCCTACCAAACTCCTCACGGAGGTCGCGGCGGTAAACGCCATGCATGAATGCATCCATTACCCTGTCCTCTGAGGTGGCTCCATCCATGGTGTTGCGAAGTAAGGTCCACCGCTAGATGTATGAACGGAGTGGCTCGTCTCGACCTTGCTTGCACGCCTGGAGCTCAATGAGGGTTGTTGGCCTTGCGTATGTCCCCAGAAAACTCTTCACGAAGGCGTTCCTGAACTCGCCCAGGTGCTGAAAGCGTCCCTGGGCTGAGTGTTGAGCCACCCGCGAGCAGATCCCGTGAGCATCAACTGGATGTACTGCATGGCAGTAGTCGAAGTACCACCTTGACAGCTGCACGCGATGAGGTAGTCTTCCAGCCAGTCCCTTGGGTCTTGCTTCCTGTCATACTTGGGTGTCTCCGCTGTTAGCTTGAAGCCTTTGGGCATCTTCGTATCGCGGATGTTGAAGCTGAAACATGCGGCTCCGCGTGGCTCGAAGTCGTCGTCGTCGTAGTCATTGGCTTGTGCACTCGCCGCTCGCAGCCGTCGACTGCGGTCCACCCTTCTCTGTGCGACGACGTTACGGACATCTTCGTCTGGCTGCGGCTGTCGCAGTCGAATTGGGGTTGGGTCTGCAAGTGGTGCGGGTTCACGATCGCGGCGGCCTCGATTCTCGTGCGCCCTTTCTGCCGGTGCTGATTTTGCCAGGACTTCCTCGACTTCCCTGAGGGATTGAATTTGTCGCCTGTGGAGGCGGGCGTGGGCGTCACCCTCCGGCGGCTGTGTTAGTCGCAGGTAGGTTTCGACCGCCATGAGGGCCGAAGCGGGTGTCTTGGGGACGGGGATTCCGTCCGCATCTTCCGTCATGAATGACGACTCCAGATTGCGAGTGAGATGGACGCGATCAGCTTCTGGCACCCGTGGCATGCGAGGCCTGTGACGTCCTCCTTGCGAGACTTCCTCTGATCCGGCCAAGAACGAGTGTGCTGCCCTCCTGGCACTTGATGCGTCGGCCAACTCTTTGCGCCGAATCAGATCGGCCTTCTCTTGGCGGACTCGCTCGGACTCCTTCCAAAGCAAGTATTGGACCGCCAGTTGGTCTTCTCGGGGTTCATCTGGTGAAGGGAACGTGCCTTCGTCCACGTGCTTCATGGCCTGGATCGCCATCTCCCGAGTGATGGTGAGTCTTGTCACCCTGTCCGGCATGGTCACCTCCAGCGGGTATACGGGTTCCCCGCCGTTGGATCGTGCTGGGCTGGCCATATAGACTTGCGCGGGGTAAACCCGCCGAGTGGGGCTGATGCTCCCAGTCCTGCTTCCTTCGTCTGAGCTATGCTCAGAGTCGAAGATCACAGCGACGTGGCGGGTGCCACGGCCGCTGCTACTGGCGACTCCGCGATGCGGAGGCGCGATTGGCGTAGATTTTGGCTTCATCCGGGCGCGGACAAGAAGGTCGTGGTAGACTTGTTTCGCGCCGGGGTTGCAGTAGATGCGATTTTTCTGGTGACCGCGGGTGTGGTCACCGCAGTCGCCGTTGATGCGGTCGTAGATGGTGCTGACGCAGTCGAGGTGGACGCGATCTTCGCGGTAGTCGATGACACGACCGCCGTGGCCGCAGTAGATGCGATCTTCGCGGCGGGTGAAGCCGCTGTCGGCACAGTCGGTGTAGATGCTGGCGCGTCCGTCGCGCGCAACGTGGCCAGCGTGGGCCGGAGCGTTCCACGACTGTCCACCAGATAGCGCAGACTACCGAAGGTAATCCACGTGCTCTGCTGCACCTCAGCGTACGCCGGGAGATCCGCCGGCGAGTGGTGGACGAACTCGAGGAAGCCGGTGTAGATCGACACCCTGGCGCTGATGCCGTTCTTCATTGTTGATGAGGCCGGCGCAACCATGACTCCAACGATCCGCGGAGCCTGCATCGCGCCATGCTGTCTCCTACGCCCCAGCACGTCGTCTTCCTGAGCCCGAGCAGCCTCGGCGCTGCGCCCTCCGGCAGCACCTGCGGGCTCCCACGCGCTCTGCTCCAACTCCTGCGCTCGTGCGCCCTGAGCTGCGCTGCTCCTCCAAGTCGACCTCAACCTTCTGCATTGACTCGGGGACTCGACATCGAAATTGTCCCCGTGTTCTAGATCATCCTCGGCATAAAGCAGCGCTGGGCCGGCATCTCGATGCCTGCACCAGCATAACAGATCGCTGAGCCGAGTTGATTCAACAACAGGACTATGTTCGCCGCATCCCGGCCGGCTTGCCGCATTGTTTCGACTTATGTGCCGAGTCAACCGCGCCTCCTGCTGGGCTGACGTTGGCATCCAGGCCGTCGCTTGCCCCTGGCCGGCATCTACGACTTTGGCCACGCCAGGCTACGCTCCAGCCGAGTTACAGGATATGGGCCTCCTGTCCCGGCTCCCACCACGGTTTCCAACATCCGGGATGGGAGACCCCGACTCCCTCCAGTGCGACTCCATCCGAGATGCGGTATCTCGGCTCCCTCCGCACGTACATCTCCTCGACACCAACAATCTTCTGCGCCCCGCGCGTCTGCTGCAACTCCACCAACACACCTCCACATCCACGCCCGCGCCCAAGCTCTGCCTCCGGACCTACGAGCTCCTCCGCGCCCGGCCTCTGCTAGCCTGCTCCGCGCCTCTCCATGATGCCTCCAACCCCGCGCTCGAGCTCCTCCGCAGGCCGACTCCGCGACCGTCCTCTCCACCGCACCTCCGCTCGAGCTGCGCCCGCGGCTCTCCTCGTCCGTGCTCCCTCACGCCCGACCTCCAGCTACTCCACCCCATCTCTGCCCGGCTGCTCGGCCGCACCCGCCTTCACCTTCTCCGGCCGCCTCCGCGCCGCGCATCTTCCGCCGCCGAGCCGGCTGCCCCCACGTCTCGGCGCAGGCATCCGCTGCACCTCTGTGCCGCGGGTCCGGCTGCTCCGTTCCGCCTCGCCGGCTGCTCCTCGACGCCCTCCATGCCTCTTTGTCCCGTGCCGGCTTGCTACGCCCGGCGCCGGCAGGCCCGTCCCACGCCCACTGCTCCACAACGACCTCGCCGCCACATGCCCGCGCCCCGTCCGCGGCTGGCACCCGCGCGCCGCCGGTCTGCTCTGGCTCCGCTCCCTGAGCGGCTCCCGCGTCTCGGCCTCCGCCTGCCGCGCCCGGCTGGTCGTGGCCGGCTCCGGAGTCACGCGGGTCGTGCCTCTGTCGGAAGAAGGAGTACGGCTGAAAGAAAATAAAAGAAAAGAGGAAGGAGGCAGATGTGGCGCTAGATAGGGCTGGCCGAATAAGCTATGTCGGTCAGCCGAGTAGCAAAAAGCAACCGTATAAGAGAAAGAAAAAGAAGGAAGAAGAGAATGGTGCAGGGAGTACGGAGATGGACCAGCCGGGATTAGTTGTGTCGGATGACCGGGTAAGAAAAAGAAAGAAATAAAAAGGGAGAGTAAGAAAAGAGAGAGATGGAGAGAGGAACCGGCATACAGCAATGTCGGCAGCTGTGTAGAAGCTAGAAAAAAGAGAAGACATACATATAGTCTATGTCGACTTGCCAGGTAGAAAAGAGAAAAAAGGGAAAGAAGAGAGAGAAGGCGTGTTGGATCAACCGAGTAACATATGTCGGCAGAGGAGTAAAATGCCTGACCGAGTAACAGAGAGATATGGATGCCGACATACATATGTATCTCGGCCAGCGCGCATTGCGAAGAAGAAAAATCCTGCGTCGACTAAGAAATAATTGCCGAGGTCAAGCGAAAGAGGGGCCGACACGGGCGTGTCGGCTCAGAAAAAGTAACTCGGTCAGACTGAGTCTGGCCGGCATAAAAATATGCCAGCCGGGTTTGAAAAATATGTATCCGGCCGGCATAAAAAATGATATCTCGGCTCCGTCGGGTTGACCGAGTGAGCCCGACCGAGTAAGCCATACCCGGTTCCACACTTGCAGGATTTCTCCGTCGCCTACGCCGTTTGATCAGCTGGATCGGCTGCGCCGGATCAGTTGCACCCGGGCAACCTAGGCCAGATGCCTCTGCTGTTTGGACAACTATCCTGCGCCCGCTTGTACATCTCCATTCGGTCGGCACCAACAATGCAATGTAAGTATTTACAATTTAAGGTTTTGTGCCGCGCGCTCATGGGTAACCCCGAGCGTTACTCGGGGACTGCCCTTTCTTTTCCTGCTTAGATGCTTTCCCCGGGAACAAGATGTTTTGACCCGGGGACTGGGCAGCCAGTCAGTTTTACAGTTTCTCCTAGATAAAAAAAGTTACTCGGGGACTCGGTTGAGTTCGAGTCTACCTCCTCGTACATAGACTTGCTGCTAGATTCAGTTTCCAGCATATGCTAGAATTATTTCATCTGTTAATAGAAATGCCGTTCGCATTAAGTATTCGGTATATATGTGTTTGGACTAATATCGTACAGAGGTACCGGATTTACCGAGTTATTATTCATCACAAAAATCATGGTTATATCGGTTATCTCGGATTACCCGACATATCATGGCATTATCGGTACTCCCAAATCACCGTTTATATCAGTTCAGCATATCAAAGAGGGCATCAACCCATATCTCCATAATCGTCCATTTCGATTTGATATGACAAAAGTGGATCACCCACATCCCAATCATCATTTATCTCGGTTCGAAAAATATCAACAGGGCTTTGTCTCATGTCTCTATTATCTTGTATCTCGATTCGACATATCAATAAAGAGTTATCCATTATCTCACATCATCAGCTATGCAATGGCATCAAATATCAAAGTATCATGGTATCTCATCTCACCGAGTGTTATGTGTTGAGAAATGTCTCAACCCATCCTGTGACACTGCCCATGCAGGCTTTATGTCAAACCAACTTATGCTGGAGACATCTGATGTCGGTAAACCGACATATGAGATATGCCCAAGAGGCCAATATGTCAAACCAGCTTATGCTGGAGACATCCGCCTTCGGTAACGCCCAGAGTGGCTAAAAACCGGCATATGAGAAACCGACATGTGATATGTCCGTCCAGCTTATGCTGGAGATATCCGCTTTCGGTGACGCCCAGAGTGGCTAAAAAGTAAAAACCGACATATGATGAAGCCCATGACGGCTATATGTTGGTAGAGCTAATGCTGCCGACATAAATATATGATAAATGCCCATGCAGACTATATATCGGTCCAGCAAACGCTGTTGACATATGACATTGGTACAGCCCAAGATGGCTAAAAACCAACATATGATAAGTGCCCATGCAGGCCATATGTCGGTCCAGCAAAAGTTGTAGACATACGACCTTGGTAAATGCCCAACTCGGCTAAAAGCCAACATGAGATGATGCCCATGCAGGCTGCAAAATGACACAACGCGTGCTGCCGACATGGGATTTTAATATTTACTATGATGGCTATATATTTGATTCAGCCCATGCTGGCTATATATTGAGTACCAACTCTGCGATACCAATTTTTGGTAATACTATGCCTGACTCTCCGAGTCCCACATAGCCTCGGGGACTACTGTCGGGGATATAACCCCGGGTACCCCAGAGTTGGAAATTTATCGGTGACTTAGAAGGAAAGAAATAGCAAATAAATAAGAGTAAGATAAAGAAAAAGAGGAGAAAGGCTAACCTGGGCCGAGTTTCCGGATCAAGCCAGCATCTCCCGCGGGGCTCTCTTCACATCTCGGCTGGGCCAGCATCTGGCACCCCAGACCGGGTAAAGCGGCTCCGATGGTAAGCCGGCTTCCAGGCCCACGACCGGATCGCTGGGAGACAACCTTGAGTGTTCCCTGGCCGGATTGATACGTTGGATCAGGAGGCTAGCTTCCGATACCACGTCCGGGACGCATGCAACGATGGGAGGCCGGTGTGTACGCTCCCGGGACAGATCAACAAGTTCACTGCCAGACCAGATCTGTTCCAGCATTGTCTCTGCCGGGTCACTCCAGACCGGATCGGTGCTTCCGGCCGGATCATTCCTGCAAGAAGACAGCTCCTGCCGGCATATACAAAGATCAGTGCCAACTACTTCCAGAGATAAGGTCAAAGGACACATACAGGCGACCCATGCTTGGCGTGGCAACAGTGGAACTCCATGACGCAGGCATAGTGTGACAAGACCCCAGTAGTCATTCCAGCTATAGTGCTGCCCAGTACGTGTACAGTGTTGCTTGTCCCCTGGGTTGCCTATATAAGGAGCACTAGGGAAAACTCTCAGGGGACGCCCGCTCGGCCGGCCAGCATTCTTACTCCCATAGTTCACGTAGGAGCTTCTCTCTGGCTCAGCTTATTAGTGACACTAGCACAGGTTCTTCCAGAGATAGCATTAGCACTTCCAGACTTAGACATACAGCTCAAGGCACACCATTGTAACCCGGGTCGATACACAAATATAGTCATACAAGCAGGAGTAGGGGCTTTACCTCCTCACGAGGGCCCTGAACCTGGGTAAATCCCGTGTTTGTTTGTGTTCTTGGTGTGCATATTCCTACGCATAATCCCTCCCCGAATCCTCTAGCGTCCATCAACCCCAAACTTAAGCCTATCCCTAGGCATTTGTCTGTTCACCACGACGACATGGAGGGAGAAGTGGAGGAGAGAAGGGGAAAAGAGAGAGAGAAGGGTGTGGTGCCGGCGGGATTAAAATTCGAATCCCACCCAACAATTTTGTGGCGCATATGTTGATATGCGCCATAGAATTGTCTTTTCTATTGTTTTGATTTTGCAGGAAAAATTCTTCTATTCAAAATAAAATTTTTTTTTTGGAATTTTAAGAATCTGGGAAAAGTCCAACCGGGTAAACCCCGGTGAGGGCGGTTTCGAAATTTTCTCTTGTTTTTTTTGAGATATTAAACGCATTTTTCTGACATCGTATGCAAAAGTTATGACCGTTTTAATATTTTTTCACCTACTTTCCGAAAAAATTAAAATGTGTATTTTTAATTTTTCCTAACAAGTAGACCCTAAACCTTCCCAATATCTAAAAGGATTTTATTTTTTTAATTTTTTATCATTTTCTTTCACTTGGTGCAAAACTGAAAAAACGATCCACGGGGGGGGGGGGGGGGGGGGGGTGTGGGATCTATTTTCATCAATTCTGTGGCGCATGGGTCTAGATGCGACACAGAAAGCCAAATTTCTGTGCATCAGAAAGGGCACCCACCCAATCATTGGTGGCGCGACCACCATATTTCTGTGGCGCATGGGTTTTTAGATGCGCCACAGAAATGTGATTTTCTGTGGCGCATCTAGAACCATGCGCCACAGAGTCATTTATGTGGCGCATGAGGCCCCATGCGCCACATAATTCCAAATTTTGTGGCGCATGGCTATTTGGTGCCCCACAAAATCAGTTTCACCTATAGCTAGTTTTCTAGCAGTGGATAATCCGTATAGACAATGTTGATCCGGAGTTGTGGTCCTTCCATATAAAAATAAAAATAAAGAATCACCTCCGCTTAGATGAAACTTGGTGATAAGTTGCGTCAATCCTTCCTCGTGGAAGCGAGTCTTGTTTTTTCAATCTTCACCCTAACTTTGTATATGGTCCCGACGTCCCATGAACATTAAATGGTATGATTGCCAACTAGCTCGTTAAACTGCAATTGAAGATTGTACGGTACAATCTATTCAACAAAAACAAAATGAAAATAATGTTAGCTAGATAGTAAATTGGAAACGCAAGTTACAAGTGTATGCAAAATATGAATTGATTGTCAATTACCCATGAATCAAGCTGACCCTTGTGCAGCCCAATAATGAATGATGATGCAATGAACTGCACCGCCGCCGCACGGACCTCCATGGTCGCGCCGTCCTACCAGCAGCCGAGTCGCTCCCGTCCTCCACCAGCCCCCCCCCCCCCCCCCCCCCCGAGCGGCTGAGCTTGCATCGCCCGCAACTGCAGCAGCGCCGAAGGGGAGCCACCGCCGTCACGAGCACGCCTTGTCCATGCAGCCTCCGCGCCCCGCCCGCGCCGCCGTCGTGCTGCCCAGGCTTCGCCCAGTGACGCTCTCGGCGGCGACAAGGAGGAAAGGGTGTGGAGAGTTGCGCTGCTAGGCGCTCTCAGTCGCTCGCCGAGAGCAACACGGGATCCTCTAGAGTTTTCCAGTCCGTTCAAGTTCAACTCCATCAGTCAGTGACTGTACATATAGTAGTCTAGTAGACCGTAATAATCTATCTATCTATATATTAAAGCAAGAAGAAATGCCAGCCTCTCCGCGCTTGCGAACTGTTCCTGGAACAGTAGGTACTGTAGTTGCTACAGTACCTACGGTGCCTCGATCTGAGCCATCGAACGGTGATCAGACGGCCCGCATTGCCCCCCGCGACGCTTTTGCCGAAACAACCTTCCCGAAACCGAAATCAAACCCGCAGTCCAAATTTCAACGCTGCGAGGGACCTGTTCGCGATTCCATCGAAACGCAAGGACTTTTCAGCAAAACTGCCCGCAGAATCCCCTCCCTCCCCTTCTCTCTCCCGCGATGCCGGATGTCGCCGCCGCCGCCGCGCATTGCCGCCGCTCCGGCCCTCCCCGCTCAGATCGCCACCCACGACGACGTGCGTCGTCGCGCCCTCTCTCTGCTCGCCGGAGATCGTCCGCCGGGACGCCGCGGTGGCGCCGGAATCGTCCGCGCCGCGGCCCTGGTCCACCGCCGCATTTCCACGCCGCCGCCGCCGCTCCGGCCACGCATAAGCGGCCGCGCCGCCACCTGAAGGCAGCCCGCGTCCGCGCGCGTCCGACGCGACCCGCCGCGCGTCCCAGCTCGCGCTGGATCGACGCCGGCGACGTCGACGCCGCCGCGGCAGTGCCCGACCACTTCCGACGTCAGGGCGATGTCACAGTGGGCCTGGGATCGGAGATGGGCTTGCTGCTGGGCTGGGCTGCTTGCTGAACCGTCTGCCTCGGCCTTTTTTTTCCTTTCTTTCTGTTTTCCTATTTCCAAAAACATTTAAAACTTTCCAAAAACAGCTCCAAATAAAATCAAATCAGTTTCAGAAAAAAATGAATTCAAAATAATCATTCGAGATACTTTGGGACCTTGCCCAAAATATTTTAAATTTAGAAAAGTTCAAGCATTTCAAACTTTCCAAAAACAGCTCCAAATAAATTCAGACCAGTTTCAGAAAAAAAAATCAAAATAACCATTCGAGATACTTTGGTACCTTCTCCAAATTATTACAAATTTAGAAAAGTTCAAAGAATACATAAACGTTCATTTGACACCTCTACGTCTTTTTGCAAAATATAGATTTCATAATTTCTTTTTCAGCTCAAGAAGAATTCAGAAAAGGTAATATCAGTAATATCATTCAATATGACAAACCCAATAAAATATCTTTTTACTGCCTCGGCCTTTTTTTCCCTTTTTCTGTTTTCCTATTTCCAAAAAACATTTCAAACTTTCCAAAAACAGCTCCAAAATAGATTCAAATCAGTTTCAGAAAAAAAAATCATCCGAGATACTTTGGAACCTTGCCCAAATTATTTTAAATTTAGAGAAGTTCAAACATTTTAAATTGGTCAATGTTTGAAGATAATCCAAATGCACAACCTCTAATTATGTGAAGTTGAAATTTTAATAAATGCTCAATAAGAATTCAGAAAAGGTAATATCAGTAATATCATTCAATATGACAAACCCAATAAAATATATTTTTACTATAAAACATCTCATCTAAACACCATTTGCTAAAACATTTAAAGACAATTACCCATTTATATCATGGGCTTTAAAATATCAAAATAAGAATATCACAAATGTAAATATTTAGACATAGCTGTTTTGAACTTATTTTCCAAAAAAATATAATTGAATCAAAAACAAAATTTTAAATAGGTCATGCTTCAAAATATTTAAAACACTTCATACATATTGTTTTACGATATTTAAATAATTTCCCAAAACTACTAGATGCTGCAAAAATCAGTAACTTTAACTACATCCGTCAACAGAATATGAAAAGCGTAACGAAATGATCGCAAAAAATAGTTGCTAACTATTTACAGTATATGATCAAGTTTCAACTTTACGATATATGATCAAAATTCAACTTTGGATATTTAAAACTTTTAAATGTTTTTCAACTCTGATCATTTTACAAATGTAAAGAAGGAAGCGAACCTGGAAAACTTCCCAATTTGAACAAATTTCGAAATCTGGACAATTTTAAACCGCAAGCTTTCTTTGCATTTTAATAAATTTCAAATCTACACGCTTTTAAAATGTGGACATTTTCAAATTCCAATTTTACCACAATCATGGGCTTTAAAGTATCAAAATAAGAATACCACAAATGTAAATATTTAGACATAGTTGTTTTAAACTTATTTTCCAAATAAAAATAATTGAATCCCAAGTGGGCCCCGGCTGTCAGGTTCTAGAAAAGATAAAGTACATGCAGAAAATTTTAAAACCGATATCTTCCAATCCATAATTCAAAAAAAGAAAATACCGAAACTTGCACAAAAATGAAATCTTCCCGCATAACACATTCCCATGCATTATTGAACGACTTCAAATAATACAAATTAGAATATCTAATACAATTTTATTATGCCAACCACACTCTGCAAATAAAAAATGCTCACAAAAAATGCTACCTATTCGTAGCAAAATAGAAACAATACTCTGATATTCCGTAAAATATATCGAAAACGCTCAAAAAAAACAAAGCTATGTACTTATACCAAAATACAAATATATTTGAACATTCCAATTTCGCCAATATTTCGACACCATACGAATAAACTACCCCCAAATGTGGAATCAAATTCAAATGGATTTTTCCAATTTCAATTAAATATTGACATCGAAATACAAACATGTTTGAAAATTCCAAGCCACCAAATATTTACATATTCTACAAAATATATCAAAAAAAGCTCACAAAAAAATGCTACCTACTCACAACAAAATAGAAGCATGTTTGAACACTCCAATTTGGCCAATATTTTAGTGAGCAAAAAATGCCAACCACACTCTGCAAATCAAAAATGCTCACAAAAAATGCTACCTATTCGTAGAAAAATATAAACAATACTCTGATATTTCCGTAAAATATATCGAAAATGCTCAAAAAAAATCTACTTATAACAGAATACAAATATATTTGAACGTTCCAATTTTGCCAATATTTCTACACCACACGAATAAACTTTCCCCAAATGTGGAATCAAATTCAAATGGATTTGTTCCAATTTCAATTAAATACTGACGTCGAAATACAAACATGTTTGAACATTCCAAGCCACCAAATATTTACATATTCTACAAAATATATCAAAAAAAAATCTCACAAAAAAATGCTACCTACTCACAACGAAATAGAAACATGTTTGAACACTCCAATTTGGCCAACATTTTAGTGAGCACAAAATAATATATTGCACAAAAAAAACTCACCAAGGGCGTGGCGTTCGAAATGGTGAATATTTGGAGAAAATCCAAATGCACATGCTCTAATTATGTGAAGTTCGATTTAATAAATGCTCACATAATGCATTTCCTCTAATAATGGCTTAAAAATAAATGTTAACGAAAAATACAAACATATTCGAACATTCCAACTTGCTAAAAAAATGAAATGCTCCAAAATATATCAACATGCCAACAAAAAATAAAGGCCAACTATTTACACACAAAAAAATGAACATTTTAAATAGGTCAATGTTTGAAGATAATCCAAATGCACAACCTCTAATTATGTGAAGTTGAAATTTTAATAAATGCTCATGTAATGCATTTCCACTAATAATGGGCTTAAATTGAACATTTCAATTTGGTAAATACTTGGATGTAATCTAAATAAACTTTCTCTAAATATGACATCCAATTGAATAAATGTGTATTTTTCACCCATCGTGGACTTAAATTACATGTTAATGACAAAAATAGAAACATATTCGAACATTCCAATTCGCTAAAAAAAAGATACTCCAAAAAATATATCAACATGCTCAGAAAAAAATAAATACAACTATTTACAGCAAAATACAAACATAATTTATGGCAAAAAAACACATGCTCCAACTATATGGAGTTGAATTTAAAAAAAACTCTAACTATGGAATTCAAATTAACAAATGTGCATTTCCACTCAACATGGACTTAAATTAAAAATTAATAATAGTCAAAAATTCTAAATTTCTTAAAAATTGGAGATACTTTAAAAATATGTCAACATGTTCACACAAATAAATGCCAACTATTTACAGCAAAAACCAAACATATTGGAACTTTTCGAGTTGGTGAATATTTGGATAAAATCCAAATGCGCATCCTCTAATTACGTGAACATGAATTTAATAAATGCTCATATAATGCATTTCCTCTAATAATGGACTTAAACTGAACATTCCAATTTGGTTAATATTGGGATGAAATCTAAATGAACTTTCTCTATATATGGAATTCAATTCAAAGAAAGTGCATTTTCACTCACTATGGACTTAAAAATAAATGTTAACGAAAAATACAAACATATTCGAACATTCCAGCTTGCTAAAAAAATGAAATACTCCAAAATATATCAACATGCCCAAAAAAAATAAAGGCCAACTATTTGCACAAAAAAAAATATTCGAACATTTTGAATAGGTCAATATTTGAATAAAATCCAAATGCACAACCTCTAATTATGTGATGTTGAAATTATAATAAATGCTCATGTAATGCATTTCCCCTAATAATGGACTTAAATTGAACATTTCAACTTTGTAAATATTTGGATGTAATCTAAATAAACTTTCTCTAAATATGACATCCAATTGAATAAATGTGCATTTTCCACCCATCGTGGGCTTAAATTACATGTTAATGAAAAAAATAGAAACATATTCGGACATTCCAATACGCTAAAAAAAGATACTTTAAAATATATCAACATGCTGAGAAAAAATAAATGCAACTATTTACAGCAAAATACAAACGTAATTTATGGAAAAAAAACAAACATGTTTGAAATATTGAATTGGTGAATATTTTGAAAAAAAAAACAAATGCATTTCCTCTAATTATGTGCAACTGAATTTAACAAATGCTCACACAATGCATTTCCTCCAATTATGGACTTAAATTGAACATTTCGATTTGGCCCATATTTGGAAATAATCTAAATTAACTTCCTCCAAATATGAAATTCAGATGTAGTTCCTCAAATTATAGACCCACTTCATGTCGCTTATTTTCGCTTTCTCCTACGACAGATGAGTACTTCACGAAGATCACGGCAGTCGGCAAAAGAACTGTCCATGGCTAATGTGGGATCAAATTGAAATGGATTTTCTAATTTCAATTAAGTATTGACATCGAAATATAAACATGTTTGAACATTTCAAACCACTAAAGATTTCACTATCCTACAAAACATACCAAAAAAAATCAAAAAAAAAAATGTCTACTCATACCAAAAATAAAAACATGTTCGAGCACTTCAATTTGACTAACATTTCACCGAACAAAAAAAAAATAAAAGAAAAAATGTACAAAAAAATCACCAAGGGTGTTGCGTGACGCCACGCCAAATTCAACTAGTACTATATTTTAAAGACGAACGGATTCTCGGCCTCACAGCGCTCGGCTACTGTTCCGTCAACAGTAACTACTGTAGCATGCTACACTAACTACAGTGCCTCGGTCCCGACCATCGGCCGGCGATCCGACGGCCCGCAGGACACGTCCGTGACGGTTTTGCAGAAACGCCCCTCGCAAAACCTAAAAACAACCCGCAGTCCACGGAAACGCGAGACGAGGGACCGAAACGCAGATTACGAAAAATACGCGGACTTTCATGTAAAACGTCCACAGAGCCCCCCTCCCTCCCTCTCTCTCCCCGCGCGGTGGCGATGCCGCCGACGCCGCCGACACGCCGACACGCCGCTCCGGCACTCCTCGTTCAGATCGACGGATGCGGGGAGCTCCACCGTTGCGCCCTCCACCTCTTCGTCGAGCTCCCGCGTCCTGGGACAGCCGCGTCGCGCCGGCGTCGCGCCGGAATCGGCGCCACCGTACCCGCAGGCCGCCGCCGCGTTCGCATGTCGTCGGCGCCGCTCCGGTGACTTATAAGCGGCGCCAACACCACCTTCGGCCAGCCCGCGTCCGCGAGCATCCTACGGGCGCCCGCGCGCGTCCCAGCTCGCGCTGGATCGACGCCGGCGGGGCCGACGCCGCCGCGGCAGCTCCGGCAAGCCCTCATGTCAGCACGACGTGGCGCTGGGCCTGGGCTGGGCAGAGGGCCTGCTAGCTGGGCTGGGCTGCTGCCCAGCTCGGCCGGCCTTTTTTTTTCCACCCACCTTTTCTGTTTTGTTTTTCCTATTTTCTTAAAACTTTTGAAATTCCCAAATACAACTTCAAATAAATTCAGGCCAAGTTCTAACAATATGTAAAAATTAAAATAGTTATTTCAAATACTTTTGGACCTTTTCCAACTTATTTGAAATACTGAAAATTTTAAATTATACACGAAGGCTCATTTGTCACTTTTATGACACTTTAGAAGGTATGGATTTCAAAATCAACATACCCACCGCATTTAATAAAAAATATTCGATTATCTTCATTTCCAAATTAAATGAGACCGAATTCCACAAATTTGTAGAAAAATCAATATACACATTGCATTTAAAAAAACGTTCGAGTACATGAATATTTCGAGAAAATGCAAATTCATTTGCTCTAATTGTGTAATTGTGGCTTGCTTTCAAATTGAATTCAATAAGTATAAATACCTTCAAAAATTGAACAGAATAGAAACCAAAAAACTTTTAAATATGCACATTTCCAAAATTTAATTATTTACACCATGATACTCACAAAAATGACAAAAGAATACCTACAAAAAAACTACTTATGGCATATGATGTCCATTCAAATTTCACAAATTTGCAAAACAAAAAACAAAATAGTCACTGCATTTAAAAACCAAATGTTTGATTAGAAGAATATTTCGTTCAAATGCAAATTCATTTGCTTTAATTATGGCTTGCTTCTAAATTGATTTAAATATAAATATAAATAACTTCAAAAAAATGTTTGATTACATGCATTTCCAAATTAAATGCGAACAAAAACCACAAAATTGTAAAAAAAAAAACAAAAAATAGTCATTGCATTCAAAAAAATTGTTTAGATGAATATTTCAACAGAATGCAAATTCGTTCGCTCTAATCGAACCTTGCTTCTAAATTGAATTTAGTAAGTATAAATAGCTTCCCAATTTTCCAATTAACGATATAAATTACATATTTACAACGAAGTACAAACATAATATTTAGACATAACCATGATATATTCCCTCTAAATGTGTTGGTAAATAATAAAATTATGCCAGAACGAAACCATATAATATTTATATATAACCATGCTATATTTCCTCTAAAAATAGTGGTAGATAAGAAAATTATGGCAATAATGGAACTATATTCCAACATTTCAATTTACCTACCACATTTAAAAGCAATATAGCTTGATTCTACCTGATTATGTACTAACAATTTAAAAAACAAAAAAAATTGATTAGATGAATATTTCGACAAAATACAAATTTGTTCCTCCCACCGTAGCAACAAGACAGCCCAACCAGATTAAGGCACATTCAAAACTCTTGTTGTCTATCAATCGCAGGGACCATAGAGATAACTAACCAGCTCGACAAATTATATCAGAAAAAGGATAGGAATGTGTGTGCAAAGCACCCACTGCATGCATGCAGGCACCCCGTAGCTAGGTTTTTGCTGAATGAAACTTGATATATATGTTCTCATGTTCTGTCACTACCCTAACCGGCTTCTGGTTGAAAAAAAGGTGCACGCATGGTGAATTAGTTAGCCCTTTGAGAATTATGCCATGTATAACTACATACAAACTACTTATGGTAAAGATTTTTTTTGTTGAGTACTCAAATTTTCTCACCATTTAGAGACAATTCAAACACATTTCTCCTGATCTCATTTAAAATTTGCTGCTCAAATGCAAACATGTAATTTTGAATACTCAAATTTTGTCACCACCCAGAGGTAACTCAGATGCATTTATGGCTTGCTTCCAAATTGAATTAAATATAAATATAAATAACTTCCAAAAAAGGTTTGATTACATACATTTTCAAAATAAATGCGACCATATTCCACAAAATTATTAAAAAGGACAAAATAGTCATTGCATTAAAAAAAAGAGTTTGATTACATGAATATTCCAGCAAAATGCAAATTCATTTGCTCTAATCGTACCTTGCTTCTAAGTTGAAATTAATAAATATAAATAACTTCCCAAATTTCCAAATTTTGGCATTCGAGCAACTTAACAATGTAAACTTTCCTTCAAATTGAACATATTAGAAACCAAAAATCTTTTAAATATGCATATTTCCAGAATTTAATTATTTACACCACGGTACTCACAAATATGACAAAAGAATACCTACAAAAAAATACTTATGGCATATGATGTCCATTGAAATTTCACAAATTTGCAAAAAAAAAGTCACTGCATTTAAAAAACAAATGTTTGATTAGATGAATATTTCGAGAAAATGCAAATTCATTTGCTCTAATTATGGCTTGCTTCTAAATTGAATTAAATATAAATATAAATAACTTCAAAAAAAAGGTTTGATTACATGCATTTCGAAATTAAATGCGACCAAAAACCACAAAATTGTAAAAAAGCAAATTTTGTCACCATTCAGAGGTAACTCAGATGCATTTCCTCTAAATTCAATTAAATATTGACGCTGAAATACAACCATGCTCTAACATTTCAACATATCAAATATTTAAATATTGCACAAAATATTGAAAAAAATGCTCACAAAAAAAATGCTACCTACTCATACCCAAAATAAAAGAAATATATTCCCAAATTCAAATTTGGTCTACATTTGGGCAAATATTTCGATATTTAATAAAAATATATCGAAGATACTAAAAGGAAAACTCTATGCACATATAGCAAAATATAAATATTTTTCCATAGTACAAACTGCCCAATATTTCGACCTCATACGAACAAACTTTCCCCAGATGTGGATTCAAAATCAAAATAATTTTTCTATTTTCAATTAAATAATGACGGCAAAATTACAAAAATGATTGAACATTTGGCACCACCAAACATATTCCACAAAATATATCAAAAAATGCCCATGGAAAAAAATGCTAACTATTCATAACAAAATAAAAACATGTTTAGACATTCAAGTATAGCAAACATTTGGCCAAATGAAAACAAAAAAAGAAAAAAAAATCTAACCAAGCATGGGAAACACTTCAATTTTAGCTAACATTTTGTCCAACACTACAATTTTGGCTGCCAAAAAATCCTACACAATATTTCAGAAATGCTCAAAAAAAAATTTGCTATTTATTCATTCCAAAATAAAAACATGTTCGAACACTTCAATTTTGGCTAACATTTTGCCAATATTCATTCCAAAATAAAAACATGTTCGAACACTTCAATTTTGGCTAACATTTTGCCAAATAAAAAAAATTGTAAAAGAAAAAAAAACCCAAGGGCGTGGCGTGACGCCACGCCAAAATTCAACTAGTAAGACATGGCCGGACAAAACAATAACCGAACCACCGACTTATCACTTGGCCAGTTCGCCACACACCTTTTTTGATAAAGGGAATTTTATAAACCCAACAGTTCGCATCAAGGCGATACAATCAAGTGAGTTATACCCGGTATCTACATAACAAAGATGCACACAACCCAACAAACAATAATAAAAAGGTCTTAACATAGCTAAAAAATTGCTCTTACAAATAGCGACATGAGTGAATAAAGCAACTAAGGTAACTGAGGGTCGATACATAGATTACGTCGCCATCTGTGATTGGTGAAGACCTCTTTAGTTGCTCGCTCCACTTGATCACATACCATCTGAAGAGTTCCTTGTGTTAAGCTCGTTGCAGATGGCTTCAAGAGTGTAGCCAATGTGTGCACGAGTAGATAACCTGTAACGAAGATGGATTTTTCTTTTTATCAAAAAAAATATCATTCCTGCAGAGCCATATATACCAACATAAGGCCGCCGCCCCCACAAGGATATGTTTTTTGTAAGAAGATGGAATTCCCCACAACCAATTCCCAAACAAATTTGCAACTGAACAAGGTTGATAAATATTAGATGCCACTTGAATAATAACCCGTGCTTCCTGAACAAATTTGCACTGGGAAAACAAATGCTGAATGGTTTCATATCATGGTGGCAAAAAACACATTTTTTACAACCATGCCAATTACGTTTTGCTAAATTGTCTTTTGTCAAGATGACGCCCCTTCGTAGATACCAAAGAAAAATACCAATTTTTAAAGGATCCTTCGTCTTTCAAATTTTCTTATTATTAATTGGTGCATCAACTTGGACTAACGCATGGTACGTCGACTTTACCGGAAACATATCATTGGCATGTAACTTTCATCGGAAATCATCAAACCCAGGTGTTAGTGTGTTATTGTGGTTAGCCTCCCCATTAATTCCTGTCATGTTTACAACCGGTTACCAATTAAATCACGCCTAAAGGAGACGTTTGGGAGATGAGACCCCAACACCTCCTTAATTGTGACCTGCTTATGTCTAACTATACCGTACAATCCTGGATATTGGACTTCTAACGACGCATTGCCCAACCAAATATCCTCCAAAAACGTACTTGTGATCCATGCCTAATGTTGAAAGTCCCCAGTCCAAAAAAAAGGATTGTTTCACTTCCATTAGGCCCCAAAAAGTGGAAATCCCCTGTTTTCCAATAAATCCGAGACATAGTTTTGGAACCGATGTATTTATTCCGCAACATCTCCTGCGACACTCCTTCCTTCCTCGGTAAGAAGTTTGAACAACCATGTACCGAGCAAGGCAGTGTTTTTTGCCTCTAAATCATGCATTCCCAAGCCGCCTTGATCCTTCGGGCGACATAAGATATTCCATTTTGCCAACCGAGATTTTTTCTTTTGTTGATTGCTTTCCAATAAAATCTGGACCTATAATAGTCTATCCTCGATCTCTAAGACACCTTTAGGTGCCCAAAAAAGATAGCATTAGAGTACCATATTTGTAAACACCGAGTTAATTAAAACCAGTCGTCTCTCGGTGGACAAGTATTTTCCTTTCCAACTACTTAGCCTTTTCTATATTCTTTCTTCCACTTGACTCCATTCTATTATCGCGAGTCTGTGTTAATGTATTAATGTATCCGTATCGTCTATACAATAAATAAAGTGCGGTGCTTTACATCACAAGGCCATTTTGGCCTCGGTGTTTTGTGAGCGCTCTGAAGGAAAAATAACTGATGAAACGGTTCTGTGTAAAAAAAGATAAAAAAAATTCCGAACCGACAAGGGTGTTGTATTTGCGTGTCGTGTGGTGTCGTGCCGTGAGTCTAGTGGTAAACCAAAACGAGAAATATAAGAACAACTCCAAATTAGCACGATCACGAATGCACCGTGCGCGAAGAGAAAATTAATTATCGATGGAATGGAGACAAGATCAGGCTGCGAGTAAATATATCTCTCCCGAAGACAAAGATGGGATATATCCGCTGTTGGGTCTGAGAGCTACGCACGCAGAACCGGTTAAGACTAGTCACAATGAAAGTAGCATAAACTAGTATCATGCATATGATACTAGTCTATGTTACTATCTATATAGTGAGTAGTAACATATTTGTATTATTATGATATATTGTATTAATTAGCATATATATTAGAGTTATGATTGTATTGGAGTTGTAATAGACTAGGACTCCTAGACATAGTCGGTTGGCATAAACCCTAAACCGGCCGACCCCCCTACTATATAATCCTTGTAACCCCTATTGAATCAATACAAGACATATTTCTCCCAAACTATCATGGTATCAGACGCCTAGGTACTTCCGCACGCCTAGGTACTTCCGCACGCCTAGCATATGGCTCCTCCGCCAAAACCACCGCCGCCGCCGACCCGGCCCCTCTTCACCATGGCCGCGTTCCGCGCCGCCGGAAATCCCACCCCTCCCTCCACAAACTCCAATCCCACCCTTCCCTCCACAAGCTCCAACCCTACTATATCCCAAATAACTCCAATCTCCTTTGCCGACACAATTTCAGATGTTACCCCGCTCATCCCAATCACATTAGATCTAGCTGCCCACAACTACTACCATTGGTGCCATCTTTTTGATATTCACCTTGGCCGCTGCAATCTCCGCGCCCATATCGCCATCGACTCCCTTCCGCGACACGATGATCCTCGCTGGGTCAAAGACGATCTCGCCATCATCCAATGGATCTACACATGGGTGTCTACTGAGATTTTCAACATTGTCTTCCGGGAGGCCTCCACCGCCGCTGCTCTATGGGCTGCTCTTCGTCGCCTTTTTCAGGACAACGCCGACGCTCGCATCAACACCCTCAATACCGAGATTCGCAACACCGTCCAGGGAGCTTCTTCCCTCAGTGTCTATTGTCAGCGACTTCAGATGATGGCGGATGAGCTTCGTGAATTGGGTGACCCCATCGGTGATCGTCAGCTCGTCAACATCCTCCTCCAAGGATTAGGAGATGAGTTCCGGACGCAAGCAGCTTTCATACCTTTCATGCGGCCATACCCCTCCTTTGCCGATGTGCGCTCTCTCCTTCAGTCAGCTGCCGACGCAATTGCACGCAAGGAATCACGGCCCCAAGTCTTCACTGCGTCTCCACGGCCGCCACCACCTCCTGCCGCGGCAGCCAACTCTCCCCACTTCTCTGCCGCGACAGCACCACAACCGCCCCCAGGCTGGCGTCCAAGTCCAAACTATCGCGGGAAAAACCCCACGTACAGGCCCCCGCAGCCTCGTCCCCCAGCGGCGCCTCCCGCAGCGCCCCCAGCGGCGCCTCCAGCGCCGTCCTTCATCTGCTCCGACATGGCGTCCTCAGCACGACCCTTGGACTGGTCTTGTTCAGGCGTGGTCCATGCCCTGGTCGGCTCCATCTCCATACGGTGCTCCGCCTGCATACACAGGGACGTGGAGTCCTGGCCTCCGTCCGGTGATCGGCTCTCCCGGACTTCTTGCATCACGACCGCCTCCACAAGTCTACACCGCGCAGGCGCCACCATCTGCATACATGGCGCCGCCTCCACAACATATGATGCGCAGCCCTACATGTACCATGCTCCGCCACCTCTTCAGTACCAGCCTGCACCACCTGCTCCGTCGACTCCTTCGCCAAGCTGGGACCAAGCCGCCTTCATCGCCGCCATGAACAATTTTACACTCAACAATCACGAAGGTACGGACTGGATTTTCGATTCTGGTGCTTCCTCGCATATGTCTTCTAATCTCAATTTACTGTCGGCTTGTTCACCCTCTCCTTTTTCCTCCATCACAATTGGCGACGGATCATCTATTCCAATATCTTGTACTGCTCAATCTTACATCATAGATCCACACTCTAATTTTATTCTTCGAAATATTCTAGTCGCTCCATCATTAATTAAAAATCTAATATCTGTTCGTCAATTCACAATCGATAATAATGTTTCTTTAGAATTTGATCCCTTTGGTTTGTCTGTGAAGGATCTGAAAACGGCGGCGGTCCTCGCTCGTTACAATAGCTCGGGTGATCTATATCCACTTCACGGTGCTTCCACCTCTTCACCACAAGCCATGCTCGCCTCCATCAACCTTTGGCACCGTCGTCTCGGCCACCACAATAAACACACCATGTCTTCTTTGCTTCAAGAGTTTAGCATCCCTATAGATAGTTCTACGCATGATTCTTCCGTTTGTAATGCTTGTCAATGTGGAAAACACACTAGATTACCTTTTGGGACCTCCTCTACCTATAGCTCTTTTCCTTTTGAATTGCTGCATTGTGATCTCTGGACCTCTCCAATTCCAAGTGTATCCAGTTTTAAATACTATCTTGTTCTTTTAGATGATTACTCTCATTATGTTTGGACCTTTCCAATTCGTGCTAAATCTGATGTTCATCAACTTTTTCTTAATTTTCGACAATACGTATTAACACACTTTGGTCTTCCCATTAAATTTCTCCAATGTGACAATGGTAAAGAATTTGATAACACCCAAAATCGTAATTTCTTTCTCTCACATGGAATTCTTTTTCGTTTTTCTTGCCCCTACACTTCTCCTCAAAATGGCAAAGCTGAACGTTCTCTTCGCACAATCAACGATATTCTCAGAACCCTGCTTATCCAAGCCTCTCTTCCGTCTCGCTTTTGGGCCGAAGCTCTTCGCACCGCCACTTATCTTCTAAATATCCGACCTACAAAAACATGTCCCCTTTATACTCCTTATCAATCTTTATTTCTTCATCCTCCTAACTACTCCGATCTACGTGTTTTTGGCTGTCTATGTTTTCCTAACACATCATCAACTGCACCCAATAAACTTGCTCCCCGCTCTTTGCCATGCATTTACTTAGGACCCTCCGATGATCACAAAGGCTCTCGATGTTTTGATCCCTCCTCCGGTCGTGTTCTTATCTCCCGTCACGTTACTTTTGATGAACACACCTTTCCCTACTCCACCGATCAAACTAACACATCAACTAACTCTCCTAAGCCAAATCCCCATCTTATTCCTGCCGCGGCAGCAACACTGTCCAAAATCTCTGCCGCGACATTCCCCGTCACCGCTCCATCTCCTGCCGCGGCAGCAAATCCTCCCCAATTCTCTGCCGCGACACCAACTTCCACCGCACCACCATCTCCTACCGCGGCAGCAAATTCTCCCCAATTCTCTGCCGCGACACCAAATTCTACCGCACCACCATCTCCTGCCGCGGCAGCCAATTCTCCACAATCCTCTGCTGCGACACCAAATTCAGCCGATTCTTCTGCCGTGGCTGATCATAGCATATCTCCTCCAATTCCACCTCATGCAGTTTTTGTTCCTAAACCTCAAAACGACCATATCATGCGTACTCGTGGGAAACGTGGTTTTCATCTACCCATTCGTAAACTTAATTTAACAGCCACTCCAACTCCAACTCTTTCTCCTATTCCTATATCTTACAAACGTGCTCTCTTAGATCCACTTTGGCACGCTGCTATGCGTGATGAATTCGATGCCCTCATACAAAATCAAACTTGGACTCTTGTTCCTAAACCATCTAATGCCAATGTAGTCTCGGGTAAATGGGTTTTTCGCCACAAATATAATTCTGATGGATCTTTAGCTCGCTACAAGGCTCGTTGGGTGTGCCGCGGCTTTTCTCAACAACAAGGAATTGACTTCGACGAAACCTTTTCTCCCGTTGTTAAACCCAGTACCATTCGTATCATTCTCAGTCTTGCTGTCTCTTCTTCCTGGCCTATCCATCAACTTGACGTTAAAAATGCTTTTCTTCATGGCACACTTAATGAAACAGTCTATTGTCAACAACCATCTGGCTTCGAAGATCCCTCTCATCCAAATCTTGTTTGTCTTCTCAAGAAATCTCTCTACGGTCTTAAACAAGCTCCACGTGCATGGTTTCAATGTTTTGCCACCTTTATTCAAACAATTGGTTTTATTCCATCCAAAGCTGATACATCCCTTTTCACTTTTCACTCCTCCTCTCACACAGCATATCTTCTTCTCTATGTTGATGATATTATTCTTACTGCCTCTTCTGATTCCTTTCTCACCCACATTATCAATCTCCTCCACAAAGAATTTTCTATGACTGACTTAGGGCCACTTCATCATTTTCTTGGTGTCACCGCTTCTAGAACTTCTACAACTCTTTTTCTTTCTCAACGGCAATATATTATCGATCTCTTAAACCGAGCTGGTATGACTGATTGTCAACCTTGTCGTACACCGGCGGATGTTGGCATCAAACTATCGGCTGACGGTGATCCTGTTCCTGATCCAACTCTCTATCGCAGTCTCACTGGTGCTTTGCAATATGCTACTCTCACACGTCCCGACATATCATATTCTGTTCAGCAAGCATGCCTATATATGCACGATCCACGTCTACCTCATCTTGCTCATGTCAAAAAGATTCTTCGCTATCTCAAGGGTACTCTTGATCATGGTCTCCTTCTCAACTCATCCTCTCCAACAAGCTTGACAGTTTATTCTGATGCAGACTGGGCAGGTTGCCCAGATACTCGACGGTCCACATCCGGGTTTTGTGTTTATTTGGGTGATAATCTTGTTTCTTGGTCATCGAAAAGGCAGGTTACGGTTTCCAGGTCTTCGGCTGAAGCAGAATACAGAGCGGTGGCACATGCCGTTGCTGAAGCAGTTTGGATACGCCAACTACTTGTGGAACTACAGCGTCCTATTCAGCATGCCACCATTGTCTACTGCGACAACATCTCCGCTGTTTATATGGCATCTAATCCTGTGCAGCACCGTCGTACCAAGCACATTGAGATTGATATTCATTTTGTTCGCGAGAAAGTGGCTCTTGGAGAAGTTCGTGTTCTACATGTTCCAACGAGCGCTCAGTTCGCGGATATTTTTACAAAGGGCCTTCATCCGACATCCTTCACCGACATTCGCTCCAGTCTCAACATCGTGGCGCCCGACGTTGACACTGCGGGGGGGTATTAGAGTTATGTTTGTATTGGAGTTGTAATAGACTACGACTCCTAGACATAGTCGGTTGCATAAACCCTAAACCGGCCGACCCCTCTACTATATAATCCTTGTAACCCCTATTGAATCAATACAAGTTTTACTTCTCCCAAACTATCAAATATATATCCTTGTGTTGTGAGCGGAGAAAAAAATGCCGGTGAAATTAGTAGCTAGTTAGTGCTGCGATCTTGTTATCCAATGCATGCTGTCAAGGGAGAAAATATAATCGTTGTTAAAAAGAAGAAAAATATACAGTGATTATATTAAACGAACGATAAGCTCGTTAGTCTTTGGGCGTGTCGCCCTCCAAACTATGGCTTCTGGTTTGGTGTACCCCCTCCCTCCAAAATTTAATACAAGGATGGCTGAAATCGGTCCGTACCCTTTCATAAACACGGACCACTGAAATTAAGCGTATATGGACCTATACAAAACCGTAAGGCATGTTCCTATTTATACTAAAACCGTACACTTTACATGTACATATTCGTACGCTCTCCAAGTGGTCCGACGCTGACCCGTTCCGGTGGCCGGGCATCACCTGTGCCAATATCTCGTCGCTGCCGCGCGTTGTCGGCCTGGCAGTGGCCGGAAAGAACATCTCCCGCTACATCAAAATTGTGTACGTGACGATTGTGAGCCTGACGTTTGGTGACATGCAACGGTGTTCTCGTCAAGTGGAGGTGGCACCACGGTGACTTTGTTTTGAGTGGTGCTCTTCGAATATCAAGTTTTGATCTCCAGGGTGAAAATCCTAGGTCTGGCCTTCATTCGTTGTACCTTGCAATGGCGTATTTTCGCTTTCTTGTTAAATGCATTGTGCGGAGATTTCTCGGACTTTCTTCGAGGTGAAAACTCATGATCCGACTTCTGTTTAGATTGAGCAATGACGACGCTTGTGCACTGTTCCCTTCATGAAGGCGTTGCTATTGGAGATCATTTTTCACAGTCAGGGTGTTGCTAGTGGTGGTGTTACATTTCTCGCTGCTACGAGTCGCTGATCAGCAGGTGTTTTACTTTTTTTTTTCTGTTGTGTGCATCTTGATGTCTCGACTAATTCTTGACATTACGTTGTTACAGAAGTCGGATGTAATTGGTATCTTTCTTGATATTAATATATTCCCATTATTGAAACAAGACTTTCAAATATAGCATTAGAGTCCCTGCCAACATTGAAAGAGATTCACAATCACAAATACGCACCAATCGCCAAAAAAGACAGTTCCATATACCGGAACTAAAATCTACTCAAAACCATCAGACTTATTTTTAATATGAAATTTAGCATAGTAATCCCTCGTCAACCTTTATTGGCTTGAAGCGGTACTTCTATTAATAACAACCGGAATACCACTTGATCTATCGTGAGGTGGAAGACAAAAACATGCCATATCATAGCTGGCAGGATATGTGTTAAAAAGGAACAGTACAACTAGATCTCCTTGTCTCCAACAAAGTAATGAAATATAAGTTGTGTGGAGGCGGCGTTTGGGGTCGTAGGTGCATCTGCACTCGTTGGATAAAACATTTTTAGTTTTTTTTCAATGTGTCAAAAAATTCCGAAAAAAAATTCGGATATGCATCAACATTTTTAGTGCTAGCACAAAAAATTTCGCTGTGAAAAGACATTTTGTGTGACCTGTGCAAAAAAGACAAAACCATGTCTCGTACAAAAGTCTTTTGTAGCAATCCGGATTTGTCTTTTTTGCACAGGTCGCACAAAATGTCTTTTCACCGCGGATTTTTTTGTGCTAACATGAAATATGTTGAACTATCTCCATATTTATTTTTGAAATTTTTTGACATTTGAAAAATGGTTATTTTGGGTCATGGGTGCAGATGCACCCATGACCCGAAATGGATTTCCGAAGTTGTGTTGCCTAATCGATTCTTGAACAAATAAGTGTTTGGTGGATCACGGAAATCATCGCGATTCCATATCATCCCTTTAACACACTGCATCAAATATATCTCTTTCAAATTTTAAATCTAGCACTCCTACGAACACTAGAATTATCATATTGTTCCTTTTGCCTATGCCTTCCGCTCATCTGGGACATGAGGCTGTTGATCCACTAGCTTGGTCATCCAAACCCACATTAACCTTGTCTACCAAATCTACGCATATATTGGATACCTTAGAAACTAGGAGATTTGATGGACCAACTCCATTATTTAAAGATTTTCTCTACATTCTTTTTTAACAAAGTACTATCACAAAGTTCCTGGCACCTTTTCGTCATATGTTGTATCCCCAGTGTAACTACCATGCAACAAGTTGTTGTATTCCCAGTGCAATTACCTCGAAGAAAGCATATGGGTCTATCCGCACTCCATTGACTTGACTAGTGGCAGTCTAGCATAGTAACTTTACTAAAAAAAATAACCTTTCCGGTGATACACTCACATCCTATGAACCCATGTTTAGGAAATTGGAATGGTAAAACACCGTATATATAGAAGTATAGGTTGACTGTATAAAAATCTTGCGAACAGGTCTTGAGAAATCCTGTCACTTCCCCAAGTTATCTCCTTGTAATTCAAACTTCTTTACGGCTTGCGGCCCGTTCATTAGTTCTTCAAAACCCGCGTATGACTGAAGCAGAGCGACCCGACCAGTGGCTTTGTGGCAGAGTAGTTGACAAAAATGCAGTCATCCACACGGTAAGACCGGATGCATTCAAAAGTCGCCGGGGAAGGTTAAGGTAGTTGGGTCTCCATAAGATAATCAGATTTGACGACAGTTCTGAATCTTCTGATATCTAATCTAAACAGATAAATAGGCATACAAGCCTGGAGAAGCGGCCATCTCATCACCGATCAACTTGTCATCTTCCTACAGAGAGAGGATGACATTTGCTGTTGCTCCACGGTTGTCGCTCCGCTCCCTGGTGTTGCTCATGTCGCACGGGAAGCCACGGCTGAGCTGTTTCTTCTCCTCCTCCTCATCCTACGACGACGCCGCCGCCGCCGCCGTCGTTAAGCCGGGACCTTGTACTCCGGCTGGTCCTGCCGTGCAGCCTCCAGCCGTTCCAGGTAGCTCAAATGTTTTTGCACGCATGGGCTTGCTTTTTTGCTACAGATTTTCGCTAACAGTTTAGTAGTACTCATCAATTGTGTTGCAGCTGTGCACCCGATTCCTGATTACGGTTCAAATGGCAGCAGCACACCCGAACTCGTGCCTGGTCCTGACAAGGCTGAGCCAAGACGCGGGCCTGAACTTCGACACCCACTCCCTGATCCACCACCTAGACGGTAGGCCGTAGGAAACATGAAGATGTATAATCGACGAACCTTCGTCCTGCGTGCTCTCCGGAACACCCTAAACTAAATAAATACCCAATTCATGATAGTTGGGGCCAGCTTTATTCAGGGAGAAAATTGTATCGCGTACGAAAGGAACTGGGCAGCTATTCCTGGTTTCTCCTAGTGTTGTAAAATGTAAGATTCCTAATGTTGTTGTGATGAATATATATCCTGCCTACATTCCCCCCCCCCCCCCCCCCCCCCCCGCGTTCATCCCTTACCGGGGCGAAACCTTAGCGCCGCCACAAACTACGCCTCCGTCTGCTCTGTAACATCCCGAAAATTCGTCCCTAATGTTAGTAATGTTTTCTCGCGCTTGAAAAACTTTTTCTGTTTTCAAACTATTTTCTTTCAACCTGTTGGTCTTTGATTTGACTTTAGTTTCGCTCTCTTAGAAATTTTCCCAATAATCCTCGATCTTTGTCAACCTCCACCATATTTCCATGCCGAAGTTTTGTTTGTCGAACATTGGTTCCATTTGGCGATTCCAGAACCCCTCCCATCGATCATACCAAAGCCACCACCACAATTGCAGCTTGAAATAAATTCCACCAAGCTAACACATGGTTCCCTCATACATATACGTCACTCACATGGAAAAATATTCCATATTCCCATGCAATATTTCCAAGTTTATTCATATTCACTATTATGCCATTTTCAATCCCGAAATTATCTAGACACCTTCCACTCATCCAAAAAATCTACAATTTTGGTAATAAGCCTAATTCCACCTCCTGAACATTTCACTCCATTGGCCCAACCTCATTTGAGCAATATTTGAGGTACTTCCTTTGTAATGCCTTTTTATGCCTAATTGCAATTTCCAAAGCAACCCCTAGCTACAAAAATCATTTGGCATTGACACTTTGTCAAATTGACAAGATACCTTACACAACCCCAAATCCACAATATCAGGCCAATATCATTTGAGTAAATGCACTTGGCAAACCCATGCCAATAGGGCATTTTTGGACACCGAATTATTTGACCAACCTCCAGGTACCCAATTGAGCTCAAACTTCACAGACATACTATATACACCTATCCTAGCCTACTGTGAATTTTGGGGATTTTTCTGAGATGTGCAAAGCCTTGGTCATTTCATCGAACACCTGGCGCACCCTTGGTTTTCTGAAAATTGTGTACAGAAAAGTTTGGCGTCTTTGCGTGATTCTTGTTTTGTTGCGTTGCCCTAGTCTCTGCGAACCCAGTGGCGAAGCCTCTTTCCAATTTGGTGCTCCGAGTCGGCGGGAACGCGACGATGTCGCTCACGTCGCGCTCTGGACGTCCCGAACGCACGCTTTGGCGTGAGCTAAACTTGCTTAGCCCTAAACCCTGCCTAATCTCCCGCACAGTAGCTTCCCTGTAGACCCCTGTTCGTCCAGCTCGGCCTCCCTATCCAGCTGCCCATTCTTATCCTCTCCATTTAATTTTTTTGGAGCTATGTCCTTGTGTTGGAGCTTCGAGTAGTCGTTGTCCGTCTCCTTGTCCTGCCTATAAGAGGCCACTCCCGAGCCCTCTCGCACCCAATCAACCTCACTCTCTCCCCCTGGAACCCCCCTTGCTTCTTTAGCTATGGAACGGCGGAGCCCTGCTCTGGTTTGGCTGAGGACGTCGCCGTCGGTCCGTCGACCGTGGCGAGCTCTAGCCGAGCCGTTCTCCGGTTAAACTTGCATAGGGACTCCCTCCATCCTCCTCTCACTATACCACCACTCCAAAGATCAAAAACCTGCTCGGCATCGTCGAGTTCATGCTCGACTCGCCATTGTCGTACCGGCCGAACTCGGTGCGGTACCTCCCGGCCACCTACGTCGCCGCTGAGACCACCCTCGGGCGCGGTAGAGCATGGAGGATCCATACTCGCCGATAGCAAGGTCCCCGTCGCTGCCACCCTCGCCTCCCGAGGACCAGCCATGGCCGATGCATGCGTCGACCATGGCGGCAACTCCGCCGTCCCCTGGCCCGGAGCCTCCCCGGCGGGTGCGGTGTGGCCCGGTGTGGCCGCCCCGTCGCCGGCTACCTCCCCAAGGCCGCCAGTCGCTGGCGACGTGGCCCTCCCCGAGCTTCCGAAAGCGTATTTCCTAGGAGCACGCGACCAGCCCAATCTAGTTCGGAAGCGGCCTGCTCTGTTTTTTTTTCAGGGTGAGCAGCAGATAACTATACGTCGCTCAGCCATATCTTTTAATCCGTAGCTCCGTTTGAGGTGTATTCCGTGGTACCGGCAAACCGAGACCCTAACCCGCGACGTGTCTCAAGATGGCAATTTTCCCCGTGGGGACGGGTATCCGTGGGGATTTACCCGTTAAGAAACGGGGATGGGGGACAATTCATCCCCATGGGTATAACGGGGCGGGTACCCGTTAAGCTAACGGGGCGGGGATGGGGGGCAAATTGTCCCCATGGATACCCATGGATACCCGATACCCCACCTGTCAGTCAACAGACCATCCCATATATATAACAAAACCCTAAATCCCCAGACCCGCTCCACCTCTTTTCCCCTCACTCGCAGCCGCCGCTCCCATTTTTGCAGCGTAGCAGACGCCAGGTGCCCAGGTCCCTCTCCTGCTCGTAGGTCGTAGCGACCTCGCCTCCTCGTGTTCCTCTATCCTCTTCCTCCTGTCCGCAGCGGGATTGGGCGACTCGGCAAGAACGGCGACCGGCGACTCCTGACTCCGCCGTCGCCGTCGCGCGCGAGGGGGGCGGCCGCACTGGATCTGGCCCACGGGATCTGGCGTCCCTCGTCGGCTCCCGCGCCGCCGCGACCGCGTCCTCCCCGGCCGCGGACCCGTACCTCCCGGCGCTCCTGCACGAGGAGCACGAGGCGTCGAGGACCCGACGCTCTGGTACAGCTCGACGGCGGCGACGCCCTGTGCTCGCCGGCGTTCCACTGGTGCGTGCGCGACGCGGTCACCGTCGGCTTCCGCTCCCCGGTGGGCCCCATCGAGCGGCCCAAGAAGACCCCGTCGCCGTCGTCGTCCCCTTCCCTGCCGCGGATGGCAGCGGCCGAGCGGCGCGCTTGAGCCCCATGGATACCCGGTGGGTATCGGGTACCCGACGGGGACGGGGATGGGGGTCGTTTCGTCCCCGTTAGCTTCGCGGGGATTTACGGGGACGGGGACTGGCGGGGATCGGGGCGGGGATGGTGGAGTCATCCCCGGCCATCCCCATCCCCGTTGCCATCTTGAGACGTGTCCGTGACCTCCAAGCCAAATGGCATCGATCGTCGAAGGCAAGCTAACTACTTGCTATGAACACTCAAACGGTGTTTGTTTATTTGCATTTTACCCTGTCATATAGGTTCATTTTATTGCTTATCATCTGTGAACTGTGCGTCACGAGATATCGTGGCTTTCTTTACATCCTGTCAACTGTGCGTCACGAGATATCGTGGCTTTGTTTACATCCTGTCAACTGTGCGTCACGAGATATCGTGACTTTGTTTCATACCTGTAATACGATAAACCCATGTCCCGTGGGTTGAGTTCCGGTACCCCATCTAAATACACGTTGGGTCCTGCCCAAGTGGATTGAACCGGCTACTTTTCTGTAGAGTTGTGGCGTGCGTTGGACGGTACCATGCACCACTCTCCATTCCGGTGACGATGGACTGGGGGAACCGCCGCAGTCAATGGAATGGAGGAACGGGATCGCGTGGACGCCTCCACTAACTTTGTAGTTGATCTGTGGCTGTCACTGGTCGGAGGTATCTCCGCCATCGCCCGGTTGACGCTAACCAACTGTGCTATTTTACTTTCTTTTACTCAACCTGTGGCTGTCACTGGTCGGAGGTATCTCCGCCATCGCCCGGTTGAACTAACTATTTTTATTTATTTCTTTGCTTGATCAGTGGTGGCCCTATAGTCACCCGGTCGATGCAAACTAACTATATATTGCTTGAACTATTGTGTGCAGTTTGCTTCTGTTTCATGTTGATATGATCTTATGGTTTTGCATTGGACAAATCTGTTTCATGTTGTCGGGTGTGCCAAAGATGACGTCGAGTGTGATTGTTCCCATGGGCGTGACTGCTTGCCCTAGTACTATGCCATGGAAGGTGGTCTCTGATGGCGTCAAGTTTGTTGTTGGCCTGTTCATCCTTCTGAGGGTGTCGGCGAAGATAATGTTGATGCCGCTGCCTCCGTCCATGAACACCTTTTTCAAGGTGTAATCCCCGATCAGAGCTTCGACTACCAGAGCGGCGTGCCCGGGTCGCGGTACCGCAGGCGGATGATCTGCTCTGGAAAACGTGATCGGTGTCTCTGACCCTCTCAGGTATTCGGGTACTGCAGGTGGACAGGTGACAGCCTGGTAGACTTGGTGGGTGATGATCTTCTGGGTCCTGCTTGAAGGGCGCCGTTTCTGTATCATGTTGAGCTGTCCGCGTGCCGCTGGATATGCGTCAGGGGCTTCTTGCTGCGGCTGCTGCTGCTGATAGAAAGCTCCCGCTGCCTGTGCTGGATTAGCGACTGCGGGTGCGGGTGCTGCTTGGAGAGCCAGCTGCGCGACTGGCTGCGCTACAACTGCGTGGCTTGCGGAGCGACTATCTTCTGCATTGCCTGGTATATCCTGCGTGCCTTTTTGCAGTCCTTCAACAGGTGGCGGGATCCCCACTTGCCCGTTTCTGGGTTCCTGAACATATGGTGCTTGCAGGGTTGCTCCAGTTCTTCCTCCGGAGTCAGCGTGCGCCTCTGCCACTCTCGTTTGCGGCTCCCGTCGCCACGGTAGGTGCTGCCACCGCTTCGGTTGAATTGCCCTTGACTGTAGTGGCGACTATTGTCGCGTGCTTCATCCTCGCGGGGGGTTTCGAATCCCGTCGCTACTAACTCTATTGAGTCATTGCCGTGGTAACGCGGCTTCTTCTTCTGGTGTCCTTCCCGCCAGTTGCTTGGTCCGGTCTCGTCTCTTGGGGAGTAGCGTGAAGTATCACGGACCGAGTCCTCTCCGTCTGCCCATTGGTTGGCTATCTTCATGAGGTCAATCATGTTTCTCGGCCGGAGCCTACCAAATTCCTCGCGGAGGTCGCGGCGATAGACGCCGTGCATGAAGGCATCCATCACTCGGTCTTCCGAGGTAGCTTCCATGGTGTTGCGGAGCAGGGTCCATCGCTGGATGTACGACCGGAGCGGCTCGTCCCGTCCTTGCTTGCATGCTTGGAGCTCGACAAAAGTTGTCGGCCTTGAGTACGTCCCCAGGAAGCTCTTGACGAAGGCATCCGCGAACTCGTCCCACGTGCTGAAGGCGTCCTTGGGTTGAGTGTTGAGCCACCCGCGTGCAGATCCTGTGAGCATCAGCTGGATGTACTGCATGGCTGTAGTCGAAGTACCGCCCTGGCAACTGCAGGCTATGAGGTAGTCCTCCAGCCAGTCTCTCGGGTCCTGCTTTCCGTCGTACTTGACCGCTTCTGCCGTGAGCTTGAAGCCCTTGGGCATTCTTGTGTCACGGATGTTGAAGCTGAAGCATGGGGCGCCGCGTGGCTCGAAGTCGCTATCGTCGCGGTCGTCAGCATTGGGTGTGCTGACAATCCAATGGGTGCGGTTGCGGTCTACCGTCCTCTGTGTGATGACGTTGCGGAGGTCTTCGCCTGGCTGCGGCTGTCGCGGCTATCTTGGAGCTGGGCCTGCGAGCGCTGCGGGTTCGCGGTCGCGGTGACCCCGATTTTCTTGCGCCCTTTCTGTTGGCGCCTTGTTCGCCAGAGCCTCTTCAATTGCCTTGATGGACATGATTTGTTGCTTGTGGACGAGAGCACGGGCGTCACCCTCAGGCGGCTGCGTCAGTCGCAGGTATGTTTCGACTGCCATGAGGGCAGCTCCGGGTGTTTTGGGGACGGGTATCCCATCCGCGTCTTCAGTCATGTATGACGACTCGAGCTTGCGGGTGATTCCGGCGCGTTCGGCCTCTATCATCCGGGGCACGCGGGCCCTGTGGCGCCTTGCTCCTTGCGAGACCTCTGTCGAGGCCGCAGTGAATGAATAAGCGGCCCTCCTGGCACTCGCCGCGTCGGCTTCCTCCTTGCGTCGGAGTAGCTCGGCCTTCTCTGTGCGAAGTCGTTCGCCTTCCTTCCACAGCAGGTACTGGACCGCCAGAAGGTCCTCTCGGGGTGCGTCTGGTGGGGGGTACGTGCCCTCCTTAACGTGCTTCAGGGCTCTGATTGCCATGTCGCGGGTGATGGTGAGTCGCGTCACCTGGTCCGGCATGACCACCTCCAGTGGATATGCGGGTTTGTCGCTGTTGGCCTGCGACGGGCCGGCCATGTAGACTTGCGCGGGGTAGATCCGAGGAGTGGGGCTGATGCTTCCACTGCTGCCTCCGTCGTCTGAGCCGTGCTCGGAGTCGAAAATGGCTGCAACGTGGTGGGTACCACAGTCGCCATTGAGGCTCTTTTCGTAGAGTTTCGCGACCTTCACTGCGGAGGCGGGAAATGGAGTCGCTGTCGTTGACGCGGGTGTGATTGGCTTGCGGGTGATCTCGCGGTGCGAAGGCGTGGCTGACGTAGTTGGAGTCGATGTAGATCTTGGCCTTGCCCGCGATGCGATCAAGGTAGTCGAAGTAGACTTGATCCGCACAGGGGTCGCAGCCGATGCGATCTCCTTGGCAGCCGGAGATGCGGGTGTCGTGGTCGCGTTGGGCGCGATCTTTGCCATGGAGGTAGTTGGTGCAGTCGAGACGAGCGCGATCTTTGCGGCAGTCGAAGATGCGATCGCCGCAGTCGTGGTAGATGCGATCACAGCAGGTGATGACGTGGTCGTCATAGTCGTGGCAGATGCGATCTTCGCGGCAGTCGAAGACGCGATCGCTGCATTCGCAGCAGATGCGATCTCCACGGCAGGTGAAGGCGTGGTTGATGTAGTTGATGCAGATGCGGGTGTCGTCTCCGCGCGTAGCGCGGCCACCGTAGATCGGAGTGTTCCGTAGCTGTTTATGAGGTAGTGCATGGTACCAAAGGTGATCCACATACCTTCACACAGTTCAGCGTACACCGAGCGATGAGCCGGCGGGTGGCTGACGTACTCGAGGGAGCCGAACCAGATTGGCTCCCTGGTGCAGGCGTCGGTCTTCAAGGTTGATGGAGCCGGTGCGACCATGGTTCCAACGCTCGTTCTTTCCCACAGACGGCGCCAATTGACGAGGTTGGGACTCGGCAAATCCCTGAGTCGAGTACCCCGGGTTGATTGAGGGGGAGAGAGATGAGCGCTGGTGATCACGACGGCTAACAGGCGAGGCGTTTACCCAGGTTCAGGCTCCCGGAGGATAACACCCTACTTCCTGCTTGTCTGGTATTGATGTTGAGCGTGGCTACAATGGCGAGATGGCGATCTCACTAGGGTTTGAGATGGCGGCTATGAGTTGAAGTTCCGTTACCCTAGACGGGGGACCCTCCCAGCCTTTATATGATAGGCTGGGTCTCGGGTGAACGGTGTCGATGGCACTTATAGGACGATCAGGGCTGATGACCTAACATCGACTATCTTGGGCCGCACGTCGTCCTTCTTGGGCCTTCCTTGGACCCTCGCCATAGGGTTGATGGACTTGGCGTGACCCAGGTATCACCACCGTGGGGTAGTCAAAGAGTAACCCCACGACAAGTCTTGTGAAGGTTCCGGAGCTAGGCGTTGCTCATGAGTTGGGCATGTGCCGGATTCACTTCGTCATAAGACTTATCCCGAGTGGTAAGTCGGTAGCTATACAAGGAGTGTTTTGGTAGCGTGAACGGTTATGTGAGTGTATCTTGCCTTAGCTAAGTAAGGTGCATTTAGATGGGTGGTAACTACAACCTCTCGAGAGTGTGTCGTCTAGCAGCTAGCCTTGTTCCTAGGTTATGAAACAGTTCAGTGTCGGTCACACTATTGTCCTTTGTCGAGTCCGGAGGTTAAACTTAAGTTCGGATTGAAAAAAAGATGAACAACCTGATTTACAATAGGCTGATGCAGGGAATGTTACTTGAGTCGTGGATGGTTACCCGTGTTTGGGGTAACGGCATGATTGTTGGAAGCCTAGAGTTAGGCCCGAGCCAACGTCAGCCGTGCATGCCCCAAGCAGAGATATGATGCCAATGGGCCTAGCAGTTTGACAGATGTGGAGAGGCCGTTGAGCCTAGTTGGAATGACAGGTGATGTTAAAATACGTGGTACCAATGGGTACATCCGTTATTCGTCACAGGTAAGTTCTTTGTGTGATCTACGGTACACGATCCAACCCCACCTAGCTTGGACTCTGTACTGGTGGTAATCCCATTGTTTGCTTATGCCATGTTTTATTGTGATGACATGTTGTCATCCTTTTGGACTGTCGTAATTAGACACTTGCCATCTTTAGATTATTTCTGTTGCTAGCTACTTGTTGACTGATTGCTTGACTGTTCATGTCTTGTGGTTGTTTTCTTGTGACTACGTCATTGTACTCAAACTGGCTTTTCATGTGGCCGAACATTGAGAGGATTCATCTTCTACCATAGCAAAGAGATGGATTAAGAGCATGCTAGGATCAGTAGCCCAGCCAGATGCATGTGGAATGGAGCCACTCCAAGTCGTTGCTTTAGTCGTCTTCTGCTGCCAGTTAAAACTCTGTCCCGAGTTATACTTGGCCATGATAATTTTTCATGCCTTGATGGCCATGTAAACCATTTGTAACCCTTTTGGGCCTGATTGTGTAATGATTCCCGCTATGTTGTATTGTCGTAACGTGCGTCCAGATATCTTGGGCTGGCGCACGGGGCGACCGCCTCTTTGGTGACATGTGCCAGAGGGGGGTGCCACATGCTCCCCTGCCGCCGCTGTCGCTGGTGAGGGCCGCGGTGGCGGCGGGCCCAACGCCGAAGGCGCCAGGGATTTGGCACTAGCACAAAAAAGGCTACCCGTGGCGCACCAAAAAGGCTTAGCCGTGGCGCAGCCCCCTGCGCCACGGATTGCCACGCCACGGGTAAAATATTACTCGTGGCGCAGGCAACATGGTGCGCCATGGGTATATACTTAGCCGTGGCGCACCAAAACTACGTGCGCCATGGGTATGTTTATATACCTGTGGCGCACCTCGTTTTGATGCGCCACGGCTATATGCACATACCCGTGGCGCACCTAGTTTCGGTGCGCCACGGCTATGAATTTCCGAATTAAAAAAAACACCGGCCACTACCGACGTCGGCGTGTCCGGTAGCTCGCCCGCCGTCGTGGAGGTGCTCGCCATGGAGTTGCTTGCCGGCCGGCCGTCATGGAGGTGCTCGTGGAGGTGCTCGCCATGGAGTTGCTCGCATCGTGGAGGAGGTCACCGTCGAGGTCGCCACCATGGAGGAGGTCGCGGTCATGGAGGAGGCGCCGTCATGGAGGAGGTCGCCATCATGGAGGAGGCGCCGGGCTTCGTGGAGAATCTCGCGGTCATGGAGGAGGCGTCGTCGTGGAGGAGCTCGCCCTCTCATGGAGAAGGTCGCCGGCCATCGTGGAGAAGCTCGACGTCATGGGAGGCGCCGTCGTGGAGGAGCTCGTCCTCATGGAGGAGGTCGCCGTCGGCCGTCGAGGAGGAGGAGGAGAAGATAGAGAGGAGGAGTAAGAGAGGAGGAGATAGAGAGGAGGAGGAAGAGAGGAGGAGGAGGAGGAGGAGGAGGAGGAAGAGAGGAGGAGAGGTGCCAATCCAGGCCTCTATCCTCTCGACCAATCAGAAACAAGAAGAAAGGAGCACACGGATTGTGTGCTAGTTTAAGTCGCTGTGAGCCGTCGGATCGCTGGGAGCCGTCGGATCGTGGTGTTGCCCCGCCATGTTACCCGTGGCGCATCTCATAGTGATGCGCCACTAGTATTGAAACTATTTGTGGCGCACCACTCTTTCCATGCGCCACGGGTAAGTTTTATTTATTTTTTCTGGCCAGAAAACTTAAACTTCAAAAAAATAGGTGTTCCCTTTCGAATTTGGGGATTCTGTTGGCAAAAAACGGCTCAAAAGGCCGTAGGCGATTTGGATTGGATGTAACTTTTTCTCTAGTTTTTTTAAGGTATTAAACGTCAAAATCCGAATTCATATGCAAAAGTTATCGCTGTTTTACTCTTTCATAAAGTTTTTTTGCAAAATACATTGAAATTCATATTTTTCCTAACAACTAGGTTACGTAACATAACCAAATCTCAAAGGATTTTATTTTTTGAAATTTTTTAACATTTTCTTTTAGCTTTTTTAAAACTGAAAAGGCGATCACGGTGTGGGGGGGGGGGTGCATGGGAGCACAAAGCAGTAAACTTACCCGTGGCGCACCAAAAAAGTGATGCGCCACGGCTAATATGTTACTCGTGGCGTACGAAAAAAGTGGTGCGGCACGGCTATGTTGGGTCAAAATTTAGCTCCGGTGCCATTATTTTGGTGGCGCATTGGAATAATATGCGCCACGACTATACTCTTACCCGTGGCGCACAAGTCTTGGGTGCGCCACGACTAAGGAGGGTGCCCTCAGCGTGCACTTAGGCGTGGCGCACCGCTATTTTGGTGCGCCACGGGTAAGAATATAGCCGTGGCGCATCTGTGTCTGGTGCGCCACGGCTAGATACTTGTGGCGCACCAAAATGGTGGTGTGCCATGGCTAAGTAATCCACCTATAAGCCTTTTCCTACTAGTGTGGTGGTCGCGGCGGTGGTTTCCTGGGGCGGCTGGGGCGGCGCCAGTTAGCTCACCTGCGCGCGGCGGCCGGGGCGGCGCCCCTGGTCGTGCGGCGGTGGCCGCCTCCTCCCTCTGTGGTCTCGCGCGCGGAGGTGCTCCTGCCTCGTCTTGGTGGCAGGTGGGGGCGGTGGACCGTGGATCTGGGTTCCCGCCCAGATCCGTCGCCGGCTCGCCTCCATCCGGCTGACCGGCGGCGCGTTGGGGGCGCGGAGCTGCTAGGGCTTGCGCGCTGTGTTGGTGGTGGTGCGGTGGCGCGTTGGGTGACCCTATGCCAAGGGGCCGAGGCTGCGGGCGCCGGCCATGGTGATGGCAGAGGAGCTGCGGCGTTGCTGGGCGGTGTTCCAGTGCGGGTGGCTCCAAGGCGCAGCAATGCGCGTGTTGGCGGCGGGATACCCTGGAGGACCATCTTTCAGGTGTGGAGCGAGCGGGCACCGAGCGAAGGCTTGCTCCAGAGCCGGCAGCGACGGCGCCCGCGGGCGTCGCCTCCTTCATGAAGGCGTTATCGTGGTGCCTTGCTCGTCTCCCCCGTTCCACGCTCCGGGGGAAACCCTCGATCTGGGTACTCCCGATCGGACGTTGTTGGCGGCTTGCCGTCATGTCCCTCTTGAGGGCAGCGTTCATGGAGATGGAGTCAGTTGGAGGGACCGGTGGAGAGTAGGCGGTGGTGTTGTTGGTGGTCTCTCTGTGATCACGATGCTCGGGCTTCTACGGTTGGGCTGGAGGTTCTCCTCTGAAGACGGCTAATGGCTCGGGCTAGTGCTGGGGATGCTTCCCGGGTGTCTGACTCGGCTTCGTGATGCCCTTCGATTCTGTTGTTGGCTGTTGTGTAAAGCCTCGGCGGCGCATGGCTCTTCGTCCGGTGGACTCGGCAATGTGTTGCTTTTCGGCTGCTCCAGCACCATCGTGGCAAATCTCGGCTGATTGAAGCTCTTCGTCTACGGCGGTGATGCTCTTTGCGCGCTAGCGTCCAACATTAGTCGGAAGACGATGTCGAAGGCCCTCCCCGCGGGGTTGTTTGCTTAGTGGCATGTTCTTCCCCCTGTTGTTGTTGTTCTTGTTGTAGCCTTCTTCTCATGTTTCCTTCTGTAACTCATGTAACTTCGCCGACATTTGTTCCGGTTCCCTCTTAATTAAAATGGCGCAGTGCTTACTGCCTTCCGTAAAAAAAAATGAATATATATCCTTGTGTTGTGAGCGGAGGAAAAGATCCTAGTGCTGCTTGTTATCCAGTGCATTCTGTCAAGGAAAAAAAAATCGTAGTTAAAATAAAGAAAAATATACAGTGATTATATTAAGCGAACGAACAGCTCGTTTTGTTCTGTAAACAGACACCTCTTCCTGAGACACGCCTTCCGTGACAGCGGTATGGAGCACCAGTGTTGGACCGTGCGATACGCTGCACGAGCTTTTGGCGGATTTGAGCAACGGCGGCGGCTGAGCATAATGGAGGCTTCAGGTTTGCGACGAGGGTACGGGCAACTGGCAAGGCCCAACCAGCGGCTCCACTGGCCACAATGGCGTTCGGCACGAAGCAGCGCGCGCTGCCGCTAGGTTCAAGGGCAAACAGGTACGCGAGTATGCCGTGTTTATCTGCTTGACCTAGTGTGTTCTTCTACGGGGATTGGGCGAAATCTTTTTGGTAGGGCGTAGACCTTTGGTCTGGACTATGTTCTAGCTACATTGAGAGGATTTTTTTCGTGTTGTATTCATGTTCAGACTCAAGCTTTGATCTCCGTCAGATCCGAAATTACTTTCGATTTGATGGGACATTAATCATGCAACTATATTGAGTTTTAGTCCCTCGCTGATCCTCTTCTTGTTTAATTTTTCAGGCGAATTTCATGTTCCCTTGGGGATCAATTGTTCAGCCTTCAGATTTGAGGTTTAATCCCCAATCTGATTCCAGGTCAGCTAACACGATTTCATTGGGTACTGCTCGCACAGGCGATCTAGCTCGGATTGTGTTTGTAAACACACTACACACTTGTAAAGGAAAAATGAGATGGCCAGAGAGAATGCTACTGTCTATGAGTGGCACTTAACTGTCTCAAAACAACCGTCTAACTGAATTCTTAAAAGGAAAATTCACAAGATAGTACATCACCATTCTTCTTTACATGAACTTCTGTCACTAGCTATGCCATCACGTGTATTCTTTGCTTCATACACCAATGTGTGATGCCATATGCTTGATCCTAAGGATCTCAGTACAAACTTGTCCCATATCCGGCCGCTCTTTGGGCGATGTCATAGAGCAAGAAAGGCCTATTCTTACCAGTGTTATGACACAATTATTTATTATGTAAGTTGCATTGCTGTCATCTTGGAGCATTGTGGGATCAACAACGTCAAGACTATTTTGTGCAAGTGCTCTGTCAACAAATTCATGAAGGCTTAGACCTTCAGGGAGTTTTTCATATGTTGGACTATACCCTGTTATCATTTTTAGCAGAAGCACTCCAAAACTGTAGACATCACCCTTACTTGATATCTCTTCGCTCATGCCATACTCTGCATTTACATTTCCAAACACAATAAAGTTAGAGAACCGGATCATAGTATCTGTACCACTCTATGAAGAACAAACAAAAAAAAACATATTGGGAATATTCTTAATCTCACCTGGTGGGATGTATCCGATTGATCCTTTTAGGCAGGTCAAACTTGTCGAACTATCTTGATATGTATTTGATGTATTGAATAGAAATCTTGCTAGGCCAAAGTCGGTGACATAGGCAACCATATCAAGATCCAACATAATATTTCTTTGCTTCAGATCACAATGAATAAGTGGACATGCACATTGGCTATGGAGATAATCCAAAGCAAATGCTACATCCAAACCAATATTGATCCTTTGGATCAATGTCAAAATATTTCTTTCACCATGTTCATGCACTCTTGGATTTATCCACCTTTCTAGATCCCCATTCGGCATGTACTGAAACATTAGGGCCTTGAAATCTGCTCCGCTAGAATCCACTGAAGAGCATGAGGTAATGACTTATACAAGATTCCGATGGCAAACATTCCGCATCGCTTCACACTCGGCTGTGAAGCTCCTGTGTGTTCCATAAATGTCAAGATTAAAAACCTTGATAGCAACTTTATCTTCTTGAAACTGCATACTGCCCTTATAAACCTTTCCAAATGATCCTGAACCAATTAAATTTGCAGAGGAGAACTTACTTGTTGCCCTAACAATATCTTCGTATGATATCTTCTTTATCTGCTCATTAAGTTTTTGCAAATGTGTATTCCCTTGCACTTTCTTCCTCCAATAAATTTTCGCAATATACGACAAAATGATTGTGATGACAGTAACAAGTGGCGTTACTATTTTGAGGACTAGAACTAATGAGTTGTGATTTATTTTCCTGTCAAGCTGTGGAGAACAAAGAGTCATGCCTCCTGTTGGAACACTTGTACACAAATTGTCATTTCCTTGGATTGACGCTGAACCCGCATTGTCAAAAACACCGCCTCTCGGAACCTCTCCATAAAAATTGTTGAAGGATACATTGAGGGTTTCCAAAGAACTCAAAGCTGTCAGGAACTCTAAAATTTCTCCAGACAAATTGTTCAGAGAAATATCCATTGTTTTTATGCTGCCTAAGTTGACAAAAGAGTGCGGAATACTTCCTACAAAGAAGTTGCTTTGTATGTCGAGATACTGTAGAACAACACACTGGCCAAGAGTGGATGGAATGTTGCCAGACAACCTGTTATTTGACATATTTAATTTCTCTAAGTGAATGAGACTGCCAACTTCATCTGGCATGCCCCAGACAAATAATTGTGTGACAAGTCTAACTCTTCAGAAAGCGTAGAGATTCTGAAGATTTAACTTGGTATACGCCCATCTAGTGAGTTGTGAGCAAGGTTGAGAATTTGGAGTTGAGTACATCTTGCAATACTTGCAGGTATCCTTCCACTGAAGTTGTTCTCATCCAATTTCAGCACACTCAGCTGGACAAGATTACCGATGGTCATGGAATCTGACCCGAAAGCTTATTTTGTGCAAATGATAGATAGACCAGACTGCGCAATTCCCCTATTGTTGGTGGTATACTACCGGTGTGAAGGTTGTGGTCCATGTACAAGCTACTGAGGCTCTTAAGGTTGCCAATCTCCGATGGTATAGGTCCAGAAATTTTGTTCCTACTTAGCCACAATACTTGAGACTATTGGAAAGGTTGCCAATTGAACTTGGCAATCTCCCTTTGAGATTGTTCCCATCCAGCGCCAGCATATTCAATCTGGAGCAATTCGATAGTGAAGAGACAAAGCCCCAATCATCTGCATCTAGCTTGTTGTATCCCAAATCAAGTTTCTCCAAACTTGGCAATGAACCGAAGAACGGTATGTATCCAGTAAAGCTATTATGGTTCAGGTAAAACAATTGTAGGTGGTAAGCTTTGGCAAGAGAGGCTGGGATTGGGCCATAAAAATTGTTTGTTGAGAGTATTAAGAACTGAATATTCGGGAGAGTGTAGCCGATGTCGAACGGCAAACTTCCCACGAGTGAGTTTTGTGCTATGAAAAGAGCTGTCAGAGATGACATGTTGAAGAGAGATGGTGGAATTGACCCTGATAAGTTATTCATACTCAAGGTCAATCTCTGTAGTGTTGGAATATACCCTAAGCTCTCTGGGATGCTCCCAACTAACATATTTTCTGTAAGACGAAGATGAACCAGGGAGGACAGGTTCCCTAGTGAGGAAGGGATTGTTCCCGAAAGATGGTTATTCCTTAAGTATAAATATTTAATAGGGGAAGATGTAACAGTAACAGAAGGTATTGAACCAACAAAACTGTTCTCTTGGAGGCAAATAGCAACAAGCGACGTAGTGTTGAAGAGAGCCTTTGGGAGTTCTCCGGTAAAATTATTTCTCATGAGCCTAAGTACTTGAATAGATGGACTGTTTGCTAAGGAATCTGGGAGGACCCCTGTGAGAACATTACTCCCAAGATCAACATACATGAGATCACGGCTGCTGCCCAGAGACGGCGGTATGCTGCCTGTAAGCCCGTTGCTCGCGAGAACTAGTATGCGCAGCTCAGGAAGATTACCAAAAGAAGAAGGGATGCTCCCTTGGAGCTTGTTGTTGCTAAGGTTAATCTCCTGAAGATGCTTGCATCGACTAAGGCTAGGTGGGATCTCTCCGTGGAGGGAATTATTCCACAGACCAAGGATTTGGAGTTGGGAACATGTAGAGAGTTCGGACGGGATGTTACCTTCCAAAGCGTTCATGCTGAGGTTGAGGTTGCTGAGTCGGCTCAGGAGGCCAAGCTCGGAGGGTACGCCGCCATGGAAGCTATTGTTCGCAAGTTGGAGGCTTGTCAGCCAGGTGAGGTTGACAACGCAAGGTGCGATGGAGCCTGAGATGCCTTCCGATTCAAGGTCCAGCGCAATGACACGCCGAGGGGAGGTTGCGCTGCAGGTGATCCCATGCCAGACGCAGAAGTCTCGGGACGTGTTGCTCCATGAAGCTAAGGCTCCGGCTGGTCCCGAGAGCTGGGACTTGAAGCAAAGGAGGGCTTGTCTATCATTTTCGGTTTCATCGCTGATGGCTAAATATGGTAGGCTGCAAAAGAAGCAGAAGAGGCAAAGGAACCTGACAAGGCCTGCAGACAAGGCACCCAAAGATGTCATTAACACAGTTATGCGAGATGAAATTTTGGACTCCTTTGGAAGAGGTAGTTTGAGCGTGTCACCCCTTTAAGTAGCACACAAATATGCAGTTCAGCGGTGGAAACTGGCAAGTTGGCGTGTATGAACGCGTGCTTTCGGTTTCACAGTCGACTTTGCTCGGATTCGTTTGGTGTTCGTTCAAACCATTTGCAACGAATTGAACCAGTCTTTGAACTAATCCACGTGTACGTACAATTTGATGGACTCCTCGTCGATTGACTTTACTGGGAAGGCTGTGAAAGTGAGACATAAGATGCACTGGAAGTAGACTAGTGCAGCAATACACCGTGAAATGGCATACGCTGTACTTTGACTGGAAGATGGAATGCGTTAAATAACTGTCGTGCGTCAGAATATTACAGTATATATGATGAAGTATGAACGCACGCCTTTTCCTATTTGATTTGATTTTGAAATTCACGACTCCATGAACGCACGTATAGGCGAGGTATGCCATTTCTGATGTGTAAATGCATAAATACAGGTACATGCGACTGGTTTGGAGGCAGCCATTCCTCACTGATCAACTTCATTTTGAGAGTAAACTAGAGCGAATGGCGCTTGCTCCACGCGCGTCTCTGCGCTCCATGGTGCTGCTCCTGCCGCACGGGAAGCCACGGTTGAGCTCACTCTTCTCCTCCGTTCCGACGACCGCCTCGCCGGGAACTGATGCCCCGATTGCTCCAGCCGACCAGCCTCCACCCGGTGCAGGTAGCTTGCTAACCATATATGTGGCTATGTGTACTTCTCTGCATCCATCCATGCGTCACTATTTTCTATTTGATGCTAATAGCTACTACTCCATGGCTTTGCAGCTCCGCGGGCAGGCTTGAGTTCCGTTGCCACGCAGGAGGGAATTCTTTACAGAATCCCCGAGGATCCATTGGCCGCCACACCTAAAGTTCGGACCCACAATCCTAATAATCACCAAGTATGCCAAGATCCTGATCTCGGGAGAAAATTACAGAAAACCACCACAATTGAGGCTAGGGTTTCAGAAAACCACCACCTTTCGCTAGGGTTTCAAAAAACCACCACTCTTGCGTTAATCAATTTCACATAGCCACCACTTCACCGCTAACCGGGATCGACGCTCAGTTAAGCTTGTTTCTGACAAACCGGGCCCACTGTCAGGTCCACGTGGCACATCTTGACACCGCGCCGTTAACGGCTCGTTCCTTGACCCAACTCCCCCCCCCCCCCCCCGCCAGTCCATCGTTGACTCACTCACTTGTCCCCCCCCCCCCCCCCCCCCGACCCAAAATACGAACCATGGCGGCGACGAGCTCTCAGGCGGCGCCGACACCGGAGAAGGCGGCGGCGGAGAGGTCATAGACGGAGGCAGAGAGCTTAAGTGGTGGCGCGGAGGAAGGGGACTGCTGCGGGAGCTCCAACCCGGCGGCGGAGAAGGAAGTATCGCCGGCGGCCTCCGCCGCCGCACTCGCCCTCGTCTGGAAGGAGCAGCCGTCACAGAGCAACATGTGGACCACCGGACTGGGCGGTGTCGAGTAAGAATCCTCACCCTCTGCTCTGTCTCTGTTTGATTTCAGATCTGCACTAGGGTTTGTAGGGAGTTTGAATGTAAATTCGAAATTAAACTTGTATTTCTCAATTTCTGTAGCCTGGATGATGATATATGGGATGTTCGGTTCAATTTAGAAGGCAGAGATAATTTAGAGCGTTCATTGTGCGTTTCCGACATCACGTATCTGCATTTGCTAGCTCTTATTGAGACAGAGGGATTCGGAATGCATGATAACATGTACTATGTTAGAGAAAAGGATGCTGGGGTTGCTGGAATGGAATTATTAGATGGAATGGCTAAGGTGGAGAAGATGCTTAAGCAGTATGAGAAGGAGAAGGTTGTGAGTGTGACAGTAATATCTAGGAATAGCCAGCTTCCTCTAGGTATTAACACTCCTGCTGTAGAAGAGCAAGTTCCTATTGCAGAAATAGGAGTGCCCATTGTGTATGCAGTGAATGATTCAGGTGTGTTGATTCCAACCCAAGAATGTGTTCAACTAACTGAAGATTCTGAGATGGAGTATCTTGAGACCCAGCAGAGCAACAATGTGCAACCAGAAGGCAAGGGTAAAGGCAAGCAGGTTGAACCAGAAGATGTTGACAGTGACAGTTCAGCTGATAGTGAACTACCTGCAGCTGACAGTGACAGTTCAGATAACATGGAACTACCTGCAGCTGACAGTGACAGTTCAGATAACATGGAGAGTGAGTATGAAGGGCAATCAGACTCAGAGGATTTAGAAGAGGAGCTTGGCCAGAAATTGTGTGACATGAAGAAGAAGAAAAACAAGTCAACAAATCCATTGTATGAAGGGGATATAGAGCCAGAGGATCTATTTTGCAGTTCAGATGATGATTCATCAGATGACAGTGCCTGCCAACCAGTGCCTGAGCCTACCATTAGAAAGAAAAAAATTGCCAAGGAAGGGCCAACTACAAGATCTCATTGTAGTCAGATGGGTACAACACCAACAGATTGGGTGCCTTCTGATGATGAAGGCAAAGAGTGGGAACTACCTTCAGATGATGATGATGGCTTCCAGATGATGTCATGGGCTATTCCAAATGGAAGAAAAAGCAGGGCAAAAAAGAGAAAGCCAAGGCAGTGGTATGATGAAAGCAGACTAAGACCAGAGGAAGGATTGTGCTTCCAAATGTGTTTCCTTGATGTCTACCAGTTCAGAAGAGCAGTGCAGACACTACACGTTACACAACTCAGAAACTTTAGGTATCACAGAAATTGCAAAGACAGGGTTATTGTCCATTGTGCACAGGGAAAGGATAAATGCCCCTTTTATATGGTTGGTTCAGTCATCAAGGGTGAGAAGACTTTCTGTCTTAGGAAAATGCAGTTAGATCATACATGTGCCACATCAGGTGAATCCTGCAAGGTAACAGGTAAATGGGTAGCCAAGATGTGTGAGTCTAGTGTAAGAATAGACCCTAGGACTGGGGGGGAGACTGTGAGGGAGACAACAAAGGAGAAGTATGGAGTTGATGTGCACAAGATGATGGCATATAGAGCAAAGAATGCAGCTTTGCAGGTTGTGTTAGGTGATCAGATTAAACAGTACAAAAGGTTAAGGGATTATCTGCAGACTGTTCTTGACACCAATCCTGGCTCTAGATGCATTGTGACCACCAAAATGGTTGCAGAACATCCAAGTCCAAATCCTCGTTTTCATGGGTTGTTTTATTGTCTGGGTGGCTCTATTCAAGGCTTTCTGAATGGCTGCAGGCCATTTATTGGTGAGCACTGCCTTCACATTTGGTAATATGGTTATTGTTTATTTTTTGCTGCCTGTCTAATTAATAGTTTTGATTGCAGGTCTGGATGGTTGCTTTGTTAAGCTCAGCACAGGCCAACAGATTCTTGCTGCAACAGGAAGGGATGGGAATAACAACATATTTCCCCTAGCATTTGGTCTGGTTGACAAAGAGGAGATAGCCACTTGGTGTTGGTTTCTGACACAGCTAAAATTGGCTATTGGTGGAGAGTCAGGGAAGTTTGGCTTGTACACCATCATTTCTGATAGACAGAAGGTAAGAAGCTCCATCTAGTCTAATATACCATCATTTATTCTAGATTGATGACAATGTAGGGTTGTCGAGTCTCGTCGACGAGTCTCGACAACCCTAAATGACAATGTAGGGTTGTCGAGACTCGTCGACGAGTCTCGACAACCCTACATTGTGACAACCCTAAATGACAAATAACAATCTAGAATAATTGGACACATATATCTGACTTACATGTAATGCAAATAAAAACAGGGTCTGCTAAATGCAATCAACCAAGTGTTTCCCAACTGCCCACAAAGGTATTGTCTTAGGCACATATACGCCAATTTTCAACTTGCTGGGTTCAGAGGGGAGGAGCTCAAAAAAATAATGGATGAAGCTAGCTATTCTTTCACACAACATGGGTTTGATGTTGCAATGGAGAAAATGAAAGAGGAAAGTGAACCTGCTTGGAGCTGGCTAATGAAAATTCCTGTGTCAGCTTGGGCAAGATATGCCATGGATGTTAACTGCAAAACTGACTTAGTGGTTAACAATCTGAGTGAGGTTTTCAACAGAATGATACTTGATGTCAGAGGCAAACCAGTACAAACAATGTTTGATGGCATCAGGAAAAAACTTATGGAGAGAAATGATGAGAAAAGAACAGGAGTAGAGAGAGCTAGATGGGAGATCACCCCAACTTTCTCAGAAATATTAGAAGAAAACAAGAAATGGTCTAGGACTTGCAGGGCAAAGAGAGCAGCAGATGGTTTGTGGGAAGTTAGCAGTAGACTTGACAGGCAATATGCTGTCAACTTGATCAATAGGACATGTGGCTGCAGGAGATGGGACATGACTGGAATCCCCTGCAGTCATGCAATTTCAGCCATCTACAAATCATATCAGCATCCAGAAGACTTTGTGCATGATTTCTTCAAGAAAGACATGTACAAGGAGGCTTATGGTCCAGTGATTCAGCCTGTTCCTGGTCAAGACTGCTGGACAAAAACTGATACACCTGACATAGAGCCTCCTGTGTTTGTAGTTTCTTTGGGTAGAAATCAAACCAAGAGAAGGAAGGGCAAATTTGAAGTTCCAGGTCCAAAAAGGACATCAAGAATGGGCACAATCACCTGTAGCAACTGTAATCTGGTGGGCCATAGGTACACTAATTGTGCAATCCCACTGAAGCCATCTCTGCAGATGAGAGCAAACAAGCACCAGGTAACTGTCCTAACTATTTTAATTACAGCAAACATTTGCCATTTAACTTGCTGACAGACTTTTAATTACAGGAAAACAGGGCACAGCAGACTGAGGAAAACAGGACACAGGAGAGTGCTGCTCCAGCACCTCCAACTGCTGCTCCAGCACCTCCAACTGCTGCTCCAGCACCTCCAACTGCTGCTACAAGGAGGCAAGCCCCAGCTGCTGCTACACCATCTGCTCCAAGTGTTGGTACACCATCTGCTCCTCCAAGTGCTGGTACACCATCTGCTACTCCAGGTGCTGGTCCACCTGCTGCAGCTAAAAGGAGGCAAAACCCAGCTGCTGCTCCATCTGCACCTCCAGCCAAAAGAAGGCAAGCCCCAGCAGCAGCAGCTCCATCTGCACCTCCACAGTCTGCACCATTCAGAGCTCCTAGACCAGTTCAACATGCTGCCACAGAAGGGAGGCCAACAAGAAAGAGAAAGGGAAATTCCAGGTTGGAAGGTTACCTAACAGCAAGCAACATTCACAAGTTGACCTTGCAGGACATCAAGAACATGAACAAATCAGGAGAATGAAGCTTTCAGATCAATCTGTGCTATCTTAGATGTTATTTTGTGTGTTCAGACGTCTGAAAACTTATTATGTATGCACATGTATGTTCCAGTTGGTCTGTTCCAACTGGTGTGTGTTGAACAAGCCCCAGAACTTATTATGTATGCACTGAATTTTACTGGAGTTGTGTACTGCATTTTACTGAATTTCAGTGTAAACTGGTGGTTTTCTGAAACCCTTATCCTGAATTGTGGTGGGTTTCTGTGAAAAAGTCTGAAGATGGTACTCTGCACACATATTACACAGCAAAACTGTACACATGGTACTCTGCAGAGAAATTACACAGCTAACACATATTATATTTACTGCCAAACAGATTAACATAACATAACAAACATCATTGAATAGGTTCAAAGCATCAGGTCTGCCATATTACAAACATGCAAGCATCAGGTCTGCCATATTACAAACATAGTCCCATCAGAAATAAAATAGTTTTCAAACATAACTAACACACACAACATTGATTTTGTCACATCTCATTCTTCACACACATCCTTGATTTTCTTCAGCTTCTTCTTGTTTGCTTCACCTGCTTTCAGAAGATCAAACACATGGTACTCCAGCTTCTTCTTTTCCACCTTCAGAGTGTCCCTTTCCTTGGTCAAATCCTCTTTCTCCTTCCTCAAGTCCTCAATCTCTTTCCTCAACTTAACCACTTCCCTTAGTGCCTGCTCCTCTAGAGACTCCTCCCTCTGCCCCATTATCTTGTCGTAGTTTTCCCTGTGCACCTTTTTCACAGTCTGACCAATAAACCTGTTCACATCACTGACCATAGTTGTGTATTTTTCATCCACCTTTTGTTTCTCTGTTGCTAAATCATGGAGCTCTTTTGCATATTTAAGATTCAGCTCAATCTTCTCACTAGCTAAAGCCTCATACATGCCCCACAGTTTACCAAGAGTTTTTTTCAGTGGTACAGGCCACTCAGGATCAATCCATGACACAAATCCACAATTCACAATGCCCTGTTAATTTTCAATGCCACAAATAAGCATAACTGAAACAGTATCTACAATACTAAATCGACAGTGCTTAACTGAAACTGAATACTAAATCGACAGTGCTTAACTGAAACTGAATCTGAAACTAAATCGACAGTGCTTAACTGAAACTGAAAGTGAAACAGCATGTACACTGCTTAAACTGAAACTGTATTTAAACTTGCTTAACTGAATCTACAATACATGATCTAGTTACCTATAATAGCAATTAAGACAACAAGCAAAAATAACTCACAGTGTGCACGGAGCAACCGTAGAATCGCCTGCCAGTGTTCGTTCCTTCGAACGCTACACGCCTCTCGGGCTTTACTTCATGGAACCGACAGACCAAAGGGGCTTCATCATCAATGCCGCAGAAATCAGGGTCATCAACTGAATCCGGCGCGTAATCCAGCTCATTGTACTACAAATCGAAGAAATCAGCTTCGACTTCAATCTCAATCGAACAGAAATTCGAAATCCCAAATCGCAAACCCTAACCCTAGCAAATCGGACAGAAAAGCAACTCACCGATTCAATGTACTCCTCCGAGGATTCGCCATCTTTCCAGCTAGGCATGTCGGGCAAGCAGCAGCGGCGGAACGGCGGCGCCGACGGTGAAGCTCAGCGGCGGCGACGACGGCGATGCTCGGCGGGGGAGAAGACAGAACGGGCGGGGGACAAGTGAGTGAGTCAACGATGGACTGGCGGGGGGTAAGTTGGGTCAAAGAACGAGCCGTTAACGTCCGTTAACGGCGCGGTGTCAACATGTGCCACGTGGACCTGACAGTGGGCCAGGTATGTCAGAAACAAGCTTAACTGAGCGTCGATCCCGGTTAGCGGTGAAGTGGTGGCTATGTGAAATTGATTAACGCAAGAGTGGTGGTTTTTTGAAACCCTAGCGAAAGGTGGTGGTTTTCTGAAACCCTAGCCTCAATTGTGGTGGTTTTCTGTAATTTTCTCTGATCTCGGAGTTGCTGAGGGGGTTCCGCGCATCTCTTCCAAGGACACGCCCAAACACCCAACTCACGAACCTGTTGGTCGAGCCGGGATACGAAATGATACGACCGACAAGCACCCGGAAGATCCCAAGCACTCGGTTCCTGATGCTTCGTGTAGCACACTTGATTCTCTGCCCGAGGAGCTGCCGAAAGCTGATCATGAAGTTCAGGAAGATCGTGGTCTTCCGGTTGATGAGAATCCGAGTAACTCTTCCCGCGACGACCCCCCCCCCCCCCCCGACGGGGTTCGTGAGCCTACCGGTTGAACCAGCATAGAAATTGCAAATCACCCTCCCCCTGAAGAATATTGATGGAGTTCAGGCGCCACGAAGCAAGAGACTGTTGTGTTGAGTGAGAGTAACGATCTTGGTGATTACGGCTGTGTAATCTCTATGATTCATCTTGATTTGTTGTACTGTTCCAGCGACCTTTATCAAGTAGAGATGCATCATTTTAATTTATTGTACTCTTCCAACGACCTTTATCAAGTATATACTCCCTCTGTTTTGATAATATAAGCCTCTTTAGCAACCTAGTTTAACTTGCTAAAAAGGCTTACATTATGGAACGGAGGTAGTACTGTACATGAGATTTTCGTTCTCAAAGAAAGGTGTGTATGTTATTGATTTTTTTTTTTTGCTACCTTTGTTGTTTATTACAGAGATATCAAATAGTTAAATATTGGGACTGTCCAATGCTCAGTCGACTTGGATTTAACTGAATTTCGGTCGATTGCACAATTGCATTTCATGTGCAACTCTACCTGGTTGTTTATTCCGATGAGCTCTCTTCTTCCCCTTACTTCCCCGACTTTTAATTCCACCATAGCCACCGCCCCAAATCCAGCCTCCAATGTCCCAGACTGCCAGTCCTGAGGATGCGCTGTCAGCCTCCACTGCTGCTTGTGGCGATGGATCAAGCTTTTGATATCAAACCCTGTCTAGATTTGTGCAATTATTTTCCTTTTCTTCCAAGCTGCATGATTTGCGTTCAACTTCAGTCTGTGCTTTGCATACCCCTGATCACTTCGGTTCTCCAAGCTACTTCATCCAGCTTGATCCTTTGCTTCATCATTTTCCTTCTTTTATCTAGAAAATATGGCTAAAAACAGCTCCGTTCCAGACGTACTATGCTTGTATCTTGTTGAATCATAATGGCAAGAAGAGCAGCTTTCAGTTTCGTTTGTTTGCTCCTTCCGATAGCCTGATAACTGCCCCTTGGATTACCGGCCGAAACTGTTCCTTTGATTAATCTATAGCCTATTGCTCAGATTTAATAATTTCTCTTGTTAACAGATTCATATGTTACACCCAAACAACTTAATATAATAGGAAAGCTCACTAAAAATATCATATTCTGTCATGCTATCTCGTTCCTACAGCTAGGATTCGGAATCCAAATATTCCCAGTAGTCTGATTTTCCTGGAACCAAACGTAAAGTGTACTTTACTCATTCATTCACACGCACAATTTGTGTTAATGGAATTAACTTGCATACAATATAAGGAGCCTAGGGTGCTAACAAGGTAGCAGCCCACATAACAGGAGAGGAGGGAAAGCTACAGCTGGACCAAAAACTTCAGCATTTCAAACAAATTTCCCTGCACACGACCCCAGAAATTTAACCCCTCCCTAATCGTTGAAATTCGAACTGTCCGCTAGCTCCTCCTTTGTTTGGATTATAGCCCTTCTTTGGGGATTTACTAGAAAAAGTACAACGGATATCATACTTCATGGGCGAGGGGAGGATGAGTATGACAGGCCGATACCAACTATAATTCAAATCTGTATGCCAAGAGTTTGATCAACTTATTCAGGTGGCCAGATAGAAGTTTTTAGAGAAAATGGAGCCGGGTTTCCCTTTTTCCCAAGGGGAGACTGTGCCTAAGGCCTCTCTAAGTCATCAGCTTTCAGCAATTCAGCTTAAAATAGGAGCAGAAGGATTTCCTCCCTATGTAACACAAATACCATGAAGGATTGAAGACACTAGTTGTAGTTACGACAGTTCTCAAGAAATACTCCTATAATCTAATAACTCGTGTGACAAATCAAATTTGTCAAAGTAAACTGATCGCTAGAAACAGAATGGCGAAAGAACACCAGGAATGCTGTAGTAATACTGTTGGAAGTGTAGGATTTTTTTATCTAGAAATTAGACATGAGAATAGGATGCACGGATCAAATATGATAGGACACGTGCTAGTCATCATCAACAACATAAAACATATACGTGTGTCTGCAAAATCTAGATCAACATTATGCATGAAGGGCAATTCAGGCACATTAAAGTTACAAGACTAGTTGAAGCATTGCTTCCCTCAAATAATCTAGAGTACCTCTTGTAAGTTTATCTTGTTGAATCCATAAGCACCATTCCCATTGTCGGGTCACAGCTCACATGCAAGAATGCAACTTCCTGACAGTTGTCAACTACAGTATCATCAGGACAAACCTTTCAAACAGTATCCACCAACAAAACTGCTATCTGAACTCAGAACTGCTTCCTTTTGCTCCTAAACAATTTATCCCTCTTAGAATACACATAAAAGAAACCAAATACGAAAACTCCAGACACGGTAACTGATAACCATGGGAATGGTGGATCTTTGAAGCAAACCAGTGACGCCTCCAGCTCCTGAGTGGCCTGATAAACCAATGTGTAAATGGCATACATATCATGGTCTGAAGATCTCAAAAAGTACATTGCCTTGTTGTAATCCAGGCGGGACATGGCTGACACCACCTTCTCCAATTTGTAAGTGAGCAGATTCCACCTTTGAATGAACTCAACATGCCTTTTCTTTCTAAGGAGTATATTCTCCCCACCATGGGCAGCCAGTGACTCCAGAATATCAACTGTACTAGAGATTGTGTAGTTCAGGGTGGTAAGAAGAACATTCCTACGGGCTGCATCTTTCTGCACAAAAGACAGCGATTTGGTCTCTGAGAATGGCCCAAATGGTGTATGTCCGGTGCTCCAAGTATAATCAACGACCGTGGCATTGTGCTCGGGGCTCCATGACTGGTGTGTCGGTGACACACCAAACATGGTCTGCAGAACTGAACTGATGATCGGACGCTCAAGATTCCTAGTGCTTGTAATCACATGTCGACCATTACAGCTGTAGTCACTGACCGTTTGCGAGCTCCTTGTCCTGACAGCAACAACCATATCACGGAAAGCTACCGCTTGGTGGTACCTATCCAGCAACAGAAGCTTATCGTAATCCAAATCAAACACATAAACTGGCACCACCTTGTCATACTCATCGTTATCATGAACCCCAGCCACACGGTGCAGCTCCTCCGATGAGTCCGACAGCACCTGCCTCATCCGCTTGGAGTCCAAGTACTCACTCACTATCATCGTGTAATTTTCGAACAAGAACCTGGATGTAAATGAGTGCGTCGAGCGGGCAATTGCAAATGCGCAAATTGGGCACTCAGAGTACTTGACACTACGCGAATCAAACTTCAAGCTCTGGCCATCAAAGGGAAGATCTCCATCCCTAATCGACTGTTGGATCGAACCCCAATCAAGTCCAGCAGAGTCTTTCCCGTCTCCATGGATGTGAACAAAACGAATAAGCAAAGAGCTCTCATAATGCACTGGGATTCTGAGCGAAGGGACTAACAACAACTTGTAAGCACTGAGAACCAGTGAGGCAAGATCTGCGACGAGTGCTTTATCCGACTTGGTCGGCCGTGGAGAGCGGCAAAAGGATGAAACTCACCACGAGGGAGGACACCATCGCCGGAGAGCGCCGGACCGTAGTCCACCGGGCCTGCACCGAGGTCGATCCAAATGTAGCGCTCCTTGCCGGCCCAGACAGGGCGAGGCAGCGTGAGAACCCAGGCGAGTGGGCATCGGCAGAGCCGGGGGCGGCGGTGTAGGCGTACGACCGAGGCTGCTGGCCGAGATCGAGCAAGTAGATGTAGACGGCTGGGGCGGAAGCCGAGCCGACGAGCGCTCGGTAGTCTTCAGCCACGAGGTCGTCGACAAGCGAGTAAGGCACGGAGGAGAGGGCGTTGGCGTGGAAGGGCGCGGGGGCTGCATCGAGGTGGGCGCGGACGGCGTCCGCGGCCCGGGTTGCGAGCTGGGAGGACGCGGCGGGGGCGGCGACGTCGAGGTGGATGCTGTGGGAGAGCGCGAGGCGGTGCGGGCTGCGGCTGGAAAGGAAGGGCGCGGAGGAGACGGCGGATGAGATGTAGGAAGGGAGTTGGCGGGCGGAGGAGGCCGGGAAGGAGGGGCCGGCGAGGCGGACATTGACGGGGACGGCGGCGGAGAGGGAGAGGAGGCGAGACGGGAGGATCGGGGTCGGGACCGAGAGCGCGCGGCGCAGGCTGGCGGGGAGAGAGCCGAAGGTGTCGTTGTGGCCGTGGGTCGCGCGCGGCGGACGAGGCGAGGAAGGAGTCGATGCCGGAGAAGGCGGCCGGGGTGACGGCGGGGGCAATCGAGAGGAGGAGGAGGAGGAGGGGAAGGAGGATGAAGGGTAGGGTTTGGAGTGGGGATCGGGCCATGTTGGCCGGAGAGCGGAGTCCAGACAGAGGTGCTGGGTTCAGTCGAGGGCTTGAGATCGATCTGACATCTGAGATGGGGAAGGAGACTGAGACGATGCACGCTAAGCTCGGATCTTCTGTCACGAGGATGTGTGTGTGGTCTAATTTCGTTGTGTGTTGTACTAATTTTTGTATCCGTTGAAGGCGAAAAGTGAGATGCGCATAGACCTATCTTTTCACCGAACCAAAATTAGATCTATCCTTTCACCAAACTAAATTTTGAAACCCTCTCATTTTATTATGAAACTTGTTACTCTTGGGTTATTAGAACCTTATACGGAAGACTGCCGCTCAAAGCTCAAGTCTTGTAGCTTTGTGGTGGTGTTGGAGCCTCGTGGAGATTGTTCCAATCTTGTGTAAAGTTTTATTTTACCCCTTCAGATGCTCCACCTATTGGATTGAGTCTCTCCCATTATGGGTAAGGTCAAGAAGAACGAGGTGAGCCTTTATGATGTTGGTGATTTTTGTAGCGCCACACATATCCAACGCAAGACGTACTTATTCTATTGTGAAAGAAACTTTGAAATTACATCCTCGTGTCCATTTTATCTCATATTTTTATTCTTGTTGCTTTCATTATTCGTTGTAAAAAATTATCTTAAGTTTATCACGTAGATCGTTCACCTAGTTACACATCTAGAGAACGATGTGATAGTTTTGGATCCTTAATTTGAAAAGAAACTAAAAATTGATACTAGCGTATGTCGACCATACCGATACTTTCATATAGCCAAAAAAAGTATAGACTAACTAAGTGAAACATCACATGCCGCCAAAAGGAGCAAAGAGGCTTATGGATGGAAGTTCTAGGTAAAATTATAATTTTTTACTCACCAAATGGTTGTATAAAACTTTTAAATGAGTAAGGAGAGCGACAAGAATTGCTACATAAAAAATATATCCACTCAAGTACCCCGGCACAAGTTAAACGAAACCAACTGATTCTCCCTTCTGAAAAGGACGGGTGAATGTCAGCGAAGACTTCTTTTTTAGGGGTTCATTATCATCGAAAAGGCCTCAACACTCGTTCATGGGAGGACATTTGGTTCAGTCACACGCCATTAGCTATTCAATACCCATTCCTTTATAACATCGTTCACCAAAAAGAAGTTTCGACCTCGAGTATTATGACGGGCAACTCAACTAAACATATCATCTAGGAGGGATTTGACTAGGAATAAATGGACGAGACGGTTGCATTTGGTGCGCTGATTGTTGGACATCAAACTTGCTAATACTCAAGGTGTTTTCAGCTAGAGGTTGATTAATTCGGGTAGTTTCATGGTTATATCTTTATACCTCTACTTAATGAACGGACACACTAATTTTTTTGCGAAAATATTTGGAAAATGAAGGATTCACTTTAAAATTTTCATGTGGTTCCTTCACTATAAAGTATCTTAACGAAGAATAATCTGGCAAAAAAAATTAGACTCGTATAAAAATGTTGTTCATGTGAGAAAGATGAAACAATACAACATATTTTATTGAATGTCCCTACTCAAGATTTTATGGTCAATAGNGACCTTAACAACTCCAAATTAAAGTGCACAACATTCACTTAATTCACTTTAAAAAAAGTGGAGAACATTCACTTAATTCGAATCAACCTGAGGAGGCGGTGCAGGTCGGAGGTGCGGCGCCGCACCGGCGAACACCGGGGAGAAGAGCCCGGCGAGCTGCACGGGGTCCCGGTCCTGCAAGAACACCTCAGTCAGTCCCCTACCATGTCACCACTCGCAACCACGGCCGACTCTAAGGACAGGGTAAGTGAGCTCACCGCCCTGGCGCCATCGGGGCCGTCGTGGAGGAGCCTGGCGCCGCCGGAGGCCTCCGCGGCGGCGTCGAGGCTGAGGGCGAGCGGGAAGGGGTGGTGGTCCCCGGGCGCGGCAGCTGCACCTTGGCCGGCAGGGAAGGAGGAGGGGATGCTGAAGAAGTGGTCGAGGAAGTCGTCCTCGGCGCCTGGCGGCGGCTGCCCCGCCATGGAGACGGCCGACGGCGAGTCCGTAACCCACCTGTAGCCGGCGGAAGCTTCGGGAGTTACGAGGGGAAGAGGACTGAGAGGGAGGAGTGGGGTTTGCTCGGGGAGCGTGGAGAGAAAGGAGGCTTCGTTCGGCGTTTCTTTAGTAGAGCGGACTGACGGAGGGGAGGAGAGAGAGAGAGAGAGAGGTGGGCTCCTGAGCTTGGTGGTATGTGAGTCTTGTAAGAAAGAGAAGAGACTGGGCCGGGCTATTACACGGGTTTACTGTGGGGAAATAGAGAATTCATCTAGGTTAACATTTAAGAATATTTCACCTTTTTTGTCTCTTATGTGGCGTGCACAACGCGGTGATTTGCTGATACGTTTAATACGTATTATGATTTTATCATAAAAGTTTATTATATTTTTTATTTCTATATTTTCAAGTTTTATATTTATGAGGACTAACATGGTATACTGTACTTTTTAAGTGCACAAGGTGTGTAATTGCATGGATATTGAACACATCACTATAAAGAGTATCAAGTTGTGGTGAAATTTGTAAAATATCAACATTTGTCCCTACAAAATAAGCTCTTAGAGATCGGCAAATAAATCTCCAAACATGACGTCAAATGGATAAAGTCAAAACATAAAAGTCGTTCCCCCCCGTGTTTCAAGGAATCCAACACATATGTAAACGTTCAAATGAGAGTTCGTATGAGCCCGTAAGGCCCAAATCATTACCGGGCTAGAACCGGCACCACAAGAGTATGAAAGTGGATGACTAAATAAACTCTATCTTAGACGGCCCGTACTATGGGCTGGAACTATCGAGGTTTAGGCGACCCCGCGACAGTTCACAAGCCGCACGACCTCGCACGTATAAATTCGCCAGCAATATTGTGTGTCTTGGAAACACAAATTGCGAAGAATCATGTAGAAGGGTTGGTTAATACACTAGGTTTTGATCATGCATACGGAGTTGGTAGTACAGGTCGAAACGGTGGCTTGTGCATCTTCTGGAGAAATCCAATGCAACTTAGTCTTCGGAACTTATCGAAATATCATGTTGATATGGAGGTTAGGGAGGATGATAAGGAACCCTGGCGGCTTACTGCTTGGTATGGAGAGGCGAACAGGAGTCTCCAGTACAGGACAAGGGACATGATGCCATTTCTCAAAGCAGATAGTAATTTTCCATGGGTATGAATTGGGGGGTTTTAATGAGGTGCTAAGAAGGGAAGAGAAGATGGGCCCAAATGACAGAGATTTGTGGCAAATCAACCAGTTTCGGTATGCAGTTGATGCTTTTCAGTTATGTGATATAGGTTATATTGGCCTTGACTAGACCTTTGAGCGAAAGTTACCAAATAATGAGTATTGTCGCGTTCGGCTCGACCAGGTGTTGGCCTCTGGAGAGTGGTGTGCTCGCTATCCTCTCGCTAACATTGCATCATTTGTATGCTGTCAAGTCGGATCACTCCCCAATCTTGTTGCTAAATGAGATGGAAGCTCAGAATAGACGCATAGCTAATGGCAAGCTTTTTCGCTATGAAGTAATGTGGGAGCGTCATGAGGAATTCAAGCAAACGCTGGAGGGAGCTTGGGGTTCGAAGCCAGCTTGCAATGTGGGGGAGCTTCAAAATAAGCTGAATAGAACGACGCAATCTCTGATCGGATGGGGGAGCACAAATTTTGGAGCGGTTCGCTCGGAGCTGCGTGAGCTGAGGAGGCGCCTGCAAATTTTGAGATCGGATGTTTTCCGTGTTGGTCCGAGCTATGAAGAAAAGAAAGTAGAAACGAGAATAGCCGAGCTATGTTACAGGGAGGAAATCATGTGGAAACAAAGGGCTCGGGTGTAGTGGTTAGCTGATGGTGATAAAAACACTCGCTTTTTTTATCAAAAAGCGAGTAACATGAGGAAGAAGAATAGGATTGAAAGGTTGGTAAGACCGGATGACTCATTCTGTACTAATCTGAATGAACTAGAGGCTATGACCCATGATTTCTATGATGATCTATATCGGTCATAGGCAACAATTGGTATTGAGGAGGTTTTATCTCATGTCCCTCAAAAAGTGACAGAAAGTATGATTGAGTCACTTGTTCTAGCTTATACGGCTGAATAAGTTAAAATAGCTTTGTTCCAAATGTTTCCAACAAAAGCACCGGGGCCCGATGCATACCCAACACATTTCTTTCAAAAACATTGGAGTCTTTGCGGCGAGGAAATCACACAGATTGTAATTCGGCTTCTCAAGGGGGAGGATTCACTAGAGGACATAAACAGAGCGTTCATTGTTATTATTACCAAGATTTTGAACCCCACATCCCTCTCTCAGTTCAGACCTACCATCTTGTGCAATGTGATCTTCAAGATCGCATCGAAGGTACTTGCAAACAGGCTGAAGAAGATTCTTCCTGAGATAGTTTCAGAAGAGCAATCTGCCTTTGTTCTTGGACGCTTGGTCACAGATAATGCAATAACGGTCTATGAGTGTTTACATTTTTTGAAATGTAACAAGAGCAAGAAGAACTCCCATTAATTGTGCTCTAAAGCTCGATATGCGAAAGGCATATGACCGCCTGGAGTGGAACTATTTAGAAGCAATCATGAAGAAGTTAGGAATCTCTGATAATTTTGTGGAGAGTGTGATGAGGGGGTGCGGTCCGTAACTTTTCAGTTTTATTCAATGGTGCAAGTACAGAATTTTTCACACGCAGCAGATGTATACGCCAAGGGGGTCCCACCTCCCCTTACCTTTTCATCCTTGTAGATGTAGGTTTATCATGTCTACTGAAACATGCCATGTTGACGGGCGAGTTAACGGGCCTTCAAGTTGCAGATTCGGCACCAAAGGTGAACCATCTCCTGTTTGCCGACGATTGCATATTGTTTGGCAAGGCGGAGTTAGCTGAAGCAGGGATGTTGAAGGAACTTTAGTAGCATATTGTGATGCATTAGGGCAGCGGATCAACCATGATAAGTCTTCCATCTATTTTGGTAAGGGTCGTTCGGAGCAAATGAGAACGTCCATCAAGGAACTGCTAGAAGTTGTAAATGAATCACTGAATGAAAAGTATCTAGGGCTACCATCAGATATGGGGAGATCGAAGAATGGTGCGTTCAACTATTGAAAGAACGAGATGTCGCCTAGAGGGGGGTGAATAGGCGATTTAAAACTTTTATGCTTAGGGCTTGATAAATGTGGAATAAAACTAGCATTTTAATTTATCAAGCACAAAACCTAATATACTAGGTTCACCTATGTGCACTAACAACTTATGCTAGGCAAGATAATCACAAGGATAGCATGATATAAATACTTCAAGCTCGATGGCTATCATAAAGTAAATGCATAAGTAAAGGTTTGGTTATAGAGATAACCAACACGAGTGGAGACGGAGGCTTGTCATTATCATCATTACTTGAAGTTTTAGCCATAAGGCAAAATATAGTTGATGAAGATGAACCATTAGTTGATGCATCACGTAAATTCATATCTTGTTTAATAAGGAGTTGGGTTTTCTATACATTATTAGGAACACAAGAACTAGAGGAACCGCAAGCATTTTGATCATGGCAACAAGATATGGAAAGCATATCATCATGAGATTTATTCATGCAATTTATGCATGATATGCAAGAACTATCAACACAAGCATGTATATCATTTATTTTGCTAGATGTGTTTAAGTCCATAGATGAAGCATTGCAATTAGATAGAGACAAAGGATTATCACAAATAGATTCACTATCATCATTGCAAAACCTATCACTACCCACCATCTCATTAGTTTGTGGCTTACCACATGTAGGTGAAGTAGATGAAGTTGAGAGCTCATCACGTCCGGAGGTGGATGGAGAACAATCATCCTTGATAGTCATGGACTTGCCATAGTTATCTTGAAGCTTTGTCCATAGCTCATGAGCACTTTGAAAAGGCATGATTGACCCAAGCACTACATCACTCAAAACATGGACAATTGCATTAGATACTAGAGAATTGAGATAAGAGATTTCCTCATCCTCTAAGGACACATTTTGGGAGTCCTTTGGAGGAGGAAATCCCATATCTATAATTCCCTCTATAATTGGACCCATGTCCTTACAAAGATTAAGCATGTGAATTTTCCAAATATCATAATTTGTGCCATCAAATATAAAAGTGGGATCGTGCACTAATTTACTAAGCAACATCTTTACTCTCTGGGCGGTGAAGCCTAACACGGAGAGACCTTGCTCTGATACCAATTGAAAGAACGAGATGTCGCCTAGAGGGGGTGTGAATAGGCAATTTAAAACTTTTACGCTTAGGGCTTGATAAATGCGGAATAAAACTAGCGTTTTAATTTATCAAGCACAAAACCTAATATACTAGGTTCACCTATGTGCACCAACAACTTATGCTAGGCAAGATAATCACAAGGATAGCAAGATATAAATACTTCAAGCTCGATGGCTATCACAAAGTAAATGCATAAGTAAAGGTTTGGTTATAGAGATAACCAACACGAGTGGAGACAGAGGCTTGTTTCCTGTAGTTCCTTCCCAATGGAAGTACGTCTATGTTGGAGAGGTGTGGAGGCTCCTTGGCCCTCCTACAAGCACGCCCGTGCTCACCCTATTCTCTATGAGCTCCTCCCGTGAGGAATACCCGATGGGGGATTTGCTCATCCACTATGAGGTCTTCTTGAGGGCATTGAACAAACCCGTACAATTTGCCCGGGGATAACTCCACAACCTTGGAGGCTCCCGTAGCTTGCCTGAAGCTTCACACATTGAAGAACTTCGCGGCACCCACCAACCGTATAGGGTACACAATGCACCCAAGAGGCACAAGCTCTTAGGAGTCCTATGCACCCAAGAGTATCAAGCTTCTCAAACTTCAATCCCACGTATTACCGTGGGGAGCTCAAACCTATGCACCAAATGCAAAATGCAAGACCACCCGAGGTGGTCAAGTTCTTCTCTCCGAAATCCAACCAAATAAACAAATGTTAGGGAGGGATTTGAGAGGAAGAACAAAGGAGAAACACAAAGCAACTCCAAGATCTAGATCCAAAGGCTTCCCCTCACTTAGAGGAGATATGGCTTGGTGGAAATGTAGATCTAGATCTCCTCTCTCTTTTCCCTCTAAAAGGAGGCAAGAATCATGGAGGGATGGAGAGGAAGCAAGCTCTTAAAAGGTCAATAATGGAGGGGAGAGAGTGTGCAAACGGTTGGGGAACCATTGGGGAAGAAGGCCCCTTAAATAGGTCAACCAAAAATCCAACCGTTATGCCCAGAAACGCGTCGGGGCGGTACTACCGAACTTTTCCCGGAAGTACCGGGTGACCCGGATGATTCTGGGCACCCAAACGAATTCAGTACTGGAGTCCCGGAACACTTTTCCGGAAGTAGGGTCGGTACTACCGGACTTAAAAGCGGTACTTCCGGATTGGTAGAAAACTGCAGACACACCAATACCAAAACGACCATATCTTTTGCTTCCGGACTCCGTTTTTGATGATCTTGGGCTCGTTGGAATCTTAACAACGAGCTCTACAAGAATATACAGAGAAACATCATAGTCCAAAAAGGGAGGATAAAACCAAAATGGGAAAGGTAAAACCTCTCTATAAAATATGAACCGATAAACCTCCAAAAACAAAAACGCAATAAGTTTTTCATATGAAATCCGTTTTTGATGAACTTGGGCTTGTCATGAAGAACACGACAAGAACAAAACACTCATATATATAAGAGCTAAATAAGAACCAATAAGATGATGCCAAGGATGCAAAGTTTTGAGCTCTCTACGAACGATACGATCAAGATACTCGGTCGAGAGCCCCTCTTGATAGTACGGTTATCTATCCTATAACCCGGTCTCTCAACTAACATCATGAGACCGATAAAGTAGAAAAACTATCAAGACCATACCTTTTCCATGCGCATAATCCACTTGAGCTAGATGATGACGATCTTGACCTTCTCAAGTTGGACCACCTTTCTTGATTGCGTTCCGCTTGGTGAAGGTTCACATGTTGCTCCCCATACACCAATATGGGAGAAACACTTCTTAGACATATCTTCCCTTGGCTTTTATCTTGATGGCTATCACCACGTGACGCCATCCTCCATGGGCTACATAGGATCTCCTTTTCATTGCATGCTCATGGAGAAATACCTAACCCCACATAGAGATACAAGCACGTAGATCATGGGTTAGTTCACAAGTCTATGTTGACAATTGCTTACCATACCATGAGATCATACGATCCCCCATGGTACATCACTAGCCTTGTGTGTTGATCAACCTGCACATATAATCTTCTTCTTTAAGCATTGACTCCAACAAATGGAGTTCAAGCATTGCTATGGACCAACCCTACAAATATAGCTCAAAGCACACATTAGTCCATAGAGATTGTCATCAATTACCAAAACCACACATGGGGAGCAACCATGCTCTTTCATCTATCTTAGGGATAGAGTATGGAAACGATTGCAAGGTTGGATGGAGAAGGCCCTTTCGGTGAGAGGGAAAGAAATTCTAATCATGTCCATGGTGCAAGCGATACCCACATATTCGTTGGCCTTATTAAAACTTCCCCGAGGGTTGTGTGACCATATTACTTCGATGATAAGGAAGTTTTGATGGGGGAGTAAAAAGGGAGAACACAAAACAACATGAGTAGTGTCGTGGTATTGTCGAATCTAGCCGCGGCAGGGGTGCCATCGAGCTAGGTAGAGAGAGGGGTTTTGGAGTTGGGGATTCCGGCTTCATGGACACGAGTTTACCCAGCTTCGGATCTCACGTCGGTGGCGAGATCCTACGTGCTGCTATAATTCACTATATGGCAATATCGCCGAGTTACAGTGGATTGAGGTTGAGATTGTTCGTGCCCTAAGGCATCCCATAGGCCGGCTTATAAAGGCGTCCGGCCTAGGGCTTACAGGAAAAAACCTACCGACTAAGTCAGAGTCCTAAACTAATCCGGCTTGGGCTTTGTCTTGTGGGCTAAGTCTTCCGCAATCCCAGCTGCCTTCTGGAACCTTCCTTAGCCGGATGGGCATCCTGCGCTTCATCATACTGGGCCGCCCGATAAGCCGGAATTCGGCTTATCACCACTATGGGCCACCCTGGTATCATGGCTTAGCTTCATATCCGTGAGGGTACCTGTTCGGCATAACCCCAACATTAGCCCCCGGAAAGCTTCAAGTACTTGTTCGGTTGGCTTCATCTTCCCGACAAAACTCCATCCGGGAAGTTCTTCATCCGTCTTTTAGTCTTGGAGCATTCCTAGAAATTTTGCAAAACATGCTGAACTTGTTTGCCGATCCCATAGTGCCGGCCTATTGTGTCGGAGAAATCCACTTGAACACGTTCTGTCACGCGTCCGCCGATTTGACTACTCTGTCAGACTTGATAGTGTGAGTGGAGGAGCATCTTTGAATGCAGGGCTAACTTCCGTTTTTCCCGCGCTGGAACCGAGGCGTCGGAGGAGAGCAAACGTCTCACAACGGCTAGATCCATGGCACGTGGCGAAAATCTCAGCCTGTGACCGTTGCGCGGATCTCGGCGCATCTACTATAAATCCCGGACGCCTCGCCTCCGCCACGGCCACCGCATCATTTGCAACCCTAACACTCTCCTCTCCAGATCCCATCTCTCCCGAGCTCGAGTTCTTCCTCCGCGCCTCATGGCCTCAAGCACCCCAAGCTCTCCGGTGATCGAAGCAACCCCACTGGATTCGGCTCCACCAATGGGTGGCTCCTCCTCCGCGGCTGCCGCCACCGCCGTCGAGCCATCCGCCGCTGTAGCTGCACCTTCTCCATCTCCAGCGGCCATTTCCACTGCGCCAGGCCGTGATGAGGTAGCCTTGGCGAAAGCCGCAGCCGAAGCCGCCGCTTCAGCGTCTCTAGCCCCCACGGCTTCTGAGGTTGCATCTGAAGGAGCCAGCGCCGATGAAGAGGAGGAAGAGGAAGCCGACAACAACAAAGGTGCCGCCAACAACCCGACACATAATTGGGTTGGTTCCGCTGTAGAAGAAGGCGAGCTCGAGAGCATGGCGGCTGACGGCGTCATTCCTCCGGCATCCTCTACTTCGCCGGCTTGGAGATCCGCCTTGGACGACCCGTATCCAACCCCAGTCCGGGACGAGCGGGTACTTCTTTCCTCCTACATCTCTAGGGGTTTCTCTTTGCCGCCGTCGGCATTTCTGATTGAGATATTGGACCATTACGGTCTCCAACTCCACAACATCACTCCAAACAGTTTGCTGTACATCTCCGGCTTTGTAGCTCTATTCGAAGGTTACTTAGGTATAAAACCTAGGCTAGACTTCTTCCATAGATGCTTCTTAGTCAAGAGGCAAACTGTCAACAAGGAGCTGCTAGTGGTCGGCTCAATCAGTTTCAACTGCCGCCGGGACATGGACTGGTACCCTCAGGTCCCAATCGTTGATTCGGCAAAGGGATGGGCTTCGACCTTCTTTTACTGCAAGGACGTGGCACCACCGAACCGGCTGGAGGGCCTGGCCCCCTTCACAAATATAGCCGGCACGCCCATGCCGTCCTGGACGAAGAAACCGTCGGCGAGGATGCCGGCAGACCATGTCGCCATACAGGCGAAGATTTCGGAGTTAACCTCCAGCTCTCCTCCCCTAACTGGGGAGGACACCATAATATGCTGGGTCAAAAGACGGATCCAGCCCCTCCAGCACCGTACCCGCCTTTTGTGCGAGTATGCTGGTAATGCTGATCCCATGAGGACCAGCAAAAAATATATGGATGAGGCGCTCTACCACGCGCGCCTCAACCGTTTGATCAAAGCCCGACCCAACGAGGGTCGGCAATATGAAGAATCGATGCCGATGTTCACGGCGTCCAACCCTCCCCCAAAGGTACTTTGCCGAAAACAAAGCTCAATTCTTTGAAGGGATGTTAGCTTTATAGCCATAAGCTGACTTGTTTTAATCCTCAGATTCCAGGCCTTTCCACTTCTGGATCAGCTGGCACGTCGTCGTCCAGCAAAGTGATCCAGCGTCCCGTTACCTTTTCTTCGGCTCAAGCAGAGAGCCGGAAGAGGAAGGGACAGTCGACCGCTAGCAGCGCTAAGTCGACTGAAGACGAAGATGCACTTGCTGGGCTCAATATCCCCAGCAAGAAGTAAGTCGACTGATAACATCTCCTCCTTCCCTTGCAGCAAAGCCGGATTTGCTAAACATCTTTTATCTTTGCAGGATGAAGAAAGGCGCTCCGTTGAAAACTAAGACGGTCGCCATGAGGAAGAAAGCCTCTCCTGCCATCCCTCCATCAACTCCATCACTTCCAAAGCCGAACCCAACAGAAGAAAACCCGCGCACAATTGTGCCAGGTTCGCCTGTCGGGAGGGCCGGGGTAACTCCCCCCACACAATGGACAGAGATGACGGGGAAAGTGATTGAAACATCCTCTCCAAGGGCTGAAGCTCCGGCTAATGATGCCCCAATCTTTCCCCCAATCAAAGCCGAGGCCTTCGACGAGGAGGGACGCATCAAGCCGGAATTCATGAGCCGGTTCATGAAGGCACCTCGGTTTCCCCGGAAGAAGGGAACAACTGTCCGGGACGATGAGCCGGATCATACCAAGGCCTATGACACCTTTGATGTCATTGAGATTCTTGAAGATCAGCAAAGCTACTTTGCTGATAGCTTTGAGGCCGGTATGACGCTTCTCCGCGAGCATTACCAGGTAAAATATCCTACCCAGTAGCCCCCGAGCACTATGCCGGGTTAAGTTATCGAAACTAGCCGACATAGTGATTCGAGTTAATGCGTATGCATACACTTAGCCCCCTAGCCATGAAATGTCGTTACATAGCTATTTTAGCTTATCGATCATTGCTTTAGGCCTTTAGTAATTCCTTACGCAGATTCACCGAAAAATTGGCGCTGAAACCCTCAATTCTTTGGGTGTACGAAATCAGGAGATGCGCCGGCTTAAGACCGAATTGGCGAACAAAGATGCCATTATCGAAGGGTTCGAGGCGGACCGGGTTCAATACCAAGGTACGAATGCCGAATCCTTGGCTTTAAATTCCAGGCTTGTTTTTTATACTGCTGACATTTTGTCTTGCAGACGCCATCATCAAAGCCAAGGAACTTGCCGAAAGTACCGGCATCGTCGACCGGCTCTGCAACGAGAACATTGAGCTGAACAAGCTCAACCAATCAATGGCGGCGGAGCTGGAGACGACCAAGCAAAACCTTGCCAAAGCCGAACAACTTCTGGAATCAGAGAGGCAAAGCCACAAGGACGCCCTCAATGAAGTCCAGGACCGGCTTGACAAGCGCCTCGACGAATCGTTGGCTATCGACAACTAGCTTCTGAGTAAGTATCGAAAAAACTTGAACTCATTGGTTTCTGTCTTTGCCAAATATAACTGAACTTCGCCTTTTGCAGCTCCGGCGGGTTATGGCCACGAGCTGACGGCGGAAAACCGGCTTGACCGGATTCTGGAGGTAGGGGAGCTTATCTCGAAGATTATCTCTTCGGGAAAAAAGCTTGTCAAGAAATTCTTTCCCGGCAACCCCGAGCCCCCTACGAACCTTGCCAGCTTAGAAGCTGATCTGGTCGAATCGGCTTCATTCTTCGATGAACGCCTTCGTTCCAGTGCTCGTGGAGGTGCCAAGACGGCCTTGGGCTTGATGATGGCACACTACCCGGAGGCGGAAGCCTGGCGTGTGGCGTCCGGCTTCCCTTTGGAAAAGGAGGATGGCACACCCTTGGACGACCAAGATCGCAAGATGATCCTTCGCTCCGTCTCCGGCTACGCCAGCAAAATTGCCAACATGGTCTCTTTGACCACAATCTTCAAGGAAATGCCGTGTCCGCCAACTCCTACTCAGTCAGATGATGACACTTAGGCGGCGGAGAAATCTTCATGAGCCGAATTTGCTCGCTGAGCCGGCAATCCTGAAAATGTAATAGGCATGTAAAAGCCGTCTAAACAATGTATATGTCTAGATATAACTTTAAGCCTTTTGCTATATATTATTCAACTTTAAATTTGCAAACTTGCAATTTTATGCCTCAGTTAAATCTGGCCTTGACGCCTTAGCCTTTAAGCGTCGGCAAACCTATGGCGAAGCTAACTCGCTGAGCAACAGGGTACGTAATGACCAATCTGTTTAGACTCAGAACAAGTGCCACCTTTAGGTGCCGAAACGCTTTGAAGCAACCCGGCGCAAAAAGCTAGCAGACAAACATTAATTTGGCAAAACGTTGATTTTTCATCACCTTAAGGCGGATTCAACATGAAAGAGTTTACCAACAAAAGCAACACATGCAATTTCGGGTAAACAGACTAACAATAAGATCATAGGGAAATAAAGGATGGTACAGATTCTCGAATTCGACATGAGATAAACCAATTTTTATTTCATAATCACATTGACATGGTTACAATAGAATTTGCTAAGTGTAAAAAGGACGTAGCTGAGCGATATTCCACGGACGTTTCGTCTCATCTAAGTCGTCATCTACATGCCTTTTCTTCTTGCGACCTTTCTTCCTGGGATCTTTCTTTGAATCCCTTAAGTCGAGGAGATAATATGACCCGTTTTTCAGCACTTTGCTGATAACGAAAGGCCCTTCCCAAGGCGGGGATAATTTGTGCTGCCGGCTTTGCACAAGCCGCAACACTAAGTCGCCTTCTCGAAAAGATCGATTCCGCACTCTACGGCTCTGATAGCGACGTAGATCTTGTTGATAGATGGCGGATCTTTGGAGAGCTAACTCCCTTTCTTCTTCGAGGATATCTAAGCCGTCTTTGCGTGCTTCTTCTGTGTCTTCTTCGACGTAGGCTGCAACTCTAGGCGAATCGTGGATCATGTCGGATGGGAGCACCGCTTCTGCACTATATACCAGGAAGAATGGGGTGAAGCCGGTTGACCTATTTGTGGTAGTACGAATACTCCATAGGACCGCCGGCAATTCCTCAACCCAAGCGCCGGCTGCTCGATGCAAAGGAGTTTCAAGCCTCGGCTTAATACCCTGCAGAATAATGCCGTTAGTGCGCTCTACCTGTCCATTGGATTGTAGGTGTGCCACCGATGCCACATCGAGTCGGATCTTTGATCGGCTACAGAATTTCGCTAGCTCACCGACGGCAAAGTTTGTATCATTGTCAGTGATAATGCTATGCGGTATGCCGAATCGAGTTGTAATCTCGACGATGAACTTTTGTTGCTGTAGCTCCGTCGAGTTTCTTGATGGGCTTTGCCTCCACCCACTTTGTGAATTTGTCGACCGCCACCAGCAGGTGGGTTAAGCCTCCTCTCGCCGTCTTAAAGGGTCCTACCATGTCGAGCCCCCAGACCGCGAACGGCCAAGTGATAGGGATCGTTCGGAGCTCCTGAGCCGGCAGGTGAACCTGCTTTGCGTAGCGCTGACATCCTTCACAAGTCTTGACGATGTTGATAGCATCCTCTTTAGCCGTCAGCCAAAAGAATCCGTGTCGAAACGCCTTGGCGACTAACGCCTTTGCCGCCACGTGATGCCCACATTCGCCGGAGTGAATTTCTTCTAAGATTTGCCGTCCTTTGTAACATCCCAAAACTTTGGAATGTTAAAAATCACAAGAAATTAAAACTTTTGACAAAGAAAGAAAACTTTTGAGAATCGTATAAAAGAAAATATCAAACTAAAAGAGAACTCAAAAAAATAAAGTATTATAGCCTATTCAAAAGTATTTTGTATTTTAAAATGTTTCAAATAAATTATCTATTTTAAATTTTGAAGTTGGAATAATTGTTTTGGGAGAATATAAACCCTAAAGTTATTTTGAATATTATTGAAATACCATTTCATAAAATCTTTTCGTGAAATGATTTATCAAAATCTATGTTGTTGATAAAAAGATATTTCAAATTTTTTATATCAAAATTACTAATTTTGATATTATGGATTTTATTAAAACTCTAGACTATATTTGTAAATTCACATAAAGTTGTCTTATACACTTTATGTAATATTTCGCTTCTTACAAAATAATTTCGTAATTTAATTTTTACCAAAAGATTTTTATCTTGAAAAATATTTTGGAAAAGTAGTTATTAAAATTTTCTGAAATTATTTGATCAAAACTGAATTCAAAAATGAGTTCAGATAACAAAGGCAGAAAAAGAAAAGAGGAAAGAACAAAGAAAAACTAACTGGGCCGAAGCCCAGTAACCCCCCCACCAACCCACCTGGCGCACACGAGCGTGGCCGGCAGCAGCCCAACATCCGCCCGATCAAATCGAGCGAACGCTCGTGGTCGTCTTCAACCTGGAACCCGTACGTTACTTCACATTCATGGCAGTCAATCTTTCCCCTCCTCTCCCCTCTAATTAAGCGACTATTTCCTCTCGACTTCAACATGATAGTTACTCCAAATTGGATGGGCGTCCCATTCAGGGAATTTACTTCTTATTTCCATGTCTTAAACACCCATACCGACATGGTGAACCGAATGCCGTCCGTTGGCGTCCCTCTGCCGATCTCCCTTCTCAGACCATACAAAGGAAAGCTGAGCGCGTCACTTTGCGTCCTTTGGCCTCCTCCACCACTTCTCTGAACAAACTTTCTCGAGATAAGCCCTGTACGTCCCGTGCCGCCGCCGTCTTAGTTTGGATCTTGGCGAGCTTATCGCACAGGTACGACGCGTACGTTGTTTGTTTCCTCGATCCCTTCAACCCGTGTGCTCAACTAATCCCCAACTACCTCCAGGACATGGCCTTACATCAAGGCTAAGTAGTTTCCTCATCGCCGCCGCCGACGTCGCCATTGCCGATCTCGAAGGTTGTCTACGTCGCCTCGAACCACCCCAACTCCTATCACCTTGTCCATTAGGTTCCCCTCCCAATTTTCACACGTGCGTAATTTTATTGATTTGAAAACGGTGGACCAGGTTACTCATACTCGTCGCCGGAGCGCCGTTGGAGCCGGAGCTCGGGATTTCGTCATCGCTGTCGTTTGGAACGCCGAGGGCCGCCTCCATCTTCTTCACCGTGAGGATAGGAGCACGAAGGACATCTCTGACGAGCCAGAGGAGGAGCAGGACAACCGTAACATCCACGTCCGAGCCGCCATCGCCGTCTTCCGGTGAGCATCGCCGTTGTCACGGACGAACTCGTCCTCGTTCGTCAGATCGTCAATCAATGGTCAAGATTAGAATATCCCACGAAATGTTACCGGCCAGTGGAATCACGCCGCGTGATAGCAGTCAGCGCCTAGCCGACAGCCCAGCCAACCCGGTCATTTTAAAATTTCAGATTTTGACCCAATCTTGTAAAATTCATAACTTGAGTTCCGTTTATCCAAAAATTGCAAACTTTATATCAAAATGCTTAGAAAAATGTTTTCTATCCAGTGGACTGTTCAAATTGCACCTTTGCATCATGCATTTAAATTATTTTTACAGAATCATAAAATAAGGTATTTTAGCCTATGTCTTTTTTCTAAATTTTTAAACACCGTAAAAATTGTGATCATGAGCATCATGCATATGTTAGACAACAGAAACCTTAATAAAATCCGATTTGTTGAATTTGTGGAGTGTTAGCTTGCATTTCATGCATTCATATTATTTTTGTATTGCCATTATATTGCTTGTTGTATTGATTTGGTACTTATTGTTTGAGTAGATTGTGAGGAGTGCAAGACGTACTGTGAGTGCTGCGACAACCCGAACAACGATCAAGGCAAGTGTATACACAAACTCATGAAGGACCTATTATTTTGTTATTGCATTATAGATTACTTTAGTAGTTTGCATGATAGGTTTACTACTGTTTTAATTATGCTATGCAAGCCGGTAGATCCTTCTTGTTGACTAGGTACCTATATTAATTTAGTAGAAATGCTTGCTACAATTGTGAAAGTTTTGCTGTAGTAAGTTAGGTGAAAAGTCTACTAAATTAATGAACCACCTGGGTGGAATTGGATGGCTTCGGATGTTTAAAGTTGAGTGGCTGCTCAGGCCCATTTTCATGGTGTGAACCTGAGTATGTGCACTTGTGGATGGCCACCCAGGGTTTGAGATTAATGTCACACCATGTTTGTTTGCCCGACCGTGCAACCACTAGTCATATGGGCTCTGTCTTGACGGAGTAAGTTGTATGGACCTGGGTCAGCGAGATCTGAAGATGTAGCGGGGTAGGTGGACGGTGATCTTGCTAGTAGTACCACGGGAAAGTACTTCTGAAAAGTCTCGTCTCGGTCTTCTCCTTTCCTTCTCACTAAATGAGGGTTAAGGATAGAATGGGTTGATCGAGTCTAGTGGGGAAAGTGCCACAAACTCTCGAGAGTGTAAAACTATGATCATAGCCGTGTCCCCGGTAATGGACATTTACGAGTGACCGAATATGGATGTCGACAGAAGATCTCTTCATTCCTATTTCAGAATAAAATTTGATGGGTGAACACGGGTATATGAGACCTTGGATGCGTTCCATGGGTGTGTCTCATATTCTTTTTGAGAAAGAAAATGTTTTATGAAAAGTAGGACAAAATTTGCTTTACGCAATAGCCTTGAACTCCACCAGCCAAATAAGCATGTAGTATTAGTCTTGCCATTTTATATTCCACCAAAGTATCACTTGCCGGCCTGTCACAAGGTATTGACCCAAATTCCCTGGGCTGCAACGTTAATGTTGCAGGTTATTACGATGACGAGTGAGGACGTCTACCTTTCGAGCTTGCAACCAACATGTATGCCAGTGGCACATGAAGATGATGAAGCTCTCTGTGCTACTTATGTTTCCGCTGTCAAACTTTGCATTCAAGCTAGCCTTTGGCTATGCAATTTGTAAAGAATATTTTACTTATGATCTCGCGATGTAATATTTATTTGACATTGATGCATGGTATTACATCTATTTGTGAATTGCTATCCGTACTCGATCCAGGGAATAGCATATTTCACTACGTGGCCTTGCTTTTCTAAGCGAGGGCGCCACATCCTTCCTCTGGAGAGACGCATCTTTGGAAAATGCCGGATGTGCTCCTCTTGTAGAGCTGTCCGTCAATAATCGTGTACGCCTTCGCTCGACGCTCAATTTGACGGCTTAGCACCTCGTCGTCCTTTGGCAGCTTCTTATTAACTAAGAAATCAATGTAAGGTGTGGTCCAATCTGGGGTTACTAAGCACACCTGAACTGATTCTGCCGACAAAGGATAATCTTCATCGCCGCCTTTGATGGATGGCTTGTATAGGTGATGGAGGAATACGTCTGGTGGCACCGCCTTTTTCTTGGATCCTATTCTGGCCAAGGCATCAGCAGCTTCATTGTCATCTCGGGAGATATGTCGAACCTCTAAGCCGGCAAAGCATCGGCCGAACTCGTCGACTGTTCTTCTGTATTCCGCCATTGTGGGACTCTTCGTGTCCCAACATCCATCAAGTTGTTGCGCCACCAGATCCGAGTCGCCATAGCAAAGGATGCGCTGTACTCCCAATTCCTTAGCCATGTGAAGACCATGGAGGAGAGCCTCATACTCTGCTACATTGTTGGTGGCGTTGAAGTGGATTCGGAGGACATAACTGAGCTTATCACCCTTAGGCGATTTTAGTACTACTCCAGCCCCCGAGCCCTCCTTCATCTTCGAGCCATCGAAGTGCATTATCCAGTACTGCGAATCCGGCAAAGGTGTGCTTTCCATCGCTTCGGTCCAATCTGCCACAAAGTCGGCTAAGACCTGAGATTTGATGGCGGTCCTCGGCTTGTACTGGATGTCGAAAGCTGCTAACTCGATGCCCCATTTGGCGACTCGCCCCGTTGCGTCGGCATTGTTGATGATTTCCCTTAATGGAGCCTTGCTGACCACCGTGACGGTGTGATCATGGAAGTAATGACGTAATTTCCTGGCGGCAAAGAATACGCCATAGGCTAACTTCTGGTAGTGGGGATAGCGCTGCTTCGAATCTGAGAATACCTCGCTAATAAAATAGACGGGGCGCTGATCCGGCCATTGCTTTCCCTCTTCCAGGCGCTCAACTACAATGACGGCACTGATAACAAAGTTTGTGGCCGACAAATAGAGCAAAAGAGGCTCTTTTCTCTAGGAGCCGCCAAGATTGGAGCATGTGTCAATGTATACTTCAGCTGAGCTAAGGCTGCCTCTGCTTCCTCTGTCCAGACGAAATTATCCGACTTTTTGAGAAGTTTGTACAGAGGCAAAGCTTTATCTCCAAGCCGGCTAATGAAACGGCTTACAGCCGCGACGGAACCCGTAAGCCGCTGTATGTCCTTTAGACAAGTCGGCTTCTCGATGTTCTGAATCGCCTTTATCTTTTCCGGGTTAACTTCAATTCCTCTTTGGGAAACAATGAAGCCCAGAAGCTTGCCTGCGGGTACACCGAAGACGCATTTTGCCGGATTAAGCTTCATCTGGTACTCCCTTAGGTTTGCAAAGGTTTCCGACAGATCGGCGATGAGATCGCCACGCTTCTTCGACATGACTGCAATGTCGTCAACATAGACGTGAACATTGCGGCCAATTTGCTTGTCCAGACACCGCTGCATACACCTTTGGTAAGTAGCACCAGCATTCTTTAAGCCGAACGGCATTGTGACATAGCAATAATTGCCATACGGCGTAGTGAAGGATGTCTTGATTTGATCTGACTCCTTCATCTTGATCTGGTGGTAACCCGAATAAGCGTCCAGAAAACATAGCATCTCTGAGCCGGCAGTTGAATCAATGACCTGATCGATGCGCGGTAGGGCGAACGGATCCTTAGGGCAGGCTTTGTTTAAGCCGGTGAAATCAATGCACATACGCAGCTCAGAGGTGTTCTTCTTTGGGACTAGCACGGGATTTGCCAACCAATCAGTGTGGACAACTTCACGAATGAACTTGGCGGCTGTGAGCCTTAGGATCTCCTTTCCAACCGCCTTGCGCTTCTCGGTTCCGAGCCGACGAAGGTCTTGCTTGACCGGCTTTGCGTCCTTGTTGACTTTTAGGGAGTGCTCGGCAAGTTTCCTCGGGATACCTGGCATGTCAGATGGTTACCAGGCAAATATGTCCCGGTTCTCACGGAGAAACTTGACGAGCTCGCCTTCCTATTTGTCGTCGAGACCAGTGCCGATGATGGCCTCCTTTGTCGGATCCTCCTTTGAGAGCTTGATTTTCTTGGTGTCATCCTTTGGCTTGAAGCTTGAGTCGATTTTAGAGGACGGCTTTTCAGTTGCCGGCATCTCATCGGGACCAATTGTTTTCTTGAGGTCCTCCAACTCTTCCCTGCAGATTGCTTGTTCAGCATGGACGGCATTGGAGGCCTCGCATTCCTTGGCTTTCTTGAAGTCTCCCTTACATGTGATGACGCCATTGGGTCCCGGCATTTTCAGTATGCTGTAGATGTAGCAGGGCCTAGCCATAAACTTGGCGAAAGCCGGACGTCCGAAGATTGCATGATATGCACTTCTGAAGGGAACCACCTCAAAAGAGACGTCCTCAGTCCGAAAATTATCGGCTTCACCAAAGGTGACCTTCAGGGTAATTTGCCCCATCGAGGAAGCTTGTCGTCCTGGCACAATCCCGTGAAACTTCACATTGTTGTGGGTGAGTTGTGACTCAGAAATACGCATCCTCCTTAATGTTGCGGCGTAAAGTATGTTGATACTGCTGCCGCCATCCATGAGAACCTTTGTCAACTTGTACTTGTCGACTATTGGGCTGACGACTAAGGCGTAGGTGCGTTTTGCAGGAACTCTGTCCGGGTGATCGCAGCGATCCCATGTAATGGGTGTGTCGGACCAATCCAGATATTGAGGAACTGCGGGCACCGTAGCGTTGAGTTCTCGCCAGGCCGCCTTTTCTTTACGTGAAGAATCTGTGGCCAGGTTGACAATGAGACTTTCGGCATGCTTAGGGAATTTGCTGCCTTTTTCTTTGGAGGCGGCGTCATCTGATTCTGAAGCATCTTCTTCCTTCTCTTTGTCGTCTTTCCTGGACTTGCGCTTGTTCCTTGACTTGCCAGCCTTGGGGTCCTTAGCGATGTCTCGATTGATGTGACATTGCTGGAGCGTGTGGGAACTTGTCCCATCTGGCCTTAGATGATGGACACAGGGGTTGTGCTTGATGTCGTCATACTTCACCGCCGGTGGCCGGGATGATTGGTTATTTGCCGGCTTCTTGCCTTGCCATTTGCCATTGCTTGAACCAAACTTTCCAAAGGCGGCAGCGACCTCATGAGAAGGGCCGGCTTGATCTTCAACCTTCTTTTTCCCGGACTCGCGTCGACGGTTTTCGGCATCTTCCCTGTTGTCATCATCGGCTGCGGCGTACTTGTTTGCACAAGCGAGTAAGCCCCCCAAAGTTTCCGACTCGTCGTTGTAGATCATGAAGCGGAAAGTCGTCCCCTTCCTCAGAGATTGCTTGAAAGCGTGGATCGCCTGAGTTTCTGAGACGCCCTCGCAAGCATTCTTGATTTCACTCCATCGTGAGACGAACTCACGGCTAGACTCGTTCCTTTGCTGCACGCACCGCTGTAAGTCGAAAATCGACTTTGGGCGCTTATATGTGCCCTGGAAGTGTTGGATAAAAACACGCTTCATATCACACCAGGTATGAACTGTCCTTTCGGGCAGGCCTTCAATCCACATGCGTGCCGTCCCGGTTAACATCAGGGGCAAGAATCGCACTGCCGAGTCGGCGCTGCCTTGATATATGTCGCAGGCACCAACATAATCTGAGAGCCAGGTCTCAGGATTAGCCGTACCGCTGTACTTCTCAACCATCTTTGTTACGTTCGACAAAGTGGGAGGTAGAATTTGCTCTCTGATTGTTCTGCCAAAACACTTGGGGCCGAGGTATTGGGCATCTCTGGCCGACTTCCTCTCCTCGATTAGGCTTCGAACATCATTGGCTGGTGGCGGTTTAGCAACCGACTTTTCTTGTCTTGGTTCTTCCCTGTGACGGCTTTGGCTCGCCCGGCTTGCATTACGCGGAGGGCTTGGAGTCCTTTGTCGTCGTGGAGGGGGTATGTATTTGGAAGTGTTATCTCCCTCTTTGCGCGGTGGAGGCGGCGGTGGAGGTGGCATATGACCTCTGTTTCCCTCCCTTCGGGGTTGATTTTCCCCTTCACATCGTCGCTCCTGACGAGGTGGAGCCGCTTTTTCCGTGCGAGGATCCTCCCTTCTTTCTCGGCTCCGATGCCTTTCCTGACCGGCTTCACGATGGCGTGAAGAACCTGTCCGGGATTCCGCGCCTCTAGGCTGCTTGTCCTTCGGGTCCTTGCTGCCTTTGTTGTGACTACTTGAGCCGGCCGGGTCGTCATCTGGGTCGGCAGGGGCAGCAGCCATTGGCTTGTTAGCGATTGACTTGCAAAGGCGAGAATCATCAATGAGCCGCCCCGTTTTGACTTGCGAATCATTCTGCTGCTGCTATGCGACCTCCAGTAGATAAGCCGAATATTTAAGCCGAGCGTGACGATCCAGAGATTTGTCAAACATGACTGTAACATCCCAAATTTATTATAAGAATTAACAAGACCCAAAATTCAGAACCAACAAAAACTTTTTGAAATACTTCATTATTGATTGTGTTTCTCTGTATATTGTTCTGTTTGACCTTGTGTGACTTGATGTATATGCTTGTTTGACTGGTAAATATCAACCCAAGAATCCAACCAAGATAAAAACATATTAAACTTTGGTGATCATGTTATGACAAGAGTAAATTCCATATATCTTTTCCAATCTTATTTTGGCCAAAGTCTATTTCAATGATGTTTGATTTCAGCAACAAATAAAATACCCTTTAGTTGAGAAAGTAAAAGTATTTCCAAAATTATGTGTTCCCAAAAATATGGAGATCTATATGTTATCTCCTATCTAAAGCTAACCATGATATTTTGCATGTATATGCAACTCCCCTTTTTCTAAATTCTGATTTCCACTCCATTTGAAAACAACTCTAGTGGGAAATATATTACCCCACATATTTCCTTTCTCAAACCTTTTTGAAAACAAATAAATTATGAGTTGTGGTATTTCTTAAACCTCATTTTGTCATAATTGAGTGTGATCATTTATACAAAACAATATTGTTAATTATAGAAGTGGTGGTGTGATTAATTCATATGGTTTGAATTGTGTGGTCATGGTTGTGATGTGAGTATTGTTGTGTTTTATTGCTTGATGTGTGTGATTGCTAAGCAAAGGTGTGAATGAAAAGAAAAGAAATAAAAGCAACACCACCACATGAAATAATGGGACAAGTTCCATACAAAAATTTTCCTAAGAAAGAAATAAATATTTTCTTTTAAATCAAAAATCAGTGGGGTGACATAGTGCTCACTCCCACTTTGCTCTAATATTTCTTCCCTCTTTAAAATGTATTTTTCAAAAATCCAAATTTAAAATCCTATTTGTTTCTTTATTCACCTTAAACCACAAAATGTGCTATGAGGCACTTATCAAAGAAATCCCATCATATCACCAAAAATACTTATTAACATGTTTGAAGCCATTTGTGGAAACAAATTTCAAAAATATGAATTTAAATTTTGTTCAGACATTGTGTCGAACAGGTGGTGTGCACCACCCTGTTCTTCCCCAAATCCGACGAACTGAGGATCAAATCGATGGATTAGGGTGTTTGTTCTTAGATTCCTTGCACACCACCACCTCTCTCCACCCCACGGACCTGCCCAGCACACCAATTTCGCACGGGAACCATCCAAGACGCCGCGGTGATCATCGTCACCCAGGGAGCACGGCGCACTGTCGCCATGCCGCCCCTGTCGCCGACGCATAGGCGGCACCGTAGCCGCCCAGCTAGCCCAACGCTGCGCCCTACCTCTCCCCTGCTCCCTCTGCCGCCTCCAGGCACGACCGCGACCCACTGGACGCCGCCCCCTCGACGAACGGCCGCTCCCGACCGAAACCCGCGCGCCACGGCCGCGCGAGGGCGCGGACGCACGCCGCAGCACCACTGCCCCCCCCCGACCATTTGGCCGCGTCGCACGCACCCACGGCATGCCAGCGACCGCACGGACTTGCCCGAGCCGCCCCAGCCTCGCCCCTGCCGCCCTGCGCCGAGTCCACCGTGCGCCGGTCCGAGGCGATAAAAGGACCACGCCTCGCCAGAACCGCACCACGCCACCATTCGCCCCCGCTTCACCACACTCGCACTCTCCACTCCCCAGTACTCCGCCAGGAGGGCGGAGCCGCTGCCCCAGCGTCTCTGCAGCCCCTGCGTCTCGTGCAGCGCCGCTGCAACCGTAGGAGGTCGACGACCAATTCGTGGCCGTACCGCCACTCTTCCCTCCCTCTCTTCTTTCCCTCTGCTTCGCCAGGCCCCACCACCACCGCCGCTCACACCTTGCACCGTCTCGTCCACAGGAACTTCGCCAGGAGCACGCTGCCGCCGTTCTGGACCCGCGGAGGACGCCTCGCTCGCCGCCGACGATTTACGCTTCCCCGCGACCTACAACTCAGCCCACGAGCTCCCCCGACCCTCGCCGCCGTCAATCGCCGCCGGCAGGTAGCCTCCCCGGCCGTCCCCCTTTGCCCCTACTCTCTCAGCTCCGTCGGGAGGAAGGTGATGGCCGTGGGCCGTCGATGTCCAGATCAACGGCTAAGGTTGTTTCCCGCCCGATTCGATTTCTGGAAAATCTGCTAAGTGCTGGAACCAGTTTAGAGTAGCCACCTTTGCATGCATTTTCTGAGCAATCTACTCCACCAAAATTTGAAATCTTTGCATGGTTAGAAAGAGCAAGTTACATAGATTCAAATGATAGTTTTAGTTTTCAAAAATAATTAGTCTATCTTGATGGAAACATGAGGCCAAGAAGCTATGTTCTAACTGTTTTCAGAAACTTCTGAAAACAGATTTCTTCTTAGGGTTTTAATCTAATCCTAGCAATTAACCTAGATTTATTTAGATGTTAGTAGTGGCATGTCATGTTAGTATAGTTAGTGTACCACCATGAACAATTATTGTGAACCCCAAAATAAAATCTAGATAAAAGATATAATCTGAGGAAGATAGCTAATCGGATTATTCCACCACATGAAATAACAGAACATAGCCCTTTTCCCATGCAAATTCCTATTCAACCAGAGGCCTAAAAATAGCAAACTAAAATTTTGTAGCTAATATAACATGCCATCTTCACATAGATGCAGGCCATGATCTTGTTGGATAATTCCCTGATTCAAAATAAAAATGACAAATCAGCTAGTTGTTAACACTTAAAATGATAAAACTTCTGTCAGAAATTTGATTAGATTTTGAAAACCAATGACTTGAGATCTAAGAATCTAAAAATATCAAATGAAAATGTTCTGGAAAGCTTATGAAATCATCTAACTAACTAAAGTGGTTTCACCCCATTTAGATTAATAAATAAATAATGATATTCAAAATGCCACAGAGGGTATAAAATCTAAACTTGTTTGTTTCTAATACTCTACTAATCCAAATGAGGTCAAACCAATTTTGTTAGCTCACATTTAAGCAATACTAGTTATCCCTAAGAGGATTTAACTTTTGAGTAAAATTAACTTGAGTTGTAGCAAAAACAAGAGAATGAACTTTCTGGATTAAAACATTTATGTATGGAGTTTAATAACTCAAATTGAATTAAATCCAATTGGGTTAGCTTCTACACATTAGTAGCTATCCATAGAATTTTAGTTCACATTTTTGTGACCAACAGAAGTCAAGTTATGCAATTAAACACAAAACCCTTAATTTCTGCCATATTGTGACACCACTTAAGTAATGGGTAATTAAATCAAATTGAATTCAAATTGTGTTGCTTTGTGAGTGCAATAGCTATGTGTGATGCTTAGTAGTTGTTGTGATGCTTGATTGAGTAGTTTAGTAATGGTATATACTGCTTGTTTATTTTGATGATTAGATCATTTGTGTAATTAATATGACTACCTTGCTTGTTAACTTGGTTGTCTAGTTAGTACAGCTGAGGATCTAGTAATATCTCTACCTTAGCTTGGTAGATTTGTAGAATTAAATAAAGTAGTTGGTAGATTAACTTTTGTCTGAAGTATTTCCTGTTTAAATAAAAATTCTTAATCACAACTTTAACCATATTTTTATAAACATGAGTAGTGAGGTGACTGCCAAACTTGTTTGTTAACTAATAGTTTTCCATCATGATTGTTGTTTGTTAGTAATTGCTTGATGATTGTGGTTGGAGTGTCCTACTGTGTGTTGATTGTGTTCTTTCCCTTTTGCGACGCTAGATATAAACGCTACCTGGGTGATATTGGAAGGATTTATTGGAGAAGAATCAGAGTTATTTCTTTGATCAGTGAGGAGAAGTCCAAGGACATTATGCTGAAAACAGGCAAGCTACTTCACTGAGCTTGCATTTATATTCATCTATTTGATCACCTGAAGTATTCAAAAGTAGCGATGATTTTAAAAAACCTTTTTACAAAGATATGAAAAACTATTTTGCCAAGAGTAGATATGTATAACTATAGGATGGAAAAATATGATTTATTCCCAAAACTCCTTTTCAAAGTACTTGGAAGAAAGTGGAATGCCGAATGGTCGGCATGGAAGTGGAAAAGAGGTGATCGGTAATGTTTATGAAAAATGCACATTGTGTCTTAGTACTATGACGACCAGCCGATAACCTGTGCGACCACATCTACCCAAATATGGGAACGGGCGTAGTCATATAGTTTGCTCGTGTTAGTACTGGATACCTCATCGACGGAGATGACTCCGTTATGCGTGAGGGGATGAGCATTGCGACTCTACCCCCTGACCGGGTCCCGGCAATCTGATGGATTGAGGGATTGAAGGTCCACCTTTGGGTCGCCGGGCAAAACTACGAGTCCTTACATCTAGGTTCCTCGACGGGGGATCCTGTACTAGGTGTTCGAAGGAATGGTGAATTTCGTAGGGCAGGGTCCTATACTAGCATGAGCAAAGGAAAGGCTATGGCCGGTGGTTCAACTTCGCATACACCTTGTATGGCGGGACGTGGCAGACACGATGAGCTACCGGATGGGTGTGGGAAAAGCGTGCTACCTCTGCAGAGGGTAAAACTATTCGAATAGCCGAGTCCTCGGATATGGACAGTTGGTAGGCTGTACTAGGCCTATGTGCAAGTTTTGGAAAAAGGTTTGAGATTTGAAAGAGAAAATGATGTGAAGGATGTTTTATGCAACTATGCCAATGTGCTGGTATGAGTTGTTGGAAATAATTGGACCATGATGAGACATGGTCGGGAAAAAGGAGGAGTTTTGGATAAATAAGTAAAATGGTGATTTTCCGGGTAAAACATTTTTAAAAAAGGGACTTCTTATTTTAACAAACAGCTATTTTTCGGGAAAAATGTTTTAAAAGAAAACTCTTACAAAGACAGTTTTATGGAAAAAAAAAAGAATCTAAAGCCTTCTTTTCGTTTTCTTTAACAAAGGCTATGGATGTTTTGAAAAATATACAAGGTTTATGAAAAGTTATAAAATTTCTCTTATTTTACTTCAACCAAAGTTATAGAGTTTTCAGACAAAGTTTTATTGAACAAAAGTCTATCATTCTCTTTTCAATAAAGATTAGAGTTTTCAAAGCAAACAAAGTTTTACTCAAACTATAAACAAAAAAGGAAAAGGGTAGTGCATGCTCTTTCGGGGGTAGTTTGCGAGTACAATTCCCATTGTACTCATAATGGTTTCGTCCCTGGCTATTGTCTTAGCCAGATTTTAAAGAAGAGCAGCTTGAAGAAGGAGACGGAACTGACGTCAATGCGAACTAGGGCGCTTCCCAGTCAGTTGCCTGTAGGGTTAAGGCGAATGACTTGGGCTCCACGTTGTTTGGTGATTTTCCGCTGCAAGTACCTATTGAATATTATGACTTCAATCAAGTAAGTATATTCCTTCGGTATTTATGGATGTTCTTGATTACCAGTTGATTGTGCTCAGCGACACACTGATCATGGGATCGCTGATGTAGGCACAAGGGTATTTCGGACAACTAGTCCGGGGTCCCCACAGACTTGGTATCAGAGCAATCCTGACTGTAGGAGACCTTAGTTAGCATGGACGTTAGTTAGGAAAGCAAATACTTTTGTTAAAAAAATATATTTCTACCAAAATAATTTTTATCTAGAGAAGTCTAAAAATGGCTTCGCTCTTCTCATCTTCTCAAATATTTCAAAGTCTTACCCCTCTATTTAAGATTTTCAAAGGCATTCTTCTATTATCTTACCTTCATTCAAAACCTACATACATACTCGACGATGAACCCAAGTGAGACCTAACTGACCAGTAGCCAGAAGGAGAAGAAGGTTCCATCCCAAATCCTCGACATTCAACATCAAGGTGGTTGATTTGCAAATGCCAAGATCGTCAGTGTCAACAAAGCAACAAACCTCCGAAGACCTCAGCTCAACCTCAACAATTCTACTCAAGCTGCAACTTCGACGATCTCAATTTCTCCAGCGGAAGACTAAGGCGATAAAATGAAGACTTCACCAACCATGTTCGACAAAGACCCCTAGGAAAAACTCATGATAGGAACTTTGGTTACCCCGACTACCACGAGAATTAGACGTCCGTTGGTACTAGACGTACCTTGTGTGCACCTTGCTTGTGTGAACTCTGCTTGTGTGTTGTTTGTGAGATGGAAAAGGATTTTTGATAAAAAGGAAAGTTTAGTTTCCCTTTTGCCACCTAACAAAAAAAAAGAACAATTTTTAACTCTTCCCCATAGTTGCACCTTGTTGCGGATGTAAACCCGCCAAGGGAAATCTTTCTAAAATGTTTTCCCTCTCATCTAAACCATCTCCCGTTAAGATCTGACAGTTCCGCAAGATACAAAAGACCCCCGATCCTTAGCCAAATAGCCGAAAAGTTTGTAACCTAACCGGCAAGTCAGACCATGGACTTCATGCACCATCTGGAGCAAGTGCGTCAAGATCTTGAAGGAAACTGCAATTGCACGTCAACCTCGTGAAGACACGAGCCCCCACCTCACAAAATTAACTTGTGAAATTACAAGAATACCACACCAACTTATCGTATCTAACTTTAGGTTAACAACTAACTCAAGTCCACGATAGTACCAGCTAATCTCCTAGGACCACAAACCTTGACATGAAACATAAGGAGGCTCATTTAGAATTGGTAACTAGAGCTCAAGGAGTGCATAAGAGTTGCTATGAAGATTCGAGCTCAGAGACCAATGGTAATGATGGGTTTCAAAGAGGATCATGTACCTACCCGCTTGACGAGCAGTTAGTGGCACTTTAATCCCTTACGCTAACTTTGCTAGGTTTGACCCACCTAAATTTTCCCGTGAAATGAAACCCAAGAAAAACCTTGACTAACTCTTACCTATCACTGCAAACTTGGGAAAGATGGATGAGAACCCTAGCCTGCCGCTGATTTTCTGAAGAATTTATGAAGCCTCAAGCACAAGACTCATCCAAGGGAGATCGCCACCAGCCAACCAAAGGAAACCAACTTTAAAGACCGTCAACATGAAGTTACCCCAAGAAAAAGGACGCCATCGACGTCATCTGCCGAACAAAAAAAAAATCTTAGATCAACACGACTCAACTAGTCAAAACAAGAAAGGCAAAGGCACATGTTTGGAAAAACAACTGGTGTGAAGATTCTTCACTAACCTTTTTCTAAGGTCCATTAAGCCGTGACTTTTGAACAAACTTACCAAATCCTAGATTAACATCTAACCCCAGTTTGTGGCTGTACTAACTGGCCTTATCTAACCACAAGTTTTGACAAAAAGAGAGGTGATATGGAAAGAATCACATATAGTTGGTAGTGAGAAGATCGCCGTCATGAAGGCCGAAGTCGATCAACACTGAAGACCATCTGCGCATAATTGAAACAGGAAGCAAGCACCGTCAACGTTACCTATCGAGCAATCATCCTGTTCAACTGGCCTCGACCAATCACACCGAAGGAGGATTCAAGAAAGCACGAACATCGACCGCTGACATGAAGCTATTTCTCTAACTTTAAGGTTAAATGAGAACGCGACCCTTGTACCCTCGTCAACAGGAGATCAAACCGCCTACCTTTAGGGTCCTTGAAACTGACTTTTAGATTCCTCTGGAAGCTCGATAATCTAGGCTGTACTTCTTAAGATTCTTACCAACGCTTCATGAAGAATTGAACCAATGAAGCCAGCAATGAAGTCCTCCTTTACTCAGCTGAAGAAGGACAAGCCTGAAGACAAATAACCAATGGAATACCCAGAAGAATCAAACGACGTAAGCACCTGCTGTGGACAACATCCACCACCAAGCAAGTCCAGACGAATTTAGACGTTTATAACATCCTTTTTCTAACTAGAAACCGGAGAGAGTCGAGTACGCAGACTCGACGCATCCTGAAAACCACGCGCCCCCTCCTGCAACCCTCGTAAGGCGACAATATCAGGAAGTGATATCTGCACCAACCCCAAGCACCAAGGATTGACAACCGAGATGAAGATCGTCAAGCTACTCAAAAAGGATAATGCCTCCAAGTCAACTCTAGCTGCAAACTTCAGCAAGACAGATTAAAAACCCCTTTTTAAGGGGGAAAGACCTGCAATAGGTAGACCAGCAAGTGGTAATAGTTAGTTCCTTGCGCCTCAGCCTCGTAGAAACTGGGAACAGCCAACCAAGACTATCCATCAGCATCGATCGTCAAGTCAACCCTATCATCCAGGATCTAAACCCATCAGAGTAAATTATCGACAAGGAACGACCTTGCAACATCCATTTGTCAATAGCTCACCTGGTGATCTCACTGAAGAAGCAACAACCTCGGAAGTTAACCATCCCAAAACCCGTGCCCTCGTACTCCCCTGTACCCCGGGCAAATCTCGGGACGAGATTTATTTTAAGGGGGGAAGGATTTGTAACATCCCAAATTTATAATAAGAATTAACAAGACCCAAAATTCAGAACCAACAAAAACTTTTTGAAATACTTCATTATTGATTGTGTTTTTCTGTATATTGTTCTGTTTGACCTTGTGTGACTTGATGTATATGCTTGTTTGACTGGTAAATATCAACCCAAGAATCCAACCAAGATAAAAACATATTAAACTTTGGTGATCATGTTATGACAAGAGTAAATTCCATATATCTTTTCCAATCTTATTTTGGCCAAAGTCTATTTCAATGATGTTTGATTTCAGCAACAAATAAAATACCCTTTAGTTGAGAAAGTAAAAGTATTTCCAAAATTATGTGTTCCCAAAAATATGGAGATCTATATGTTATCTCCTATCTAAAGCTAACCATGATATTTTGCATGTATATGCAACTCCCCTTTTTCTAAATTCTGATTTCCACTCCATTTGAAAACAACTCTAGTGGGAAATATATTACCCCACATATTTCCTTTCTCAAACCTTTTTGAAAACAAATAAATTATGAGTTGTGGTATTTCTTAAACCTCATTTTGTCATAATTGAGTGTGATCATTTATACAAAACAATATTGTTAATTATAGAAGTGGTGGTGTGATTAATTCATATGGTTTGAATTGTGTGGTCATGGTTGTGATGTGAGTATTGTTGTGTTTTATTGCTTGATGTGTGTGATTGCTAAGCAAAGGTGTGAATGAAAAGAAAAGAAATAAAAGCAACACCACCACATGAAATAATGGGACAAGTTCCATACAAAAATTTTCCTAAGAAAGAAATAAATATTTTCTTTTAAATCAAAAATCAGTGGGGTGACATAGTGCTCACTCCCACTTTGCTCTAATATTTCTTCCCTCTTTAAAATGTATTTTTCAAAATCCAAATTTAAAATCCTATTTGTTTCTTTATTCACCTTAAACCACAAAATGTGCTATGAGGCACTTATCAAAGAAATCCCATCATAGCACCAAAAATACTTATTAACATGTTTGAAGCCATTTGTGGAAACAAATTTCAAAAATATGAATTTAAATTTTGTTCAGACATTGTGTCGAACAGGTGGTGTGCACCACCCTGTTCTTCCCCAAATCCGACGAACTGAGGATCAAATCGATGGATTAGGGTGTTTGTTCTTAGATTCCTTGCACACCACCACCTCTCTCCACCCCACGGACCTGCCCAGCACACCAATTTCGCACGGGAACCATCCAAGACGCCGCGGTGATCATCGCCACCCAGGGAGCACGGCGCACTGTCGCCATGCCGCCCCTGTCGCCGACGCATAGGCGGCACCGTAGCCGCCCAGCTAGCCCAACGCTGCGCCCTACCTCTCCCCTGCTCCCTCTGCCGCCTCCAGGCACGACCGCGACCCACTGGACGCCGCCCCCTCGACGAACGGCCGCTCCCGACCGAAACCCGCGCGCCACGGCCGCGCGAGGGCGCGGACGCACGCCGCAGCACCACTGGCCCCCCCGACCATTTGGCCGCGTCGCACGCACCCACGGCATGCCAGCGACCGCACGGACATGCCCGAGCCGCCCCAGCCTCGCCCCTGCCGCCCTGCGCCGAGTCCACCGTGCGCCGGTCCGCGGCGATAAAAGGACCACGCCTCGCCAGAACCGCACCACGCCACCATTCGCCCCCGCTTCACCACACTCGCACTCTCCACTCCCCAGTACTCCGCCAGGAGGGCGGAGCCGCTGCCCCAGCGTCTCTGCAGCCCCTGCGTCTCGTGCAGCGCCGCTGCAACCGTAGGAGGTCGACGACCAATTCGTGGCCGTACCGCCACTCTTCCCTCCCTCTCTTCTTTCCCTCTGCTTCGCCAGGCCCCACCACCACCGCCGCTCACACCTTGCACCGTCTCGTCCACAGGAACTTCGCCAGGAGCACGCTGCCGCCGTTCTGGACCCGCGGAGGACGCCTCGCTCGCCGCCGACGATTTACGCTTCCCCGCGACCTACAACTCAGCCCACGAGCTCCCCCGACCCTCGCCGCCGTCAATCGCCGCCGGCAGGTAGCCTCCCCGGCCGTCCCCCTTTGCCCCTGCTCTCTCAGCTCCGTCGGGAGGAAGGTGATGGCCGTGGGCCGTCGATGTCCAGATCAACGGCTAAGGTTGTTTCCCGCCCGATTCGATTTCTGGAAAATCTGCTAAGTGCTGGAACCAGTTTAGAGTAGCCACCTTTGCATGCATTTTCTGAGCAATCTACTCCACCAAAATTTGAAATCTTTGCATGGTTAGAAAGAGCAAGTTACATAGATTCAAATGATAGTTTTAGTTTTCAAAATTAATCAGTCTAGCTTGATGGAAACATGAGGCCAAGAAGCTATGTTCTAACTGTTTTCAGAAACTTCTGAAAACAGATTTCTTCTTAGGGTTTTAATCTAATCCTAGCAATTAACCTAGATTTATTTAGATGTTAGTAGTGGCATGTCATGTTAGTATAGTTAGTGTACCACCATGAACAATTATTGTGAACCCCAAAATAAAATCTAGATAAAAGATATAATCTGAGGAAGATAGCTAATCGGATTATTCCACCACATGAAATAACAGAACATAGCCCTTTTCCCATGCAAATTCCTATTCAACCAGAGGCCTAAAAATAGCAAACTAAAATTTTGTAGCTAATATAACATGCCATCTTCACATAGATGCAGGCCATGATCTTGTTGGATAATTCCCTGATTCAAAATAAAAATGACAAATCAGCTAGTTGTTAACACTTAAAATGATAAAAACTTCTGTCAGAAATTTGATTAGATTTTGAAAACCAATGACTTGAGATCTAAGAATCTAAAAATATCAAATGAAAATGTTCTGGAAAGCTTATGTAATCATCTAACTAACTAAAGTGGTTTCACCCCATTTAGATTAATAAATAAATAATGATATTCAAAATGCCACAGAGGGTATAAAATCTAAACTTGTTTGTTTCTAATACTCTACTAATCCAAATGAGGTCAAACCAATTTTGTTAGCTCACATTTAAGCAATACTAGTTATCCCTAAGAGGATTTAACTTTTGAGTAAAATTAACTTGAGTTGTAGCAAAAACAAGAGAATGAACTTTCTGGATTAAAACATTTATGTATGGAGTTTAATAACTCAAATTGAATTAAATCCAATTGGGTTAGCTTCTACACATCAGTAGCTATCCACAGAATTTTAGTTCATATTTTTGTGACCAACAGAACTCAAGTTATGCAATTAAACACAAAACCCTAATTTCTGCCATATTTGTGACACCACTAAGTAATGGGTAATTAAATCAAATTGAATTCAAATTGTGTTGCTTTGTGAGTGCAATAGCTATGTGTGATGCTTTAGAGTTGTTGTGATGCTTGATTGAGTAGTTTAGTAATGGTATATATTGCTTGTTTATGTTGATGATTAGATCATTTCTGTGTAATTAATATGACTACCTTGCTTGTTAAACTTGGTGGTCTTTAAGTGAGAATCTAGTAATATCTCTACCTTAGCTTGGTAGAATGTTGTGAATTAAATAAAAGAGTTGGTAGCTTAACTTTTGTCTGAAGTATTTCCTGTTTAAATAAAAATGCTTAATCACAACTTTAACCATATTTTTATAAACATGAGTAGTGAGGTGACTGCCAAACTTGTTTGTTAACTAATAGTTTTCCATCATGATTGTTGTTTGTTAGTAATTGCTTGATGATTGTTGTTGGAGTGTCCTACTGTGTGTTGATTGTGTTCTTTCCTTTTTGCGACGCTAGATATAAACGCTACCTGGGTGATATTGGAAAGGATTTATTGGAGAAGAATCAGAGTTTATTTCTTTGATCAGTGAGGAGAAGTCCAAGGACATTATGCTGAAAACAGGCAAGCTACTTCACTGAGCTTGCATTTATATTCATCTATTTGATCACCTGAAGTATTCAAAAGTAGCGATGATTTTAAAAACCTTTTTACAAAGATATGAAAAACTATTTTGCCAAGAGTAGATATGTATAACTATAGGATGGAAAAATATGATTTATTCCCAAAACTCCTTTTCAAAGTACTTGGAAGAATGTGGAATGCCGAATGGTCGGCATGGAAGTGGAAAAGAGGTGATCGGTAATGTTTATGAAAAATGCACATTGTGTCTTAGTACCATGACGACCAGCCGATAACCTGTGCGACCACATCTACCCAAATATGGGAACGGGCGTAGTCATATAGTTTGCTCGTGTTAGTACTGGATACCTCATCGACGGAGATGACTCCGTTATGCGTGAGGGGATGAGCATTGCGACTCTACCCCCTGACCCGGGTCCCGGCAATCTGATGGATTGAGGGATTGAAGGTCCACCTTTGGGTCGCCGGGCAAAACTACGAGTCCTTACATCTAGGTTCCTCGACGGGGGATCCTGTACTAGGTGTCGAAGGAATGGTGAATTTCGTAGGGCAGGGTCCTATACTAGCATGAGCAAAGGAAAGGCTATGGCCGGTGGTTCAACTTCGCATACACCTTGTATGGCGGGACGTGGCAGACACGATGAGCTACCGGATGGGTGTGGGAAAAGCGTGCTACCTCTGCAGAGGGTAAAACTATTCGAATAGCCGAGTCCTCGGATATGGACAGTTGGTAGGCTGTACTAGGCCTATGTGCAAGTTTTGGAAAAAGGTTTGAGATTTGAAAGAGAAAATGATGTGAAGAATGTTTTATGCAACTATGCCAATGTGCTGGTATGAGTTGTTGGAAATAATTGGACCATGATGAGACATGGTCGGGAAAAAGGAGGAGTTTTGGATAAATAAGTAAAATGGTGATTTTCCGGGTAAAACATTTTTAAAAAAGGGACTTCTTATTTTAACAAACAGCTATTTTTCGGGAAAAATGTTTTAAAAGAAAACTCTTTACAAAGACAGTTTTATGGAAAAAAAAAGAATCTAAAGCCTTCTTTTCGTTTTCTTTAACAAAGGCTATGGATGTTTTGAAAAATATACAAGGTTTATGAAAAGTTATAAAATTTCTCTTATTTTACTTCAACCAAAGTTATAGAGTTTTCAGACAAAGTTTTATTGAACAAAAGTCTATCATTCTCTTTTCAATAAAGATTAGAGTTTTCAAAGCAAACAAAGTTTTACTCAAACTATAAACAAAAAAAGAAAAGGGTAGTGCATGCTCTTTCGGGGGTAGTTTGCGAGTACAATTCCCATTGTACTCATAATGGTTTCGTCCCTGGTTATTGTCTTAGCCAGATTTTAAAGAAGAGCAGCTTGAAGAAGGAGACGGAACTGACGTCAATGCGAACTAGGGCGCTTCCCAGTCAGTTGCCTGTAGGGTTAAGGCGAATGACTTGGGCTCCACGTTGTTTGGTGATTTTCCGCTGCAAGTACCTATTGAAGATTATGACTTCAATCAAGTAAGTATATTCCTTCGGTATTTATGGATGTTCTTGATTACCAGTTGATTGTGCTCAGCGACACACTGATCATGGGATCGCTGATGTAGGCACAAGGGTATTTCGGACAACTAGTCTGGGGTCCCCACAATGACCTCCTGGGCAGCCTCCATATTTTTGGCTGGGGTATTGAAGTAACAGAGATTTGTCACCGGGTCACGTCGGTGGTGGTACTTCCTCTAGACTGAATCTACATGGTCGGCTTCCCACTTGCTACGGAAATCCAGCCTCTTATGCAGGTTCTTATCATGAGGCAGACGGAAGACATCGTCAGCCCCCTTTTCCCCCTGCTTTCGGATGAACTCCGTTTCCTTGTTTGTGAGCTCAACTTCACGCTCTACTATCTGGGCGGCTTGCTCCTCAAGTAGGGCGCGGCACTTCTCAATGTCGTCCAGCGATGCGTTTGGAGGGAGTGGCGTCAACAGTTGCTTGCAGCTTGCCATCCTTCTTTCGTGTTCCCTCTGCGCCGCGTCGCCGGTCATAACGTCAATGTCGTCTCCTCCGGCCGGCCTTCTGTCTGCCCCCTTTGATGGAGCCAGTGGTGGTACGAAATCCACCTTGAGATTTCCGGCTTGCGGAGTTTTTTTCTTCGCCATTGGCGGTTTTCGAGGTGTTGGGGTCGGCATTAGGATCCGAGATGTTTCCCATCAAAACCTCGACAGGGCGTCCCAAGCAGGACGCAACCTTCCGACTGAAATCGTCGGATTCTCCTTCGGATTCAGGGTCTTGCTCCATAGGAGCGGTGTCCACTGATCCGGCTTCTGAATCTGCCTCCATCTGCAAGGCAGGGAGGATTGACTCAGGTAATGTCGTCGACTCGTTTGAGCCGGATTCTCCAGCCATGCCGACGAAGTGGTAACCCGGCGCTTCCCCCGAGGTTGCGTCATCTTCGGAGTCCTCATTGTCAGCATCAAACGCTAGATCCAGATCAGCTAGCTCTTCAGAGTCCAGATCCGATCCGTCTTCAATGTTGTAGGGGCGGGTGGTGGGCAAACTCGATGTGAAATCGAGATCGTCCAAAGCCTGGGCGGTGAAGCCGACGAAGATGTCGAAGCCGCCGATGGAGATAGTGGACCAGCCGGCGGGATCCTCCTTTGCCGGCGTCCAGAGGCCGTCGTTGAAGATGTGGCCGGCTCCCGATTCGTCGAAGTAGCTCACCATGCCGACCGCGATGGTGTCGCCGACTCCGCCTGCAGCTCCTGGACAGATCGAAACCCCAGAGGTCTCCTGCCCCACGGTGGGCGCCAACTGTCGTGGTATTGTCGAATCTAGCCGCGGCAGGGGTGCCATCGAGCTAGGTAGAGAGAGGGGTTTTGGAGTTGGGGATTCCGGCTTCATGGACACGAGTTTACCCAGCTTCGGATCTCACGTCGGTGGCGAGATCCTACGTGCTGCTATAATTCACTATATGGCAATATCGCCGAGTTACAGTGGATTGAGGTTGAGATTGTTCGTGCCCTAAGGCGTCCCATAGGCCGGCTTATAAAGGCGTCCGGCCTAGGGCTTACAGGAAAAAACCTACCGACTAAGTCAGAGTCCTAAACTAATCCGGCTTGGGCTTTGTCTTGTGGGCTAAGTCTTCCGCAATCCCAGCTGCCTTCTGGAACCTTCCTCAGCCGGATGGGCCTCCTGCGCTTCATCATACTGGGCCGCCCGATAAGCCGGAATTCGGCTTATCACCACTATGGGCCACCCTGGTATCATGGCTTAGCTTCATATCCGTGAGGGTACCTGTTCGGCATAACCCCAACAAGTAGCCTGAGATGATCTCACCATGCCAAAGTACAAAGGGGGCCTAGGTTTCAGAGACATAGAGATTTTCAACCTAGCTCTGCTTGCAAGCCAGGTGTGGAGAATCTTGACTGAAACTGACACTCTTAGCGCCCACATTCTAAAGGCGATTTATTTCCCATCCTCTTGTATCCTGGAGGCCGGTTTCTGAACACAACCATCACAAATATGGCGGTCCCTCTATGAAGGACGAGATATTTTGAAGCAAGGGCTCATAAAGAGGATAGGAGATGGCCAATCAACTAAGGTATGGTCGATGAATTGGATCCCTAGGGATCGCGGACTTAGACCCTACTGTTGCATCTCGAATGAGCCCCCGATGCTGGTCTCAGAGCTCATTTTTCTAGCGACTAGGACCTAGGATGTTGGAAAGCTCCAACAACACATGCTGCCAATGGATGTTGAGGTTATTCAGAAAATTCTGATAAGCTATATTCAGCATCCAGATTTTTTGGCATGGCACCACGAGAGAATAGGGATTTTTCCCGTGACATCTAGAATGATTATGGAGACAAAGCACCGGAGGGAGAGTTACCTGGAGGGTTCAGCGGAAAATTCTAACACTGTACAGGAAGAGAAGAAATGGCAAAAGCCGTGGAAGGTGCAGGTACCGTCGAAACTGCATATTTTTGCTTAGCGCTTAGCCCGGTCATCACTCCCGACGGGTGAGGTGCGATCCCACAGGAAAATGGCAGTCAAACCGATCTGCACGGTGTGCAGTGCTGAGTTGATACCATGTGTCACTCTCTCCTCGATTGTAACATGGCATGAGCTGTTTGGGTGATGAAGGACGATGATATTACTCTGCCGCTATTTAGTGATGAAACAGATGATCCAAAGCTATGGTTGTGTACGTTGAGCACTTCTTTGAGCCAGGAAAAATTTATAGAGGTGTTGGTGACACAGTGGGCAATATGGTGGGCCCGGAGGAAGCTAATTCATGAAGATGAATTTCAATCACCAATGTCAATGCATGCATTCATCACCCTATACCTGTCTGATATGTCTATGATTTAGATGAAGGGATCGGGGAGGGCACCTTGTACTGGTGAACCGATAGTCTCATCTAGCGTCTGGGTACCTCCTCCTCATGGAGTGGTCAAAATTCAGGTGGATGGCGCTGTTGCAAAGTCACAAAATAAAGGTGCCTACAGTGCAGTTTGCCGGGATGAACGTGGTTTGTTCCTGGGTGCATCCACAGTGACAAGAGACCGCATCACGGATCTGGAGTTGCTGGAGTGTCTGGCATGTGTTGAAGCCCTGTGTCGTGGGGTTGTCACGGCAAGTACTTCCTCCGGGAAGCTAAGTTGTGGGGACATTATGACTAGAAGTACGGGAGCTGGTTAATCTTGACAAGGGACTAGGAGTTTACCCAGGTTCGGCCCCTCTCAATGGAGGTAAAGACCTACTTCCTGCTTGTTCTTTATTGCTTGGTGTTGATATCGATTACAAGGTTCCGATCTCGCTAACTCGAGTATCGGCGACTCTAGGGCTGGAGGGCTTGTGAGACTTGTTGATCTAAGGTCCAGGAACCCCCTTATAAAGGCGGCCGGGTCCCTGGACTTACAGGCTATGCCGAGTTACACATGAACACGGAGTCCTACTCTAGGTTCTTGCCTTCCAAGTTGGTACTCTGGGTCATATTGGGACTCCAGTCTTGCCGTGTCCTTTCCTTTTAGCTAACTCGTGGTAGGCTTGCCGGCTTGCTCCTAGCCCAGCCCAAGTTGCTTGAAGTGTAACCCGGCTTGGGCCTTCTTGGTCTTGACGGGTCCACTTTCCGGCTTCATGGGCCTACCCGGAAAGTATCCCCCCAACAATAGCCCCCGATTTTATCTTGGGCGCAGTCTTGGCTTATTCGTCCGACTCCTTTTTCTGACTTCTTCATGGGAGTTGATAATCCGGAAGTCGCCTGCTGCTAGCTCCAAGATGAATTCCTGCATATAAACAATAAACTTGTGAAACGAGTCCCCTTCCTTCCCTTACTCAAGTCCGCCACACTCGACCCCCACTCTCTGGTTGGCCCGGTTGCTGTAACTTTTCACGAGTTGGCTAAGGTGGACAACTCTCTCATGCTACTAAGGACCCGTCCTTGAAAACAAGTCGGCCTTTCTGGATTACTTAATGATTTTCTCATTTATGCACGTGTCATCTGTTGACCGTGGTCGCCTTGACGCCTCGACTTTGCCATATCTTTGACAGGCGAGATTATCGCGGTCTTCCTGATATTTTCGCGAGTTTATCACGACAGGCGGCGCCGTTATACCTCTAGAGCTTATCTTATCCCCTTATAAGTATTAAAGTGGGGGGACCAGATCTCATTTGTCCCCTCCACTTCGTCTTCTTCCCCTACCTTTGCTCTGTCTCTCCTCGTACGCACGTGGCCGCACGCACGCATCTCTCCCCTTCTTTTGCCATGGCCCCCAAGCAAACCAAGGGCAAGGCTAAGGCCGGGAAGGCTCCCCTCAATACTGTGGTCGACATTGCCGCCGCCGCTGCTGCCGCTCTAGCTCCGCGGCGAACCATCTCTGCCAACTGGGGCAGATCTATTCTGTCCCAGGAAAGACTTAAGGAATACCAGCTAACCGGCCTCATCCCCTCCAACATCAAGTGGCACACCACCGGTGACGAGGTCGAGCCCGCACCAGCCAAGGATGAAATTATTCTCTTCGGCAAGCACCTCTTCCGCGGCTTTACTCCTCCGTCTTCTTTGGCACTAAGACTGGATTGGCCACCCATTATGGGTGAAACACTCCTTTGATGAACTCGGCCGCAAGGAGCCGGGCTACCTCCTCTCCAATAGCTTTCCTTCTGTGATCATGAAATTTGCGAAGTCCTTGCTTTACTGGTCTTGCGTTAGGGTTAACATGTAAGCAGTGCTCGGCGAGTTCTCTCGGTACACCTGGCATGTTAGAGGGCTTCGATGCAAAGACGTTCCATTTCTCACGGATGAACTCAACGAGTGCGCTTTCCTATTTGTCAGAGAGGTGTGCCTTGATGGTGAACTGCTTGGAGGACTCACAGGGGACGAAATCAACTTGCTTTGTGTCCTGTGCTGACTTGAATTTCATCTTTTCTTCCGTGGCCGGCTTCTTGAGTACTGAGTTATCTTCTGGGTCCACGTGTTCCTTGTAGAACTTGAGCTCCTCTTGAGCACAAGCCGTTTCAGCCATAGCCGCATCTCCTTGCTCGCACTCGAGCGCCATCTGTTTGCTACCGTTCACCATGATAACTCCTTTTGGTCCTGGCATCTTCAACTTCAGATACACATAACACGGCCTTGCCATGAACTTGAAATACGCAGGCCAACCAAAGAGAGCATGATATGGACTCTTGAGCTCCACAACTTCGAAAGTAAGAATTTATGACCAAAAATTTTCAAAGGTACCAAAAGCAACCTCCAGATAGATCTTACCAATGGGCTTTGCCGACTTCCCTGGTACTATCCCATGGAAAACTGCAACTTCATCCTTTTGAATGTGTCGTAGTACAATATGTTGATGCCGCTGCCACCATTCATAAGTACCTTGTTGAGCGTGGAACCTCCGACTTGTGGTGCTACCACTAAAGCCAGAAGCCCTGGGTCCTCGATCCTTGGTGGATGATCTGCCCGACTCCATGTGATAGGTTGTTCTGACCACCTTAACCATTGAGGTACTGCCGGCTCCACGGCATTGACAGCGCGAACTTTCAACTTCCTGGCTCGCTTTGAGGTGCTGGTGGTGAAAACGTGATAACTCCCTTAACTCGGGTGACCTGACCGAGCTGCAATGTAATACTGCCCTCGGTTGTCATGAAGTTGCTTGGGGTTTTGCTGGAACCCGCCTTGAGATCCTTGCTGATTACCACCTCCTTGGATAGGTCCTGGGTTATTTACGGCTCCTCCGCCATTATTGCCAGGTCCCCCGCCGTGGTTGTTTCCTCTGTATTTGTCATTTCCTCCACCATTGTTGTTGTTATTCCCGTTGTTTGCAAAAGAATTTCTCCAATGCTGCAAGTCCACACATTCCTCTAGGGTATGTTCGCACCTTCCATTCTTGATATGACGGGGACATGGACTTTGCAGTATCTCTTGAGAAGTTGGCCTACGCCCCTGATAACCTTGGGAGTTGTTGTCCTTGCGCCTACAGCCAGAATTAGTGTTAGCCACCAAGTCGGAACCATCTCCATATGGCCGCTTAGTTCCTCCATGGTTTTGATTCTGGTTCTGGTTCTGGTAACTGCCACCTTGCCCTTTTCCGGCTTCTTCCTGATCATGTGTTTTATCCATAGCGGCGTGCTTGTTAGGTCCTGCCATGATTTCTCCAATAGTGACGGGTACTCCTTGGTTCAGACTTTCCTTCATACATTCCAGCTTCCAAACTACTGGGTTGAAGTTGCAATTTCTCTCCATAGCCATCAACACTGAAATTGGCGGGAGTACCCTGCGAGGAGTTGATAATTTCTGATACTCGTCTCATCCAGTGCCTTGCAGATTCACCCTTCCTCTGGATGCACCGCTCCAAGTCCTCAATGGTACTCAACTTCTTGCAAGTTCCCTGAAAATTCTGAATAAAAGCAGTCTTCAACTGCTCCCACGAGTTGATTGACCTGGGGGGTAAGTTTCTCATTCAAACCTTGGCTGCCCCATCCATCATAAGATACATGAACTTGGCACATAAATTTCCTGTAGCATTGCGGATACTCATTTCCATCTCGTAACTGCTGAGCCAGGAAGTCGGATCCATATTGGGCTCGTAATTGACAACCTTACGAGGCTCCTTGAAGTCGCTTGGAAAGGACTAGAATCTGATGGCTTCCGATAGACACTCAGGTTCTGTCAATGAAGGCGAGCTTCCAGGTGAAGTTACCTCCGTACGTGCTTGAGTTGGCGTCTGGAATAGATTTGTTGGGTTTATGTTGGTTCCCTCACGCAACCGACTTCGGGTTCTCCGATGCTGAACCGATGCAAGCTCCTTTTGGCGATTACGCACTGCTAAAGCCTCAGCTTGTACACGATCATGCTCCGCCTACACGCGAGCCTGTTCTGCCTATACTCGAGCTTGGTCCTCTGCTAATTTCCTGCTAGCCTCTGCAACATCCGCTAACTGCTTTTCTACAGCCTCACGAGCTATGATCAACTCCTCTGCACGAGTCGCCGTGTTGTCTGATGTGATTTCCTTGGTCAATAAGTTAGGATCAAATTGATTTCCCCCTGACATGAATACTCCAAAACGACGTGGGCGTACTGGAGATTGCACGTACTCCTCCTCAACTCCATATCCAAGCCGATCTTCAAACAATGGTAAGATTGATTTTGAATCTGCATCATAGTCTGGCTCTGAACCCGGCTCTGACAGCGTCTCCAGCTCCTTGGTGGGGATCTGCTACACCTCTTGTTGGGCGACTATTCCGACTTCTGATGTGCCGACAGACTCCTCTCCATCGGACTCGATGACGGCTGTCGCTTATGAAATAGAATCCAACACGTTAACGCGAGTACCTGATACGTTAACCATGCCAACGAACATGTTGATCTTGCCGAAGATGAACTGGTAGCCTTCCTCAACTTCATCCATCTCCGAGCTCCACTCGTAGTCGTCGATCTCTGTCCCGCCGTACTGGTTGGTGTAGACCTTGCCGATGGCGAGCTTCTCCATACCTCGGTGATCTTCTCCCGTCATCTCAACTCCTTTCATCATCTGCCCCACGGTGGGCGCCAACTGTCGTGGGGTTGTCACGGCAAGTACTTCCTCCGAGAAGCTAAGTTGTGGGGACATTATGACTAGAAGTACGGGAGCTGGTTAATCTCGACGAGGGACAAGGAGTTTACCCAGGTTCGGCCCCTCTCGATGGACGTAAAAACCTACTTCCTGCTTGTTCTTTATTGCTTGGTATTGATATCGATTACAAGGTTCCGATCTTGCTAACTCGAGTATCGGCGACTCTGGGACTTGAGGGCTTGTGAGACTTGTTGATCTAAGGTCCACGAACCCCCTTATAAAGGCGGCCGGGTCCCTAGACTTTATAGGATATGCCGAGTTACACATGAACACGGAGTCCTACTCTAGGTTCTTGCCTTCCAAGTTGGTACTCCGGGTCGTATTGGGACTCCAGTCTTGCCGTGTCCTTTCCTTTTAGCTAACTCGTGGCGGGCTTGCCGGCTTGCTCCTAGCCCAGCCCATGTTGCTTGAAGTGTAACCCGGCTTGGGCCTTCTTGGTCTTGATGGGTCCACTTTCCGGCTCCACGGGCCTACCCGGAAAGTACCCCCCCAACACCCTGTGTTTCGTAAAAGACCTGAATATCATGAGAATCCAGATTTCATCAGATTGTGCAAACTTCATCAAAGATATCCAAGGTGGCTTGAATAGAGGATCTAGCTTTATGATGCTTAAAGAATTTCTAGAGAGGAAAATGGATTTCCAAGAGGTAATGGTGGGGCATGAACAGCGGGCATCTATAGGAGAAGCACCTCGCCTTGCAAGGCTAGCAACATCTTTTGATTTAGGTAGACATGTTGAAAGAACATTTTCTTATCCCTCTGTGTTTTGTGTGTTAGATAACAACACTTGTGATAATTTGATATGGTGCTAAGTGTGGCAGGATTGAAATGCATTCATCTATATTTGCTGCTCACCAAAAAGGAGAATAAAAGTAGAGGTTTATGGCGCTGCCTGTTTGGCCGGCCTCAGGAGCCGTCCTGGCCGGGCTCAAGGCCGGCTGGATCGGGCTCCTGGCCAGCCTCGGTCTTCTGGCTCGCTGGCCTCGGATGGGGTCAAGGCCGGCTGGTTCGGCCCCCCTGCCGGCCCCCGATGCAGCATGGCCGGCCTAGGCCAGTCCCAAGGCCGGCCTCCCTGCGCACTGCTCGATGCAAAGATTCCAGGCCAGCCTCGGACCCATCCTTGGACCCGGCAAGGCCGGCCTCCCAGTGCAAGTGAAAAGCTTCCCAACGGTTCAATTTTTGGGGAGGGGTATAAATACTCCTCCACCTACCTCTAGCTGGTCAGCCCGCCCAATCATTGAAGAACACCATTATTGCAAGCTCAAAACTCTCTATATCTCCCAATCCCTCCACCCAAACTCGTTGATCTTTGGAGGATTGAAGGAAAAGACCCCAATCTACATCTTCACCAAGCCGTTCTTCATTTCCCCCTCATTCACTTGAGGGATTTCGTTTCTAGGGTTTGCTTGTGTTTTCCCTAGATTCATTTGCTTACTACTTGTTGTAATTGTGATAGATTGTTGATTTGGGAGCCCACAATTAAGTTGTGGGTGTGTGCCCCAAGAACGTTTTAAACGCTCCGGATTCCGCCTTGAAGGATTCCGATAGTGGAAGGTGAACCTAACCCTTGTGTTGAGGTTCATCAGAGAATAGGGTGAGGCCTTTTGAGACATCTTGAGTAGGCCTTTGTGGCGAGCTCACACCCCTCCAACGAGACGTACTCCCTTAACAAGGAGGAACTCGGGAATACATCCTTGCCTCCGCGTGCTTCTACTTTCGGTTATCTCTATCCCTTAGTTGTCTTTACTTGTATCGTGTTAATTGCCTAGTCGTAGTTGTTTGCTCATCATATAGGTAAATTCACCATAGTTGCATATCTAGAGAATTTACCTTTGTGTCAAGCCTAAAATTGAAAAACTATTAAAATTTGGTGTAGCACCTATTCACCCCCCCTCTAGGTGCCCATACGATCCTTTCAATTGGTATCAGAGCCTTGGCTCATTAATTAGGCTTCACCGCCTAAGAGAGTATGGCACCCGAGAGTGGAGAGTCGGAGGCCACTATTAGCGGAGTCTCCATGGATGAATTCAAGAAATTGGAGGCATCCATGGGTGCTCAAATGGAAGAGTTGCGCGCAATGATGGGACAACTCTTGAATGCTAATAAAGCCCCCGCATCTCCCTCCCTTGAGGTTAACGCTTCTGCCACTCAAGTTGAGGAGGGTGAAGGATCTAAAGAATCCCCTCCTAAAATTGATGGTGGGAAGGCGGAGTACCATGGGTTTCCATTTGTGTACTCCCCCGACCCACCTATTCCGCATCCTCATATAAACAATAGGGGTGATTGATGCATGTAAAATGCATACATGAACTTTGCATTATAATACTCATATTTCAATCATATTTGCATCATATAAGGGTTATATCATTGTTTTATAATGATTTTGGGAAGATTTCACAGTTTTCCTATTTTTATGGAATTAACCCTTCACTGGCAGAAAACCCTATTTTCTATATTTTGATGTTTCAGGGACCCAAACGACATCCAAATGACCTGAAAATTTACGAGCATCAGTTTTTGGAAGGAACAAAGCGTAGGAGCGAAGGAAGTGAACAAACGGAGGCCCAACGGCCAGAAGAGGGTGGCCCACACGGCCAGATTCCTTGGCCGTGTGGGACCCACCATCTGGGGCCTCGAGGCTCCGTTGCCGTCGATCTTTTCTCCAGAACCTTCGTCTTGACCTAAAACCGACTATAAAAATAGTCCTCGACGCCCTTCGGAGGAGAGGTCGTCAAAAAACACAGAAACACCGAAACAGAGATCTAGAGCTGCAGATTGGAGGGGGGAAAACTCCGGCAGAGCGCTGCCGGCATGGTCTCGATCTCCCCCAACGACATCTCCACCGTCTCCATGATGAAGAGGGAGTAGTCCACCCCTGGACTATGGGTTTGTGGAAGTAACTTATGTATCTCTCCTCTCTCTTGAGCTTCACTAATTAGCACCGTATGAGCTGCCGAACATGATTACGGTCATCTATGTAATACCTTTGTGGTGGATCTCGTTATGAGTTAATATATGTTTGAGATTGCAATTGTTTTGTTTCAGTTATGAAAGTAGATGTATATTATGTAACCCGTTCTTGTCTACTTGTTTTGATCAAGCATGTTTATGAGAGTGTGTGTGGGGGAACGTGTGCATTAGTTGGAGTAATGAGGGGGTGGCTAGTGCGGTGAAAGTGAGAGAAGTTCCGCGATACACTTGGGTATTTTTACCTTACTTTGTTGCCTCACTAGGGATAAAGAAAAATACCATGCTACCGGAGGTGTGGGTGTGACCATTGCCACTTCTCCATGACTAGATCTAGCATGTTCTTATTTTAACTTCATGTCATAAGACTTAAAGCTATACTCTGATTTATCTTAATTACTGAGGTGCTAAGATTTAGTTCACATCTTGGTGGAGTATAAGAGAGATTAATAAAGAAAAGATCTCTATGTTAGGACGTGATGCCCATATAATTAGTAACTTGTCATGAAACCTTTTTGTTGCAATCTCATATGTCAATTCTAGTGTTCCATTATCTACCACTTTATTAAAGAGAGAGTGCATTTGTGAAACCATGAACCCCGGTCCATTTTTAATCATAAGAAACACCTTTCCAACAACTTATAAGCATTTTTCATTTTCTGCCATTTAAAAATTCGAAAATACAAAAATACTTTTATATCTTGCATTCACAATACAAAACCCAAAAAACATCATCCATCATTGTTTCCACCATCCTTGAATATTTATTTATCATCATTGCATATTTATTTCTTGTTTTGCATTTGTTATATTTTCATATCATTCTCACACCTTGTGCTTGAAAACTACTTGGTGAGGTTGAGGGCACAAAACAATTTACTTTGTTTTGCAGGTTTTCAAGAGAAGGATAAGAAGATAAATCTTTCACTACTGATTCACCGAGAGTTCGATATTAAACCCTCGACTCACCCCTCGTGGGGAAACCGTCTTTCCTATACTAGACACTCTGCGCTTGGAGTCTCAACCTAAGCTAAGTTCAAGGCCATCAATGATCCACCTAGGCTTAATCCATCTTGTTTTTCTAATTGGCAATTTCTTATGAGATCTCATGTCAAGAGTGCTTCGATCGAGCTATGGAGAATCATTGAGGTTGGATTCAAGGTCGTCGACCCAAACAACATGACAAGAAGAGAGGTTGTGGATTGCCAACTCAATGAATTGGCTCTCAACATGATTCAAACCGCCGTAGGGGAAAAGCACATGACTCACATCGAACTTGCCACCACCGCCAAAGAAGCTTGGGAGACTCTCACCGAAGAGTTTGTTGGCAATGAGAGCATGAAGAGGAATATATTTGAAGCCTTGAGCAACAAAGCCGAGGGATTTTTCATGGTAGATGGTGAAGACCATGAAGACATGTATTGAAGGCTCAAAACCATTGCCACTCAATTTAGAGCTCCTGGAGCCACCTATGTGGATGATGCTTGGATCAAGAGGAAGTATGTGAGTGCCCTCATGCCTTTCGAACCCACCGACTTGAAGAGTCTCCAAGGAAGACACAACTATCACCTCATGTCTTCTAATAAAGTTATGCAAGAGATGGCGGCATTCAAGGTGGCCGCCAAGAATGCCGAAGACGCTCGTGCCCAGGCCATTGGAATGCACAAAGGAACCACGCTTGCTTTAAAGGCCAAAGGTGTGGTGCAAGACAAAGATGATGAGACTCAAGAAGATGTGTCACATTGGCATCCCAAAAATCTTGAAGATACTCTCAAGGACTATTCGGCTCTCACATCTAAAACCTTTTGGAAGAGTCCGTCCAAGGCAAAGGAACTTGTTAACAAGTCAAGTGGAAGAAAGGAGGGTGGCCAAAGGGTTCGTTCTTGCTACAATTGCCAAGATCAATATCACTTTGTGGCTGAATGTCTGTTTGAGAATCGTGAACATCATGGAGGGAAGCTTGTTCACAAGGACAAGTCAAAGATCACTCACAAGAAACTATTCTTCAAGAAGAATGCCATCAACAAGAAGCCCCCAAGAATTGTGTTGCTTGCTCAAGAAGAGTACTCATCCGGGAAAGAAGAAACCACAAGTGGAGTGGCCGCCATTGCCATAGCATCTTCATCAACTCCTTCCCTCTTTGAATTCCCCAATGAGAATGTCTCCATCCCCTCCGCAAGATGTCTCATGGCCAAGACCGACGAGGTATCACCCCCTTCATCTCCTAAGACTATGAGTAATGTGAATGATGCTACTACTCTTAGAGTTAAAGAAGAAATAGTTGCCTTCGATCAATTCATAACTAACTTGCAAGGTGAAACCAAGAAGCATGTTGAGGCTCTTATGAGTCAATATGGTGAAGCTCAAGAGATGCTTCAGATCAAGGGTAACATTGAAAGAGAGGATGCTATGGAAATTGCATCCTTAAAAGATAACCTCAAAGAAGAGCATGAGCTTAGGGTTTCTCTTGAGGAACAACTAGAATCTATAGAAGAGTCAAATGATTTAATTGTTGCTAAAATCATTAAAGAACGTGACCATGCAATTGCAAAATACAAAGCATGTAAGAAAGAAAAGGTCGAGCTTGGTGTTGGTCATTCTAGACTAACCGAGGAGCCAGAGAAACTTGCCAAGGCTCACAAGGCATTGGAGAGTGAACACTCTACCCTCACCAAGTCGTATGAACAACTTCAAGCTCAACCGTCTAAAATTGATGTGCCTAGTTCCTCCACTCCTATTACTTGTGATCATTCAAATATCATTGAGGAAAATGCTAGGTTGAAGATCAATCTTGCTAAGGCCATCTCCCAAGGTAAGAAACCTTTTCTTACTTCACAAAAAGGGAGAGTTGGTGTCGGGTTTGTTGAGGAGGAAAAGAAGAAGGAGAACTTCATGAAAGATGCAAGGGCTCCTCAAGCAAAGAAGATCCCTCAAGCCAAGAAGGTCAACATTGATAGTGGTGGTGCCACAAGGAGCAAAACCACTAGTGATGACTTTGCGGGAAAACTAACCCTCACTACATCCTATATGTTGATTATCATGGGGATATCTATGCTAAATTTGTTGGTCCTAGAAATGTTCCTATTGCTCATTCTATTTGGGTTCCTAAGACCCTTGTTGCTAACAAAAGAGGACCCATTGCAAAATGGGGACCTAAATCAAAGCAATGATTTCTTGTAGGACTATGCTTCCGGTGGGTCAAAATGGGTGCTTGATAGTGGATGCACAAAACATATGACCGGAAGCAAGGAGATAATGACGGAGATAAGACCAAATCTAAATCAAGCAACCGTCACTTATGGAGATCGATCAAAATCCGAGGTATCGGGTTTTGGCAAGGTGGTAGTCGCTAGGGATATCACCCTAGTGAATGTCATGCTTGTCAAAACCCTTGGTTATAATTTACTTTCCGTTCATGCACTTAATAAGATGGGCTTTGCCGTCTTTCTTGATATTGATATTGTGGTACTCTTGTGGAGCAAGACTCTAAAGGTTGCTTTCGTTGGGTACATCGAAGATGATTTGTTTGTGGTTGACTTTTCGGGGAAACCCACTTCAAATTCGATGTGCCTTTTCGGAAAGGACGATGTGGGTTGGTTGTGGCATCGCCGCTTGGCCCATGCAACATGAGAACTTTGCAAAGTCTTCACAAGGGTGGCCACATTCTCGGACTAAAAGAAAATGTCTCCTTTGCCAAAGATCGTGTTTGTAGGGCATGTGTTGAAAGAAATATGCATGATTCTCCCCATCCTAGCAAGACTCTTATTTCATCCAAGAGAATCCTGGAGCTCCTCCGTGTGGATCTTTTTGGTGCCGTTCCCGAACCTAGTCTTGGTGGGAAGAAGTATTGCTTGGTGATTGTTGATGACTATTCAAGATTCACTTGGGTTTATTTCTTCAAGTCGAAGAGTGAGACCCAACAAACCTTCATCGACTTCTCCATTGAAATGCAACGTCAACACAATGTCCCCATATTGGCAATTAGGAGTGACAATGGCTCCGAGTTCAAGAACTACACCCTCAATGAATTTCTTAGTGAAGAGGGTATTCGTCATCAATATTCCGCAACTTATACCCCTCAACAAAATGGTGTAGCTGAGAGGAAGAACCGGACTCTTATGGATATGGCAAGGTCCATGTTAGCGGAGTTTAACTCTCCGTTGAGTTTTGGGCGGAGGCTATATCCACGGCATGTCACTCATCCAACCGGCTCTACTTCCGCAAAGGGTTGAACAAGACTCCCTATGAGATCCTCATCGGCAACAGGCCTAACATCTCATACTTCCGTGTTTTCGGTTGTAAGTGTTTCTATTTGATCGAAGGTTGTCGCTTAACTAAATTTGAATCTAAATCACTAGAGGGTATCTTTGTTGATTACGGTGCCGAATCCCACACTTATAGAATCTATGGTAAAGCCTCACGGCGTATCATAGAATCTTGTAGTGTGGTGTTCAAGGAAAATGACGGCTTCCAAGTGGCGCAATTTCATGTTTTCGATGTAGATGATGAAATTCCTCAAGAAGCCATAAGAAGAATGGGTGTGGGATTTTTCCGCCCCGTTGAGAAAACACTTGTGGCATATCGAGAAGGACAATGCTCTACTCAAGTGGAACCTTCATCTACACAAGAAAATCTTACCAATGAAGAGCCTATTGCACCAACCCAAGAACAAGTTGAAGACCCTCAACCCCTTGATCATGTTGCTACGCAAGACCAAGAGCCCATCTCACCTGGATGCTAGCCATGATCAAGACCTTGCTCAATCATCTTCTTCTTCAAATGTTGAAGCCGTGCCTTTTGATGATCAAGGTCATCTTGATGGTCAAGACGGGACACAAATGATCAAGATGATCAAGTGATACCTCCAAGATGCAACGAGGATATCGAAGCCCGTCGTCAAGCTAGAGTTGAAAGAACCATGGAAATTCGTGAGCATACTCTTGAGAAGGTGATTGGTGATGTGAGAGGCAAGGTGTCCACCCGGAGGCAATTGGCAAACTTTAGTGATCATCAAGCTCACATTGCCATGGTGGAACCGAAGAAAGTGTCTGAAGCTCTTGAAGATCTGGATTGGTTGGAAGCCATGCATGAAGAGCTCAACAATTTTGAGCGCAATAAAGTTTGGAAGTTAGTTGAGAAGCCAAAGGAGTGCCGCAATGTTTTGGCACAAAATGGATTTTCAAGAACAAGCAAGATGAACATGGCATGGTTGTGAGGAACAAGGCTAGATTGGTGGCTCAAGGGTACTCTCAAGTTGAAGGCATTGATTTTGGAGAGACCTATGCTCCCGTGGCTCGCCTTGAGTCCATCCATATCCTTCTTGCTTATGCATCCCATTATAACTTTAAATTGCAACAAATGGTTGTTAAAAGTGCTTTTCTCAATGGTCCCTTAAAGGAGTTGGTGTTCGTTAAGCAACCCCCGGGGTTCGAGGACCTCAACTTCCCTAACCATGTTTACAAGCTTGATAAGGCGCTCTATGGACTTAAACAAGCCCCACATGCGTGGTATGAGCACCTTAGAGAGTTATTGTTAGACCGTGGATTTGAAGTTGGGCAAATTGATCCCACTCTTTTTACTAAAAGGGTTAAAGGGGAGCTTTTCGTATGCCAACTATATGTTGATGATATTATCTTTGGTTCATCTAACAAAGCTTTTAATGATGAATTTTCAAAGCTTATGACTGATAGGTTTGAGATGTCCATGATGGGTGAGTTGAAGTTCTTCCTTGGATTTGAGATCAAGCAATTGAGAGGAGGGACTTTCATTAGCCAAGCAAAGTATATTCAAGACATGCTCAAAAGGTTTAATATGACGGATGCTAAGGAGAAGAAGACTCCTATGGATACCAAATGTCATCTACAACTTAACCCAAAGGGTATAGATGGGGATCAAAAGCTCTACCACTCCATGATTGGTTCGTTGCTTTATCTTTGTGCATCTAGACCCGATATTGTGTTGAGTGTAGGTGTGTGTGCAAAGGAAAGCCACATGTTGGCGGTCAAGAGAATCCTACGATATCTGATCATACCCCAAGGTTTGGTTTGTAGTACCCAAGGGATTCATCTTTCACTCTTTGTGGGTACACGGATTCGGATTGGGCCGGTGATCAAGATGATAGGAAATCAACTTCCGGGGCTTGCCAATTCCTTGGTAGGTCCTTGGTGAGTTGGTCTTCTAAGAAGCAAAATTGCATTTCTCTCTCCACCGCCGAAGCTGAGTATGTGGCCGCCGCTAGTGCATGCACTCAATTGTTATGGATGAGGCAAACTTTAAAGGAATACGGTGTCAATTGTGACAAAGTGCCTCTATTGTGTGACAATGAGAGTGCGATCAAGATGGCCAACAACCCGGTGCAACATTTAAGAACCAAGCACATTGAGATTCGTCATCACTTCATTCGAGATCATGTTGCCCGTGGAGATATTGAGCTAGCTTATGTGCCAACCAAAGACCAACTTGACGATATATTTACGAAGCCACTTGATGAAGCAAGATTCACCTTTTTAAGGAATGAGCTAAATATCGTGGATTCAAGGAGCTTGTCTTGACCATCTTGCACACACATCTATAGGTTGACTATATATTTGGTTTAGATGTAGGCATGGATTTAGGGGAGTGTTGTCCTAATTAATTGGTCTCTCCCTCCCCCCCCAATATGCCTAAAGTAAAATTTATTTGTTGTCTCTATTTTCAATTCATGAATTGTGAGCTTAAATGGCGAGTTGTGGCGGTGAACCCAATATTCATATCTTCGCGGTGTCACTCATACATGGTGGCCTAGGCCACCGCCCTCCGTTTTTTTAGTTGATCTTGATTGGGTCTTATTTGAGATATTATTGCATACTGGGTGTTTTTATCGTTTTCCAACCACGTCCAATGTTGCTTATTTGGGGTGTTTGCTTTTCCATTGGACATGTGAAGAAATCTTCATGTTTGCATCTCCCCATGTCACTCAAGTTTGCTCAATGATCATGATTGATGAAGAAATGCAGCAGAGAAGACCGGCAGTGTTTTTGGATTTGTTTCAGTCAAGGTTCCTCAGGTTCTTGCGTAGGAGGCTGGCTTGGGCCAGCCTGGCCAACTGCGGAGGCTGGCAGGCTCTGGTTGGTGCCCGGTCTCCCTCTCTGCTTTCCCGGTCGAGGCTGGCTCTGAGGCCGGCCGGCTCGGGTCTCCACCCGGCCTCCTCTCCTCTGCGTGCCCGGCCGAGGCCGGCTCCGAGGCCGGCTGGCTCAGGATGGTGCCCGACCTCCTCCCCTCTGCATGCCCGGCCGATGCCAGCTCTGAGGCCGGCTGGCTCGGGATGATGCCCGACCTCCTCCCTTCTGCGTGCCCGGCCGAGGCCGGCTCCGAGGCCGGACCGTCCGGGCCTATCTCCTCACGTGTGGGAGGTCGTTCCTTCCACGCCCCCACTTCTTCTTCCTCCTCCCTCTCTCCACTGGAGCTTTCTCTTGCTCCTCCACCACCGCCCCCACCACCACTGGAGCCCCTCCCCAACCTCCTTCTCCCTTAGATCTAAAAGGGCTCCTCCCGATCTTCCCTTCCATCCAAGAGTTTTCCCCTTTGTTGGAGTTTTGGAGGAGTTCTTCCCCATTGTTGTTGCTCTCTAGTTTGGTTCTCCTCGTGAAGCTCGGACAAGGATGGCCTCCGATCCGGACTATGATGACCTTGAAGACCTTGATGATGTTCCTCGTTCGTTGCACAAAGGCAAGACCAAGATGAGTGCTTCTTCATCCACCACCAAGAAACTCAAGGTATACTCCAAGTCCAAGAAAGCTCTCCCCGTCAATCCGGATGAACCGGTACGCTCCACTTGGGTCAAGATACCTATGGATGAGTTTGAGCGTGACCGCCTAGAATTCAATCCTTATGCTTTTCGAGTGCGCACTTGTAGTGACAATCAGTTCTATTGCAAGATGCATCAACAAGTTCATGAGTTTCTAGTTTGTGCTCTCAAAAATTCTCATGTCCCTCACCACTACTTTGATGTGGCCAAGGATCGGGAGTTACGGCCGGATGTGATGGAAGTTATGGATTTTCATGGCATTACGTCTCTCATGTCATGCAATACCTCATATTCTCCAGATTTGCTTAGGGAATTCTATGCCACCGTCTATTTTTTCGGAAAAGCCTAGAACCATGACTTGGATGTGTGCGGGCACGAAGTGTGAAGCTTCTCTTGCGGAATTTGGTGCTCTTTTCCGTATTGAGGAGTTACCTTTTGATCCTCATACTTATGTTCGTATTCATGTCGATGAGACCAAGATAATGAAGGCTCAAAAAGGGATCCGCCATTGCTATCCTCCCGGGACGGGACTTTCGGTAATTCCCAGGGTCACTCACATGACTCCTTTTTGGAAAACCGTTCATTTGATTTTGAGGCACACCATTGCTGCCAAGTATGGGGAGAAGGGTAATGTTCGCAAATGGATGGTCAACTTGCTATTTCACATTGTTAGTGCTAAGGAAAGGGGCAAGAAAATTGATGTTCTTGATTACATGTGGCAAGAGATGCACTCAGTGGTTCTCGAGACCAAGGTTCCCATTTATGGTCCATTTCTCCAGAAGCTTTTCAACACCAAGTTGGCCTCGACTGTGCTCAATGCCTATGTCATGGTTGTGCCTCCACTTCTCCCGTTGCCCGCTCCTACCCCTGTTGAGGATGTTGCTGCTGCCCCTCAAACCAAGCGTGCTAGATTCGAGGGTCCTGAAAGTGGTGCTAGTTCCTTTCAAGGAGAAGCTAATGATGGCGAAGTTCCTCATGTTGATGCTCCAAAGAAGAAGCATATCCTCAAGTCAATCTTTCAGAAAATGAATTGCTTCTTTGTTGACAAGCAAGACAAGGATTACAAGGCCTACAGAAAGCAAAAGCAATATAACCGCAACCAACGGGAGATTATGAAGAAGCTTGAGTTGCCCTACCCTGCAAGCTCCGAGGAAATTTCAGAAAATACATACAAGTCCAAGAACACTTATTGGCTTGGTGATGATGCCTCCTCTCTTGGTCCCTATTGGCCGGGAAATCTTGGTGCTTCGGGCTCCGATCAGGCTCATGATGATGGTGCGGCTGCGCGCGATGATGATTATGGCCACGACGGCTCCTTCGAGTGATCACCCGGGCTACTCACTTCACTTTCCTCCTTTTTGGTGTCTTGATGCCAAAGGGGGAGAAAGTTCTCTCCGGGGATTTGCATTCATGCATATGCATGTGTTTTCTCATATTTGGCTTTGCAATCGTTTTAGTTGAACTCTATTTGCTTATGTTCATGGAACTTGGTTATCTTATTGTATCATGGAACTATGTGATGTATGGGTTAATGGTTAAATTATTGTAAGGAATTCGGTATTCGGGTTTATCTATGGTTGAGATCACATAGTTATTGTGTATTGATATAATTGTCAACATCATTTGGCACAAGGTATGATCCCAATCTCAAAATCTCAACCTAGTTTGATATGTCTCATATTGTGCAAATTTGTTGTTGCAAATTTGTAGTTCTTATATCATGTTGATTATATCTTGTTGGGAATGTTTCCCTCCTTATGTGTGTATTTGCATTCCAAGGCAAACAAATATATGCACACATTTAGGGGGAGCCCTTTCCATTTTATTAAAGAACATGATCTAGTAGGGACACTTTTATTACAAATCCTAGTGTTATCATCTAACACCAAAAAGGGGGAGATTGAAAGAACATTTGCTTATACCTCTGTGTTTTGTGTGTTAGATAACAACACTTGTGATAATTTGATATGGTGCTAAGTGTGGCAGGATTGAAATGCATTCATCTATATTTGCGGCTCACCAAAAAGGAGAATAAAAGTAGAGGTTTATGGCGCTGCCTGTTTGGCCGGCCTCAGGAGCCGGCCTGGCCGGGCTCAAGGCCGGCTGGCTCGGGCTCCTGGCCAGCCTCGGTCTTCTGGCTCGCCGGCCTCGGCCGGGGTCAAGGCCGGCCGGTTCGGCCCCCTACCGGCCCCCGGTGCAGCATGGCCGGCCTAGGCCGGTCCCAAGGCTGGCCTCCCTGCGCACTGCTTCGATGCAAAGATTCCAGGCCGGCCTCGGACCCAGCCTTGGACCCGGCAAGGCCGGCCTCCCAGTGCAAGTGAAAAGCTTCCCAACGGTTCAATTTTTGGGGAGGGGTATAAATACTCCTCCACCTACCTCTAGCTGGTCAGCTCGCCCAAACATTGAAGAACACCATTATTGCAAGCTCAAAACTCTCTATATCTCCCAATCCCTCCACCCAAACTCGTTGATATTTGGAGGATTGAAGGAGAAGACCCCGATCTACATCTTCACCAAGCCGTTCTTCATTTCCCCCTCATTCACTTGAGGGATTTAGTTTCTAGGGTTTGCTTGTGTTTTCCCTAGATTCATTTGCTTACTACTTGTTGTAATTGTGATAGATTGTTGATTTGGGAGCCCCCAATTAATTTGTGGGTGTGTGCCCCAAGAACGTTGTAAACGCTCCGGATTCCACCTTGAAGGATTCCGATAGTGGAAGGTGAACCTAACTCTTGTGGCGAGGTTCATCGGAGAATAGGGTGAGGCCTTTTGAGGCATCTTGAGTAGGCCTTTGTGGCGAGCTTACACCCTCCAATGAGACATACTCCCTTAACAAGGAGGAACTCGGGAATACATCCTTGCCTCCGCGTGCTTCTACTTTCGGTTATCTCTATCCCTTAGTTGTCTTTACTTGTATCGTGTTAATTGCCTAGTCGTAGTTGTTTGCTCATCATATAGGTAAATTCACCATAGTTGCATATCTAGAGAATTTACCTTTGTGTCAAGCCTAAAATTGAAAAAGTATTAAAATTTGGTGTAGCACCTATTCACCCCCTCTAGGTGCCCATACGATCCTTTCACATGTGTGGTTTATCAACCCTCCTACAGGAGTGGGAATTCCTGTAAACTCTCTAATAGGTGATTAATAAAGCTCGGCCGTTCTTCTAAAAAAAGACTCTCTTTTTCATACTTGATGCATTAAGACCATGTGGACTAGCAGGGTAATAATGAAGACTTTGTAGGGTTCTAGAGATGTCCAATAAACCTTAGACGAAAGAGGTATAGATCGGAAGGCCAGATCAATGTTTCATGTCCATATAAGGAGGGAAACCCCAACTTTTGGGGGAGGCTTCCCATGCCACCAATTCGGCTCCCCTTTGAAAGCCTTCTATGAAGGGGGAGGCTCCTCTACACCATCAAGGAGGGCCAAGTCATAAGGAGGCAAGGGACAGCACCCCAAGGGTTGGATGACGCATGCCGTGTTGTCGTCGCACCGCCTCCCTACGTGTCGCCACGGCCTGATGCCTGCAAGTGCACAAAGTTATTGTATCCATTTTTAAGTAAGAATATTGATCCCAAAGAGCTGAGGAAATAGTCGGTTGGCTCTTGTAGAGGTTTATCATGGAGTGCATGCAAGTTATCTTTGATTCCATGCAAAGATTGTTGTGATGGTGAATATCTTAGAGTGATTGTTGGCAAGACTAAGGTGCATTAGTTGTAAATATAATAGGGCTTGATGCGTTCACAGGGATTTCGAGTTCACCACTAGTGTGGAATATAATTATGAAGAATAAATATTATATCTTTACAATATGTGTATGTGAGGGAGGATCCAATAGACAGATACATGTTAATGACTAAGTTCCTATTAATGACTTAGTTTCGTATCACACACAACCACCATTGGCCCTCCTAAGGCCACCACTGGAGTACAATGATGATTAAGGGGCTCCCCATGGATACGGCGTAAAATGCGTAGATACTAGTTATTCCCTTACAATTGTTCTGCCAAGGAGAGAGATAACTTATATCACGGTGGTACCTCTTACCTCCACTTTGCAATGGTAATAATATCTTTCATTCCTGCAAGGTAAAATATTATGTAGTCGGCGTTCGCACAGCATCATGAAGAACACTACGACGTCCATATGACATGGATCAAATAAGTTATTGCATTCAATTCATGTAAATATTAGGATTCCTCCATATCCTCGATAACTAGGGAAACTACTTGGACATAGGGGCACAATACAACATCGAAGTGATTGTATGAATTGTCGATGAATGATTAAGGTAATACATGTACGAATCTACAATATGTTTTGGGATTCAACAAGATGGATGGAGGAGTCTACGACGAGAGCATAGATGGTATTGGTACTGGTGGCGATCGATGTCGTAGCCTCCTTGACTGAAGCAATGGCGTGTTGGATGCTCTTCCACTAATTCCCACTCTGGATTACTTTGGTATGTGAGGTTTTGTGAAGTTATTTCGAATGGTGGGTGTTCTATGTTCATCCTCTCCTTGATTAAATTACACAAGGTAGAGATACTTGACTAGAGGGAGATGGCATCGCGCGATCACACTCGTACCAAGCACCAACTTCTCATTTACTTCCAATTTTTTCTTAAATCTAAGACTTTTATTTATTAAAAAATAGTTGGTAACCTTATTTAAAAAATACCAGGTTCCCCACGTTTATTCAAACCAATCGACATAATTAACAAGCTTGACCATGGTAGAGAACAACACAAAGCATAAAAAACTAAGTCTAACTTTTTTCCTATGCATTATCATTTTATACATGAATAAAGCATAGCAATAAAGTCACGTCCGCCCTTGGATCCGACCGGCAACACCAACACAACTTGTCCATGCCACCTCCTTGTGAGAATTTTCAATGAGCGGTAGCCGGAACCACCAGGTTCGGTCGGGAGGACCTCCCTAATTCTGCACGCCCCCCATGCATATTCAACACCAGAAATAGTCGGATCTACAACTGGCCGATTGAAGTACAAGCAATCGGTCGTGTCGTTGTTGCCACCATGTACAAGAGAGACGGAGAGAGCAAAAGAACTAGAGAGGGGCGACATAAGATATGTATATAGAGACACATGTAAACCTAAATATGGAACATGTGCATGACTCCCGAGATGGGCCAACCCTATACAAAAGCGGATCGTATTTGGTTTCGCATCGAAAAAATTAAACACATTTCAGACCACATACCCAAGCGGCACAAATGACAAGGATAACAAGCTTCCTTATGCTCTGCCTCCATATGTCCGTTCTCCATAAATAGGGTACTTACCACCTCCTCTCTTATAATAGTTGCAAACTTGACAATATAACCAATAGAAGGGTGCAACTTTGAAAAAATAATTTGCATGCAAAGAGGATCATTAAAATAATCATGAAGAACATAAGCATGTTTTCCTCTCTCAAACTAGTTTCAATAATTAATATTAAAGTCAACATCATAGTTCAGCAAGAGTAATCATGAGCACAAGATAATTCCAACCCACACAAATAATTCCAAACATAATCATATTTCTCCTTTATGGTAAAGGATAGGAGAATTTAATAATAAATATGACTCTATTAAATGAGATCATATCAATGTCATTTTATCCTCCCATGAACTAGTCATCACTGTTCCACGTGGAGGATCGTCAAGCAAACTAGGACCCTCGTGTAAAGCACAATCATATACCAAATCTAACAAATGCTTATCGTCATCATCAATTTTATTAGGAGCAATAATATTTCTAACATAAATTTGTATTCTCTCCAAGAATATGTTTGGTCCAATAATCATAGGAATCATCATAAAATAAGTTCACAACCATTTATTAAGCAAGAGAAGGTTCTTCATCATAAGACCAACAGTACAAAGAAATATATATGAGGGAGCTTTTAAGAGTGCTTGAGAGTTACCATTTTTGGATGGTTAGGCTGGGTAGCTACATTCTTCCCCGCCACTTCATGTTCATGCTCCTCCTCCATTTGTTCGGCATCCACATAGAAATCTTTATTTAAAACACTAATAGTTCCGAGTTAGATACCACAAGCATTAGTATCTTTAGAACAAAGATGCCTTGATAAGGAATTGAGGATAAGTCTACTCATGGCCATAACACAAGTTTTTATTGTAGTTTCTATTTTATAAGTTAGAAGAAACTAAGTTAGCAAATAAAAATAGAACTAACAGTTAGTGCATGTTTATGCATTGATAAGCCCTAGGTCATCCTCTACAATGTAGCTGTTGTGGATAAGCATGTGAATAGTAGGCTCAGCAACCAAGCGTGAGCACCATGAAAGGGTATTTCTCTCGCTGAGTGGTTTTGGTATTTAATGACAACATAAACATGTCCTAACCATGCATGTGCTTAAGCCTTATAAGATCTATTAGAAGATTGTACAAGGTACTTGCGATCCCTCTAAGGGAAAAGAGAAAAGAAATGGTGTCCGATGTTTTTTATTATTATGATTTGAGTTGTAGGGTGACCGTACTATCGAGATGAAACTCACCGGGGAAGGTATGGTAGAAATCAAATCACTTACACAAACAATTTTGCACACATAAGCCTTTCTCAATTAGAGAGAGTTCATCCTAAGAATTAACTATTATTGTGCTGAAAATTTTCCATTCGGATGTGTCCAACATGATACGATGAATAAATCCCTGATAGTGCACTTGTGCACAACCTACGGGCGCCCCCGTACATGTGCCATATGTCCCCCTAAATATTCCAGGGTGCTTGATGTCTACTACATGCTTCTATTCTTCTAGACAGTGTTGGGCCTCCAAGTACAGGGGTTTGTAGGACAGCAGTAATTTTCCCTTAAGTGAGTGACCCAAGGTTTATCGAATCCACGGGAGGAAGAGGTTGAACGTATCCTCTCTCAAGCAATCCTGCAATTAAGATACAAGAAGTCTCTTGTATCCCCAACACACCTAGCTAGTACAATTGTCAGTTGTATAGGTGTTGGGAATATTCCCTAGAGGCAATAATAAAATGGTTTATTAGCATATTCATGTTTATGATAATAGTTTATTATCCATGCTATAATTGTATTAATTGGAAACATAATACATGTGTGGAATATAAACAACCAGGTGTCCCTAGTAAGCCTCTACTAGACTAGTTCGTTAGTCAAGAGATGGTTAGAGTTTCCTAACCATGGACTTGTTATAGTCACTTGATAACGGAGTCATATCATTAGGAGTAATGATGTGATGGACAAGACCCAATAATAAAAGAGTTGCAATTGATCGTGTCATACAGTTTCATTGTCAATGCTTTTGTATATGCCAAGTATAGTTTCCTTAGACCATGAGATTATGTCACTCCCGTTTACTGGAGGAATGCTTTGTGGACATCAAACGTCACTTCGTAACTGGGTGATTATAAAGGTCGCTTTCAGGTATCTCCGATGGTATTTGTTGGGTGACATGAATCAAGAGTGGGATTTGTCCTTCCTTGTGACGGAAAAGATATCTTTGGGCCCTCTCGGTAATATAGCATCAGAAAGGTTGCAACCATGTGATTAAGTGTTAATCACGGAGATCCTATATTATGGACGAGTAAAGAGAACTTGCCAGGTAACGAGATGAAACTAGATATGGAGATATCGACGATCGAATCTCGGGCAAGTTAAATATCGGTGAGACAAAGGGAATTGTATACGAGATTAAGAATCTCCGGCATCGTGGTTCAATCGATAAGGAACTTCGTTGAATATGTAGGAGTAAATATGGGCATCCCGGTCCCGCTATTGATTATTGATCAGATTATGTCTGCATATTCTCGGACCCGTAGGGTCACAAACTTAAGGCTCCGATGTAGCTAGGGCTTGAGATATTTGATGGTGTGAATGAATATTGATTCGGAGTCTCGGATGAGATCGTAGACATCACGAGGAGCTCCGGAAGAGTCCGGAGATAAAGTTTCATATAAGGAAAGTGGTTTCCAGGGTTCTGGAAAAGTTCAGGAAAATTCCGGCAGGGTACCAGAAGATTCTAGAAGGTTCCAGAAGGTTCCGGAGGGCCCCACCTTTGGGGGCCATGAACCTAGAAGGCCCACATGGACCGAGGGAGGTGCAGCAGCCCACTTGGGCTGGCCGCACCCTCTCCCTAAAGGCCCATGCGGCTGGCCCATGCGAGGCACCCAAAACCCTAGGGGGCTGACTTGGGGAACAAGTTCTGATGGGGGGATACTTTATAGGTAGGCCCATGGACCCGGAAAGTAGACCCGCCAAGACCAGGAAGGCCAAAGCCGAGTCACGCGTCAAGTCGCATGGGCTGGGCTGGAGACAAGCCGGTCAAGGCCCATGATGGAGAAAGGACCTGTCGAGAAGGAGTCCAAGTACAGCTCAGAGTCTAACTTGGAAGACCAAGACGTAGAGTAGGACTCCGTGTTCTAGTGTGACTCGGTATAACCTGTAAGTCCAGGGACCCGGCAGCCTTTATAAGCAGGGTCCTGGACCTTAGATCGATAAGCTTCAACCAGTAGAGATAAGCCCGATCAAGTGAGAGAAACCCTAGCCACCAGAGAGAAAGTCGCCGGCTCCTGAGTTGTAGGAGCCGGGTCCTTGTAATCGAGATCTAGTAAAGAGCAATAACATAGAAGCAGGAAGTAGGTCTTTACCTCTAATCAGAGGGGCCGAACCTAGGTAAATCCTTGTTCCCCGGCGAGATTAACCGTTCCCACGTACTTCAATCACCAATGGCCCCAGAACTCATCTTCCCTGAGGAAGAACTTGCCGTGACAACCCCATGACAGTTGGCGCCCACCGTGGGGCCTATGGTGACAAAAGGAGTTGAGATCGTTGGAGCTGCTCGTCGGGCTATGGAGAAACTCGCCATCGGGCGGGTCTACACTGACGAACATGGTGAGACCGAGATTGATGACTCAGGATGGACTTCGGAGATGAACGAAGTCGATGAGGGCTACCAGCTTGTCTTTGGAGGAATCAACGTGTTCGTCGGGATGGTTTGCGCGTCGGGTATTCGCGCGAACTCGGCGGAGTCAGTATCAGAGCCAACCGTTGTCGTCGAGTCCGACGGCGAGGAGTCGGTCGGAACTTCAGAGGTCGGCATCATCGCCGAGTCTGAGGAACCCCAAGCTGAGAAACCAGAGATGCTGCAAGAGTCAGATTCAGATTACGATGCAGATTCAGAGTCTATCTTACCCTTGTTTGAAGATCGGCTTGGGTATGGGATAGAGGAAGAAGATTATGAGGAGTCGCCAGTGCGCGCCCGTGTTGTGGGAGTCTACATGTCTGGAAACGCTGGAAATCAATTTGATCCAGCTCTGTTGACAAAGGAAATTAACGCAAATAATGCTGCAGAGAGGGCGGCTGAGTTAACCAATGCTCGTACTGCGTTGGAGAGGCAACTAGCTGATATCACAGAAGCAAACCGTAGACTGGCCGAAGAGCGGGCCCGAGTCCAAGATGAAGCTCAAGTCGTGCGGAGGCGCCGCGAGGAGCTTACTTCAATTCAACACCGCAGAGCTAGAAGTCGCTTGCATGATGGAGTCCACATCAATCCAACCAATCTATTCACCACACCTAATGGTCCAGGCAGAGGAGCCGGACTAGGAGGCTCAGCGGCAGCAGGAGGCGCCGCAGGAGGAGGAACAGGAGCACCACCACCACCACCACCACCCCCAGAAGGACCGGGAGGCAGCCGTACCAACGGACCACCGCCTGAAGGAGGAGTCGGAGGAGGAGCATCTGGTGGCTTAGGGTCTCAGCCTAACAGATTTCATACTCCAGAGGGACATTACTCTAATCCTATGGACAACGTTCATGCGGCGACTCTGAGATTGGAGAATATCGTGGTACCAGAGGGACCAGCAGGACAGGAGACTCGTGAGGCTATCGAGCTACTGAAAACAGCCTTGACTCAGCAAGCTTTGTATCCAACTTTTCCAGATGCAAGTAGATTACATTCAACACCCTTTAACTCAGGTACGAGGAGTCGGCACGGTGAGTCCAACCCGGCCAACTCTACAAGTGCAAGACGTCGTGAACAAGAGAGGAATCGCGCAAATATACCAACTACTTCACGAGCTCAGCTAGTGGTTGATGAGGCAAGGCAACGACGAGAAAGAGAAGCAGCAAGAGCTCGGGAGGCAGAGAGGGATAGAGCGTTAGTTGGTGCAGCTAACCCGCCTCAGCCGACCCGGGTGCACGAAGAGGTGACTTCTCCTGGTGCTTCCCCAGCGTTAACAGGACCAGAGTGCCTGTCTGATGCCATCAGGTCCGAGTCCTTCCCTAGCAGTTTCAAGGAGCCGCGCGAGGTTCCAAACTATGAGCCCAACATGGACCCGACCTCTTGGTTAGGTACATATGAGATGGCGATGAGTATTCGCAATGCCACAGGTAATTTGTGTGCCAAATTCATGTATCTTATGATGGAGGGAGCAGCCAAGGTTTGGATGCACAACTTGCCTCCTAGGTCAATCAACTCTTGGGAGCAATTGAAGGCGGCTTTTATTCAGAACTTCCAGGGCACATGCAAAAAGCTCAGCACCATCGAGGATCTGGAGCGGTGTGTCCAGAGGAAGGGCGAGTCAGCAAGGCACTGGATGAAGCGGGTCTCAGAGATCATTAACTCCTCACAAGGACTCCCACCGGTTTCAGTGTTAATGGCGATGGAGAGAAATTGCAGTTACAATCCCTTGAGTTGGAAGCTAGGTCGTATGAAGGAGAGCCTGAATCAAGGTATTCCCCTTACGATTGGTGAGATCATGGCAGGTGCNTTGATGGAGTCCACATCAATCCAACCAATTATTCACCACACCTAATGGTCCAGGCAGAGGAGCCGGACTAGGAGGCTCAGCGGCAGCAGGAGGCCCGAGGAGGACAGGAGCACCACCACCACCACCACCCCCACCCCCAGAAGGATCGGGAGGCAGCCGTACCAACGGACCACCGCCTGAAGGAGGAGTCGGAGGAGGAGCATCTGGTGGCTTAGGGTCTCAGCCTAACAGATTTCATACTCCAGAGGGACATTACTCTAATCCTATGGACAACGTTCATGCGGCGACTCTGAGATTGGAGAATATTGTGGTACCAGAGGGACCAGCAGGACAGGAGACTCGTGAGGCTATCGAGTTACTGAAACAGCTTTGACTCAGCAAGCTTTGTATCCAACTTTTCCAGATGCAAGTAGGCTACATTCAACACCCTTTAACTCAGGTACGAGGAGTCGGCACGGTGAGTCCAACCCGGCAACTCTACGAGTGCAAGGCGTCGTGAACTAGAGAGGAATCGTGCAAACATACCAACTACTTCACAAGCTCAGCTAGTGGTTGATGAAGCAAGGCAACGACGAAAGAGAAGCAGCAAGAGCTCGGGAGGCAGAGAGGGACAGAGCGTTAGTGGGTGCAGCCAACCCGCCTCAGCCAACCCGGGTGCACGAGGAGGTGACTTCTCCTGGTGCTTCCCCAGCATTAACAGGACCAGAGTGTTGTCTGATGCCATCAGGTCCGAGTCCTTCCCAGCAGTTTCAAGGAGCCGCGCAAGGTTCCAAACTATGAGCCCAACATGGACCCGACCTCTTGGTTGGGTACATACGAGATGGCGATGAGTATTCGCAATGCCACAGGTAATCTGTGTGCCAAGTTCATGTATCTTATGATGGAGGGAGCAGCCAAGGTTTGGATGCGCAACTTGCCTCCTAGGTCAATCAACTCTTGGGAGCAATTGAAGGCGGCTTTTATTCAGAACTTCCAGGGCACATGCAAAAACTCAGCACCATCGAGGACCTGGAGCGGTGTGTCCAGAGGAAGGGCGAGTCAGCAAGGCACTGGATGAAGCGAGTCTCAGAGATCATTAACTCCTCACAAGGACTCCCACCAGTTTCAGAGAAATTGCAGTTACAATCCCTTGAGTTGGAAGCTAGGTCGTATGAAGGAGAGCCTGAATCAAGGTATTCCCCTTACGATTGGTGAGATCATGGCAGGTGCTAATAAGCACGCTGCCACAGACAAAACAAAGGATCAGGAGGAAGGAACTAAAGGACAAGGTGGCAATGGTCAGAGTCAGAACCAGAATCAAACCAGAATCAAGGTGGTAGCAAGAGGCCATATGGAGACAACTCTGACCTAGTGGCCAACACAAACACTGGGTCAGACGCAAGGACAATAATTCTGGTGGATACCAAGGCCGCACTCCAAGCACAGAGGAGGTCTTGAGGATTCCATGCCCTAAACATGCCAAGAACGGTAGATGCGGTCATACCTTGGGACAGTGCGTAGATTTGCAGCGCGCCAGGTTCCAAGGGCCAGGAGGAGGTAACAACAATGGTGGTATAGAGGAAACAATGGAGCCGGAGGACCCGGCAATAACGGTGGAGGAGCCGGCAATAACCCAAACCAACCTCAAGGAGGAGGTAACCAGCAGGGCGGGTTCCAGCAGAACCCGAAGCAGCTCATGATGGCAATGGCAGTATTATGTCACAACTCGGCAGCAAACCCGAGTCGTGGCAGCTACCATGTCTTCACAACTAGTACGTCCAAGCGTTCCAAGAAGTTGAAAGTAGAGCAGTTAATGCAGTAGAGCCGGCCCTTCCACAGTGGCTCAGGTGGTCAGAGCAAACCATCACATGGAGTCGGGCAGATCATCCTCCAAGAGTCGACGAGCCAGGGCAGCTAGCCTTGGTGGTGGCACCTCAAGTTGGGGGCTATACATTGAACAAAGTGCTTATGGATGGTGGAAGCAGTATCAACATCTTATATTATGACACATTCAAGAGGATGCAGCTGCAAGATAGACAGCTAATTCCAACAGAGACAGTGTTCCATGGATAGTACCAGGGAAGTCGGCCAAAACCCATTGGTAAGATTTATCTTGAGGTTGCTTTTGGCACAGTAGAGAATTTTCGTTCAGAAATTATGCCTTTTGAAGGTAGTGGATCTTAAGAGTCCATACCATGCTCTCTTTGGTCGACCAGCATACTTTAAGTTTATGGCCAGACCATGCTATGTTTACTTGAAGCTCAAGATGCCAGGTCCAGCAGGAGTCATTACAGTTAATGGCAGCAGACAGATGGCATTGGAGTGTGAGTTAGGTGATGCAGCTATGGCCTGAGACAGCTTGTGCCCAAGAGGAGCTGAAGTTTTACAAGGCAAAACTGGACCCGGAGGACAACTCGGTCCTTAAGAAACCGCCAAAGAGGAAAAGATGAAATTCAAGTCAGCTCAGGACACAAAGCAAGTCGACTTTACCCCTGGTGATTCTCCAAGCAGTTCACCATTGGGGCACACCTCTCTGATAAATAGGAAAGCGCGCTCGTCGAGTTCATCCGTGAGAATCGGGATGTTTTGCATGGGAAGCCATCTGACATGCGAGGAGTCCCGAGAGAACTCGCCGAGCACAGCTTACATGTTAATCCTAATGCAAGACCAGTTAAGCAGGGTCTGCGCAAGTTTTCATGATGACAGGAGGAAAGCATAGGAGAAGAGGTGCTCGGCTCCTCGCAGCCGAGTTCATCCAGGAGTCTTTCACCCAGAGTGGGTGGCCAATCCAGTGTTAGTACCAAAGAAAATAGGAGAGTTTCGTATGTGCATCGACTTCACGGGCCTTAATAAGCATTGCCCTAAGGACCCGTTTGCATTACCTCGTATCGACCAGATCATTGACTCCACAGCGGGGTCAGAGTTACTTTGCTTCTTGGATGCATATTCAGGGTACCACCAGATCAAACTCAACGTAGAGGATGAGCTGAAGACGTCTTTCATTACGCCCTTTGGAGCATTTTGCTACACAACAATGCCCTTTGGACTCAAGAACGCAGGAGCTACATATCAGAGATGTATCCAAAATTGTTTCAAGCAATAGATTGGGAGGAATATCCATGCTTATGTGGATGATGTAGTGGTCAAGTCTCAGAAGGCCGACTCTCTGATAGCAGACCTGACAGAAACCTTTGAGAACTTACGCAAGTACAAGATGAAACTCAACCCGAGCAAGTGTGTTTTTGGAGTCCCTGCAGGCAAACTCCTAGGTTTCATTGTTTCAGAGAGAGGCATTGAGGCAAATCCAGAGAAAATCAAGGCTATCCATAACTTGCAGAAGCCGACTTGTCTGAAGGACGTTCAAAAGCTCACTGGATGTGTGGCAGCTCTAAGCAGGTTTATTTCAAGACTCGGGGAGAAGGCGGGTCCTCTCTACCGACTCCTGAAGAAGTCAGATAAATTCCTATGGGATGAAGAAGCCGACCGTAGCTTTTGAGGAGTTGAAGAAAACTTTTTCAACAGCTCCGGTGCTTGCAGCTCCTACAGATAAGGAGCCCATGCTGTTATATGTAGCTGCCAACGAGAGAGTTGTCAGTGCAGTAGTGGTCGTCGAACGAGCAGAGGAAGGAAAGGAGTATCCAGTACAGAGACCTGTCTACTACATCAGTGAAGTCCTCACAGAGTCAAAGCAGAGGTACCCACAGTGGCAGAAGTTGGTCTATGGAGTTTTTCTTGCAAGTAGAAAACTCAAGCATTATTTCCAAGAGCATCCAATTAAGGTGGTGAGTTCAGCACCGCTGGCAGATATTATACGCAACAGAGAGGCAACAGGGCGAGTCGCCAAGTGGGCAATTGAGTTGGGTCCTTATCATATCACATATGAGCCTAGGACAGTGATCAAATCTCAAGCTTTGGTTGATTTTGTCAATGATTGGACAGATTTTACATCTTCACCAAATACCCCCTGCACCAAGTATTGGACAATGCACTTTGACGGGTCCAGACAGTTAGAGGGCTCAGGAGCCGGCGTGGTGTTAACATCGCCTAAGGGAGATAAGTTAGCATACGTCCTTCAGTTGCATTTTGATTGTACAAACAACATGGCGGAGTATGAGGCTTTGCTACATGGCCTGCGTTTGGCCAAGGAGATGAACATCAAGCGTATCAGGTGCTTTGGAGACTCGGATCTCGTAGCTCAGCAAGTGTCTGGAACTGGGACTCGAAGGATGCAAACATGGCGGCTTATAGAAGAGCAGTCGAACAGATAGCCGGGTTCTTTTCTGGTTATCAAGTGGAGCATATTGACAGGCGCAAGAACGAGGCTGCTGATGCGTTATCACGACTCGGCTCTCGTCGAGAGAAAGTACCACCAAATGTGTTCTTGGATGAACTCCATCATCCTTCAGTCAAATTACCCTCAGAGGAGGAGTTAGCCTTTCCAGACCCAGAGTCGGTGTTGGTAGCAGCAACACGACCAATCCCAACGTGGACAGAGCCCTACCTAGCATATCTCCTGTGGGGTGAACTCCCAAAGGATGAAGTCAAGCAGAGACAGCTCATCAGACGGTGTAAGTCCTACACAGTTATCAATGGCGAGTTGTACAGAAGAAGCGTTACTGGAGTCTACCAGAGATGTGTGTCTCCAGAGGAGGGCAAACAAATATTGCAAGAGATTCACGCAGGTGATTGTGGTCATCATGCATCCACTAGATCCTTGGTGTCAAAGGCCTTCAGACACGGGTTCTCTTGGTTAACAGCACATTTGGACGCAGAGAAGATAGTTCGAATCTGCGATGGATGTCAAAGGTACGCAAGGCAAGACCACGTGCCAGCCCAAGAACTCAGAACCATCCCTATCACTTGGCCATTTGCAGTTTGGGGGCTTGACATGGTTGGTCCTTTCTCAAAGTCGCCTTGTCAGAAGACCCATCTGCTAGTAGCAGTTGACAAGTTCACCAAGTGGGTGGAAGTGGAACCCGTCAGCAGAGTTGACGGTGCATCAGCTGTAAGATTCTTCAAGAAAATAGCAACACGCTTTGGATACCCTCATAGCATCATTACAGACAATGGTACCAACTTATCAGTTGGAGATATGGCCAAGTTTTGTGGTGAGAACAACATCAGACTCGACCTAGCCTCAGTGGCACACCCACAGTCCAATGGAAAAGCAGAGAGGGCAAATCAGGAGTTGTTGAAGGGAATTAAGCCTCGGCTCCAAGTCCCTTTGCTAAGAGCCGCCGGATGTTGGGTTGAGGAGTTACCAGCAGTACTTTGGAGTATCAGAACGACTCCCAATAGATCCACTGGCTTCACACCTTTCTTCATGGTGTATGGAGCAGAAGCCGTCCTGCCAAGCGACTTGTTGCATGACTCGCCACGAGTCGCCAATTACGTTGAGACAGAAAATGAACTCGCCCGCCAGGACTCGGTAGACGCACTCGAGGAAGCAAGGGAGTTAGCCCTTGAGAGATCAGCAGTTTATCAGCAGGACTTGCGACGATATCACGCACGCAGAATCAAGACCCGGACTTTTCAGGAGGGTGACTTAGTGCTTCGCCTAGTCCAGAATAAGGAAGGGATGCACAAGTTATCTCCACCATGGGAAGGACCGTTCGTCATAAGCAAGAATCTGAACAACGGGTCGTACTATCTAATGGATGTGCGAGAGCCGGCAAGTGTAGGCAAAGGAGCTGATACAGCTCATACACTAGATCCTTATGCAGAGGCAAAGAGGCCTTGGAACATAGCTCAGTTACATCCATATTATACTTAAGTTGTAATAGTTTTATGAGTTTCAAGGCAAAGAGCCCAGTGAGCCATGCCTAAATGTAATCGAATTGTTATGATCAAATGAAATAAAGCCGGATTTTGAGAACATGAGTCCTTTAGTCGAGTCACCCAGTGAGTGCGCTTTGTTCTTTAAATTTTGATCATCAGGTTCTTGGGGGCTTGCTTTTCAGTGAAAAAAGTTAAGCTTAAACTCTGGGACCCGGCACAGTAGCCAAATTTTCCTAGTTTTCTCGCTGGTAAGTCAGATGCATCCTGCACAATATGGTTTATCTACAGGCATGACTTGTTTCTATCTCTTATGGATCCTAGGGAACATATGAGTTAAGAACCTGTCAGCACAAGCTGTAAGAGAAGTCATGCAGGGCCTACTTATTCATCAGTGAAAAACTAGACGGGTTATAAGAACCAAGCCGATTGGCACAAATTCAAAATAGCTAACAAGCTCAATAGTTTAAAGCACCAGTAGTGCATCATTACAACCCAAAGTAGCTAACAAGCTACATAGTTTAAAACCATCAGAAGTACATCATTACAAACTAGAGTCATCTAGAGAATTGTCCTTAACAGGAGCTGACTCCTTAGCCAGAGTCGGGGAGTCTTTCTTAGCAGGAGACTTGTCCTTGGTTTGAACAGCAGGAATTGAGGAGCCCTTCTTCACAGGAGATTTGTCTTATGCTTGAGCAGCAGAAGGAGGAGCCGGCTTCAATGGAGGCTTGGTGGCGACTCTCTTCGTTTGAAAGCCAGTACCCCTGGGACTCTTCATATGCTTAGCAAGCTCTGCTTGTTTCTGAGCGTCTCCAGAGACAGCTCTAGAAGGAGTGGGCGCAGCAGGAGTCTTCAGAGTGGGCTCGGCACTTTGAACAGGAGCCGCCGGCGACGAGGAACTCGGACCGGTAGAAGAAGAGAACACACCAGCTGGGTCCTGTGATGGGCGGCCAAAGTTTACTATCTCAGGAGTTTCTGGAGCGACTCTTTTGTTCTCCAAATCATAGTGATGAACCCATACCTCAGGGTCCATCTTATTGGCTATCTCGCAAGCATATGGTCGCACCAATTTTTCTTCAGCCTTGAAGTCATCCTGAGTAAAAGGTTTGCCATCCTCATGTTGCTCAGGCTTCCCCATTGTAAGCATTGCTGGCTCTATGACAGTTGGATAGTAGCTGTGGGCTAAAGCCAAGATCCTGATGGAGGCTCTCCTCAATGAAGATTGTTTCCACAGACGCATATAGCCTGGTGCCCTGGACAGCTCGTCCACCAGACGTTCAGGCTCCTTGGGGCACTTCCCCTTATGGTTCAGATATTTAACCACTGCACGGGCTCCCTCTTGTAGCCCATGACAGTGATCAAGCATCTCAGATAGTTGCTTGCTGGTGGGTAGCTTCAGTTTAGGGGAGTCGGCCCCTGCAGAAAGGAAATCAAGGAGTCATCGTCAGTCCAAAAGCAATTCAGAAAGGTGCAAAAGGAAGCAAGCAAAAGTCATAAACTCACCAAATATGTGTTGGCACATGGCCCCAATGCCTTTTTTGCAAGTGTCGAACACAGCCTTTAGGTCATTGTGTGCCTTCTGAGCAATCTTTTTGGCATCAGCCGACTCTTTCTTTACCTGCTCCAGTTGAGCAGCCAAGGCTTTCAGATCCTTCTCAAGCTGAAGGGAGTGTTCTTTTTCGGCCATGGCAGACCTGGCACTGGCAGCTGCCTGGTCCTCAAGCTCTTTCATGTCTCTCTTCATCTTGGAGACAATGCACTGCAATCACAAGTCATAAAGCACAATTAAGCTTCACAAGTCAAGTTGAGAACTCATGAGCTCCAAGTCGTCACAAGTTAACAACTTGGCGCTTGGGGGCTACTCAGGAGTCAATTTTTTCATAAACAGCAAGCAGGCAGGAGTCCTAGTCGACAAGTCATAAGCTCCAAGTCGCCACAAGTTAGCAACTTGGCGCTTGGGGGCTACTCGCAGAACAGAAATTTTTCTTCAAGTAAGATATCAGTAAATTACATATGTTAGTAGCTCCAAGTCGTCGCAGGCTGACAACTCGGCGCTTGGGGGCTACTCGTGCAAAAGTTTTTGGTCTAAGGACCCGACAGACAGTAAATTAGCAGCCCCGAGTCCTAGTAGAGCTAAGGACTCAGTGCTTGGGGGCTACAGTGTGCAAATTTTTTCTATATAGCAATTGAGTTCAGTTTCAAATCAAAGCACCTATCCTAGTCACAAGTCACCACAGACAGGTGCTTGGGGGCTACTGGGATAGGATGATGCCAGAAAAGCATATAAGGTGAAGTCAAAGGACTTACTTCATGAACCATGAGGAGAGATCTAAGAGCCGCTTGCTCGTCATCCTTCAGCCTAGCAGATTGATCGTTCAAGTCAACTGCTTCAGCATAGGCTTCGGAAAATGACATGTTATCTGCCACCCGAAGTCGGCTGTAGTCAGTAGATGACTTGACCTTGATATTTGGAGAAGCTGTAGGAGTCGGCTTTACAGGAGCCGGATGACTTTGAGGCGCAGTATCAGGAGTCGCAGCACCAGAGCTGGGCTGGACTATTGTTGGAGTCGCCGCCCGAGTCCTTGAAGGGGACTCAGGAATGGTAGGAGTCGTGGTTGCACCAGCTGATGCAGCAATGGAAGGACCTGTCCTCGTGCTGGTCGTTTCAGAGGCTGAAGGTGGGACAGGTCCACGCCCAGAGGTAACATCAACCATGCCTGGGAGCTTGGTCACTTTAGCACAAGGCCGAGCCCTGAAATACACAAAGATAGAAGTCAGCACCAGAATTAGTGAAAAGGGAAAAAGCAGAAGTCATTTGAATACAAGTACAGAAATAAAGGAGTCTTACCCAACATTGGTCTCCAGGTCCAAGGAGGCCTGAGAGTTTGAGGAAGGCATTGACATCCCGGAGTGATAGGAGTCGTCCTTGTGGGGAGGAGAAGCCGATTTCCGCTGGTGCGAGACTGGCAGAGGCTCAGGAGCATCTGCAGGCCCATCGGAGCGCAGCTTCCTCTTCCTGGCGGCGATAACACTCTGCATGTGTTCTTCAGGCTTAGTAGGAGAGCGAGAGGACCCAAGGACTCGTGAGAGTGGTACCTTGGGAACAGCCTCTCGAGATCCATTATTGTTTGAGGCTGGGGAAGAAGAGGAGTGACTCCTAGCTGAGGACTCCTCGGATGGTGATGGCTGAGCAGCAGCAGAGGTAGTATCAGCTTGTCTAGTGACGGGAGCCTCTGGAGAGGACTCGTCGTCGTCAATTTCCTCCACAATGGAGCCTCCTGAGAGGACTCCTCTCCATCAACATTTTCGGTTGGAGCCTCTGGCGAGGACTCCTCATCGGCAGCATCATCTTCAACGGGAGCCCCCTGGGAGGACTCCTCATCAGCATCATCAGTGCCTTCTGCCACAGTAGCTTGATCTGTGGCAGGAGTCTCCTCTTCAGCCTCAGCCTCAGCTTCAGCTTTATTTTTAGTACCAGCTCCAGAGGCCGGCTTCCAGAAGGAGTCGGTGAGCTGTAACAGAGTCAACAAAAGTGAGTCAGTAAGCAGTACAAGTGAGATCAAGGTAGAAATAAAGTAGAGAATGATACTTACATCAGGAGCTGGGTTGGTGGAGCAAAATGGCTGGAGCCCAAAATGGGCTTGGTCCTTCACCGGTTTCCCAGTCAACTTTTTGATAAGTCGACCAAGTTCGGGTCCATCAGACAGCTGCTCCGTAACTCGGAGGTCATCACCAGCGCATCTAGTATATGAGCAGATCAGCCGAGTCCTAGGACTCAGAGGCTGGATTCTCCAAGTGGTCCAGCAGCGGACCAGATCCATGTTTTCCAGATTATGGGACAAGAGGGCCCGGATTCGAGTGATCAGAGACTCGACTCTTGGCCGGGCGGCCTCGGGGCACCTAGCTTTCATAAGAGGAGTCGCCCGAAGGCGGTCCTCAGAGAACAGGGAAGTTTTGGTTCATTTGCAGGGGAGGTGTCCTTGCAGTAGAAGAAGGTTTTTTGCCAGTCTTTGATGCGATTGGGAAAGACTGGTTTAGGAAAGACAGAGTTGAGGCGCCGTTGAAGAGCGACGGCGCCACATTGGAGAAGAGGGCCCCCAGAAGTCTCGGGCTGAGGGTTGCAGTAGAAGAGTTCAAGCCAGAGATTGAGATCGGGCTTGATTTGGAGGTAATCCTCACACAAGGTCACAAAATTGGAAAGAGTGAGAATGGAATTAGGAGCCAGATCATGAATCCGCAGCTCATAGAGTTCAAGGAGTTGGCGGAAGAAGAGATCACCGGGGGGAGAAAATCCGCGGAAGAGATGCTCCACGAAAACGACCACCTCACCCTTAGCGGGAGAGGGAACGGTTTCATCCCCTGGGGCCCGAGCTTGAGCGCTGGAAGGAATCAAACCTGAGAGCCTGTGAGTCTTCAATTGTTCCGCCGTGACCGTAGATCCACCCCAATCAGCGGAAATCGATCGCTTGGAGGAGGATTTTGCGGCGGCTGCGGCCGCGGCGGCGATGTCCACTGTCCTGCTCGACGAGGATGCCTTGGCCTTGGATGCAGTCTTTGCGCGCTTGGAAGCCATGGCGTGCGGGCGGTGTGTGCTGGGCGCGGGAAGAGATGGGCGCGAAGAGAAAGAAGAGATTTTGAGCTGAAGGGGGCAAGTGAGGTTTAAGACCTAACCCTTCGGTATTTATAAAGAGGGTAAAACCCTAGAGAGTTACAGTGCAGGTCCACAGTAAACTGTGGATAACGTTTCACTATTAGCGATTCAGTGGTTAACAGACAGAAAGGACATAGCAGAGAAAAGTTAAAGTCACAGAAGTGGAAGAAGCCGGCTTGTCCCAGAATGGCGAGTCCTGTGGCAGTGAAAGTCAAGTTATCTAGTCCTTGTTCGCAAGAGTCACAACAAACCCGGCCAGCATGTGCTAGGGCAAGGGTGATGATTTGAACAAGGAATGAGGATGGACTCATCTTTTATATGTCTTATGTCTTTATGCAGGAATTCATCTTTGAGCTAGCAGCAAGCGACTTTGGAGCCTGTGGCTCAAGTGGAAAGAGTCGACCCAGGGAGTCGAACCAACAAGTCAGAGAAAGCCGCCAAGCTGTGCCCAAGATAAATTCGGGGGCTACTGATGGGGGGATACTTTATAGGTAGGCCCATGGACCCGGAAAGTAGACCCGCCGAGACCAAGAAGGCCAAAGCCGAGTCACGCGTCAAGTCGCATGGGCTGGGCTGGAGACAAGCCGGTCAAGGCCCATGATGGAGAAAGGACCCGTCGAGAAGGAGTCCAAGTACAACCCGGAGTCTAACTTGGAAGACCAAGACGTAGAGTAGGACTCCGTGTTCTAGTCTGACTCGGTATAGCCTGTAAGTCCAGGGACCCGGCAGCCTTTATAAGCAGGGTCCTGGACCTTAGATCGATAAGCTTCAACCAGTAGAGACAGGCCTGATCAAGGGAGAGAAACCCTAGCCACCAGAGAGAAGTCGCCGGCTCCTGAGTTGTGGGAGCCGGGTCCTTGTAATCGAGATCTAATCAAGAGCAATAACATAGAAGCAGGAAGTAGGTCTTTACCTCTAATCAGAGGGGCCGAACCTGGGTAAATCCTTGTTCCCCGGCGAGATTAACCGTTCCCACGTACTTCAATCACCAATGGCCCCAGAACTCGTCTTCCCTGAGGAAGAACTTGCCGTGACAACCCCACGACAGCGAGCGATGGCATCCAGTTGGGTAACATTTGTATTTTCCTGTAGGGGTTTCTGCGAAGCAAACAGAGCCTCATAATACTGCCTTGTGTAATTTAGTTGCAAGTTTCGTTGCAACTTAGATTTTTCATTTGCAGGTCGTGTTGCAACTAGTAAGATTTTTTTTGTTGCAAATTAAATGGAGTTGCAACTGATATTTTTAAATCACAAGTTAGTGGTAACTTCAAAAAAATGAGGCAATACAAATATTTATATAGTGTAAAGTTATGGAATGGCATCACATGATTCAGAACTAAGCTAATTCTTAGTCAACCGAGAATTAGTCATACCCGGGTTTTCTAGTTCTTCGCTAGCAGAGAACTAGAATAGTGCCGAGTAAATTCCAAAACCAACGGATCTACATCGCGATATGGTTATTTCATGAGTTGTAAGTGGAGTTCCAACTGAGATTTTTCATTTGCAAGTCAAGTTGCAACTAAGATTTTTCAGTTGCAAGTCGAGTTATTAGTACTGAGATTTCTAAATAACAAGTTGGTGGTAACTTAAAATAATATTCTGACAATAAAATCGTTTTGGTGAAATTCAATACGGCTACCGGTTGCATACGCTCATATTTCAAATGTTCAAAAAAAATGATTGTTTTTGACATGTACGTTTACACAGGTCACGACAAGTCGATTACTTTGTGCTCACCTAGCATGTGAAGATGTACATGTCAATTTTTTGTTTGATTTTTTCTTTACATTTCAAAATGTGTCTAAGATGTAGCATTCTAAATAAAGAGAGCACTCAGGAGCCAAACTCTACTCCCCAGAATATGGAATGATATCACTGACCAAGAACTAAGCTAATTCGCAGAATTTGTCACAATCTTAATTAATTGACTTCACGGTTGACCCAAGTCTTGTGGACAGATCGGTTTGGAAAACGATAACAAAAAGAAAAGTGTAGCTATTCGAGGAATTAATAAACTGAGAGCCCTATGCAAGATCGGTCTGGAAGGCCTCTGCCATGCTCTCAAAATAGTTGGCGGTCTGTTTGGTGAGCTTGGCGAGCTTCTTGAAGTAGGAGCCGCCGCCGTCGAAGTCCAACTCGGCGGATTGTCGCTCCAGCTCCGCGAAACCGTGCAGGCGCTCGAGCGACGCCTCGGCTTCGCCCTGGAGGCACTCGAGGAGGGTGAGCTTGGCCCCCTTGGCGTAGAAGCCGTAGGCGTAGGTCCAGCGGAGCATCCGGCGGCCCTCGAGGATCTGCGTGTAGGCGTCCATGAGGAAGCCGATCTGCGCGTGCGCCTCGCCGGCGGCGGCGCCGCAGGCGGCCAGGGCGCTCTCGAGCTCGAACATGTCGTCGCGCGCCCTCTGGCGCGACACCTCGTGCGCCGCCCAGCGCTCGTAGTAGTGCAGGTACCTGTCGAGGGACGCCTTGGCCTGTTCGCGCCGGTGCTGGGAGCCGTCGACATCGACGTAGCCGCCGTCGTCGTAGCGGTTGCACAGGTAGGCTCCAGGTTCATTCATGTGCTTCATCCAGTCGCCGAGGCAGATCCAGCAAAACTCGTAGAGGCAGGGGCTAGTGCACCGCATGTGGTTGCACCCGCTGTTCTTCTCTATGGGGCGCCGGCACTTGGGGCAGTGCTTCGCGTTGGCCAGCACCCAGTTGGTCGTCTCCGACTCCGAGCTGTTCTTGGCCATCCACTCGCGCACCGTGCCGCATGTCACCGGCCGGTGAGCCTCCTCGGCGCAGAGGATGCAGAAGCCGTGGCCGCACGAGCACACCACGTCCAGCGTCTCGCTGCACTGCTCCCCGTCCAGGCACTCCACGGCGAGGGCGCAGCCGCGAGGCGAGGGGCACCACCTCATCCTCTTGTTCTCCTCCACGCACGACCGGAGCGCGAACCGATCGTACCGGCGCCTGTCCTCGTCGTCGGCGACATCGTACAGGTCACGGACCACGGCCGCCGAGCAGGACGGGTCCGGGCACCGCAGCGACAGGCACCGGGCCCCGTCCTCCACCGCCGCGTGGAGGTACCCGCGCCAGCACCCGCGGCAGTAGAAGTGGGCGCACCCCGCAGATCTCATCTGGCCGGAAGAGTGTTCGTCGAAGCACAGGGCGCAGGTGAGCGGCACGTCGTTGCGCTTGAGCGCCACGGGGACGCCGCTAGAAGGCAAGCCGACGGCGGCGCGGACCCGCTTCTCATCCGAGAACCACCTGTCCTCTACCACCACGGAGCTCCAGTTGCAGTGCCGCAGAACAAGGGCCGCGAACGCCGGCGGGACCTGGATCAGGTCGGCGACAGAAGCGATGCGATCCTCCTGGATCTTGCGCACGGCGTCCTCGGTGAGGACGTGGTAGTTCTGCTTCGGAGCCGACGAGGTTTCGTCGTCCGAGTCTAGCTCTGTCACAAACTCCTCGTCGAAATCGCTGTAGCCTTGGCTGTCGTCGTCGCTGCTCGCTGCCATGGGTCTCGAGGTGAAGCTTGGACGAGCGAAATTTCTTTTGGAGAGGAGCGATTCCTGGCGATCGATCGAGAGTTTTACGGCTACACTTTTTATAGCGGCAGTGTCGACTTCAATTAGGGTTCAATCTCCTCGTATGATCCGCTTCCTAATTTAAAGGTCTTTTCCCTATTCAGAGGAGTCCTTTAACTGCACGGAGTCATAGATTGGAACGGTTGCGATTCTCCTACTCGTATACTGATCGATCTGAATTCGGGTTTCACTTTCCGTCGTGACAGTGCGCGCGCCGCCGTACTGGAACAAAAGTGCTTCTACGCGTAGGCTTAGTTTTGCCTGGAGCGTCTGATGGCCCAGAAAATAAAGTAGTATTTGTTTCAGCGTGGGAATAATGGGTGGAAACTGGTAGTGTATAGTCTTTACCTTTTTATTATCTGACATTTCGATAAATCGGAAATAGAAGTCGTCATATTCGGATCCGGATGTCTGTCGAAATGGATATGGTAAATATCCAGATTCTTTTTACAAATACAAATGTGTATTGAATTTTAAAACAAATGTGGATATAAAAATGGACATATCCGTATCCGAATAAGATTATGATAGCCAATTTTAGTAATTCGATCCAATTTTCCAATTACGTAACATATAGAAAATCTCACAAACCGGTCAAACGTTCTTTTACATGATTGAACTAGAGACTAATATGCATTATATCATTATATTTAGGGAAACGCTGCTAATCCGCCGGGGGATCGAGCGTCTGTTCCTCCGCCTCCCCCGAGCGCCACGTGCCCCCTTCGGGTCCAGCATGTGGGTGGGCCCCACCCACGTTCTCCCTCCTTATCTCTTGTCCAACCAGAAAAATCCCCATACTCACTTCACCCTCGCCCCGCGCTCCCTCTCCTCCTCTTCCTCCTTTTCCCCGCGAGCTCGCTCGAACCATAGCGCCGGCCGTCGACGACCGCCACCGTTCTAGACCGCCCCAAGCCCCGCCGACGATGCCCCCAGCTCCGCCTCGCCGTCCTCGTTCTCCCCGCGGAAGGAATCGGCGAGGGGGCCTCGGAGTTGACGCCGCCGTGGTCGCCTTCCCTGCGGAAGACCGCCGCTCGCCGTCGTCGCCCCGCTCGCGTCCGGCCATCTCCGGCCCCGCTGTCACCTCCAATCACTTCGTGGTGAGCCCCCGGTGCTCCGGCGCCTCTCCCCCGTCCTCCTCCTGCTCCGGTCCGCGCCCCGCGCCCGCACGCCCGCGAGCGCCTCCGCCGGCCGCCGTCCCCGCCGTCGCTCCGGCGACCTCCTGCGGAAGCCCTCGTCGTCCTCGTTCGGACGCGCCCACTCCCATGCCCCCGCGCACGCTCAATCACCGGCGCCGTGCTCGACATACAAGTGGCCGACATCGCTGCTACAAGTGTCCGGCGTTGCTGCTACAAGCTGTCTGGCGGTGCTGCTACAATTGCCCGTCTGCCTTGCTACAATTGCTTGTCTGCCCTGCTACAATCGTCAGGCGGACCTGCTACAAATGGCCGGCGGCGCTGCTACGAGTGGCTGGCGGCGCTGCTACAAGCTGCCGGTGGCGCTGCTACAATCGCCCATCGAGGCTGCTACGAGTGGCCGGCGGCGCTGCTACAATCGCCCGTCGAGGCTGCTACTAGTGGCTGGCGGCGCTGCTACAAGCTGCCTTTGGCGCTGCTACAAAAGTTCACCGGCGCTGCTACAGAAGGTCGCCGTTGCTGCTACACAAGGCCGCCGGAGCTGCTACAAATGGCGTCGGTGCTGCTTGCAAGCCGTCCATCGCCGATGCTGCTACGGACGACCATCTGCGCTGCTACACACGGCCGTCCGCGCTGCTACAAAAGTTCGCCGGTGCTGCTACAGAAGGCCGCCGTGGCTGCTACACAAGGCCGTCGTCGCTGCTACAAACGGCACCGGCGCTGCTGCAAGCCGTCCACCGCCGGCGCTGCTACAAGCGGTCTTCCCCAACGGCGTCCTTCCCGATGGCGTCCACTCGGCTGCGTCCACTCCAGCGGCGGCGTCCACTCCGGCGGCATCCTCTCCGGCGGTGTCCTCCCTGGTGGTGTCCACTCCGGCGGCGTCCTCCTCGGTAGCGTCCACTCCGGCGGCGTCCTTTCCGGCGACCGGCGGCGCGACACCCTTGACGGAGTTCTCCGGCAGCGCCCGCGACGGGTTCTCCGGCGGCTGTGGCTCACGGGAGGAGCGGGGCGTGGGAGCAGAAGAGAGAGGCTGTGCGGCAGCGCCATGTGCGGGAGCAGTTTCTCTTCTTTCTTTTCTAGCGATTTTTTTCTGAAGGAAAAAGGACACGTGTCGCCCTCTCCACCCGGGGATTAGAAATCTAATCCCCTGGGGACGCTCAGCGCTTCCCTTATATTTATCTCTCGACCATTCTATAGTTGGCTCATTTTAACACACGAGTCTGTTATTTCTTTATATTCGTATCCACATTGAATTGAAAAAACAGCCGATCCATATTCGTACTCAAGTAACATCCGCTGTGAATTTGTATTCGACAATATCCGTATTCGCATTCGTATTTGTTTTGACTAGCAGAATTGCCCGTGCGTTGCAATGGTTTTTTTTTTAATATAAGACAGCTTTATTGATTCTCAAAAGAAGTTACATCGTTTATGAGTGCAGGTAAAAGGAAACTAGGGGGATCACTATCCCAGAACTTATCAGCAAAATTAACAAAGCTGAACCTAGCTAACTCATGGGCAGCAACATTTGCCTCTCTATTACAATGTTCAAAACAAATATCTCTAAACCCTGAAGCAAGAATTCTACAATCCTCAAAGATAGCAGCCGAAGAAGACGCCGAAAAGCCCCCATTAAGCATAGCCTCGATCACTTGGACATTGTCTGATTGGATGACAAAATTGTTTCCACCCAAATGTTGGGCTAAGCTCAACCCATCTCTGAGTGCATAAGCTTCTGCCATGAAGGGATCTGTCACAAAATGAATTTCCTTGCAGCTTGCTAATAGAAATTTACCATTGCTATCTCGTGCTACAGCTCCCATTGCTCCTCTTCCTTGGTCCATATCACAGGCAGCATCCACATTAATCTTAGTTGTTCCTTCGAGGGGTCGCGACCATGATTCCTTCTTCCTCTCAACTGGCTTCTTCTTTGATCTCCAGTAATTAGAGGCAAGAACTCCAATTGACATGGCACTTCTATGAGTGGGTTGCAGATTCTCTCCATGCATGAATTGCCTTCTCTCCCACCAAAGATACCAAGCTCCTGTAATGACGATCTCAGCTAACCCAATACCTCCAAGAGGGGCCCATTGGCCTAGGTTCAAGATCATATGTTCCAGAATGAAAGGAGCCGATTGGTTAAGCTGTATACTGTCTCTGATCTTCTGTCCAACGCCCAGCTTGTCCCAAACCTCCGCTGCTCGTGAGCATGTGAACAAAGTATGTAGCACATCCTCACAGCCAGTATTGCATATTTGGCATTGGCTCGAAGAACCAATGTGTCTATTAGCTAAAACCCCCAGGCAGGGTATTAGTCCGTGTAAAGATCTCCATGCAAAGATTTTTATCTTGGATGGAACTTGTAGTTTCCATAATTTTTTCCAGACTTGAGTGCCCTGTGATCCACCAATACACATGATATCAGGATTGTGTCTACCAAATTGGTAATCCCATTCCGCATGGTAAGCTGATCTGACCGAGAAGATGCCTGATTTTGTGAGGTGCCAAGCCACAAAATCTTGCATTCCATTAGGAGCAATCGGAATCTCCATAATTCTATTAGCATCCACGCTCCAAAATTTTCCCTAATCAGATCTTCATCCCAGAACCCCGTAATAGGATTTATCAACTCTGAGACTCTTTGAAGAATTCTTGGTCCTCTTGGTGTATAGACTTTCTTTGTAGGACTTGTTGGGATCCATGAGTCCTCCCATATGTTTATTTGCTCCCCATTTCCAACTCTCCAAATGCATCCACGGTTAAACGCTTGGATCCCGTATATAACACTTTGCCGTGTATAGGAGCAACCACTTTTCAATGTTGCCTTCAACAAATTACCATCTGGATAATATCTGGCCCTTAGAACACGAGCACATAACGAATCTGGGTCTTACATAAGCCTCCAACATTGCTTTGCTAACATAGCTATATTAAAAGTATGAAGGTCCCTAAAACCCATACCCCCTCTCTCTTTTGGGATACACATCTTCCACCACGGAATCCAGTGCATTTTCCTGTGGTTATCATCATCACCCCACCAGAGCTGCGAAATAGCATCAGTAATTCCCTTACAAATTTTCTTTGGGATATTGAATACTGTCATCGCAAATACTGGTATGGCTTGAGCAACCGCTTTAATAAGCACATCTTTACCTCCCATAGACAACATTTTTTCCTTCCAGCCATTTATTAGAGCTAGCACACGCTCAACCAGATAGTTGAAGTTGTCAGATCTATTGATTCCCACCATAGATGGGAGACCCAAGTATCTATCATTTAGCGCTTCCGTCCAAATATCCAGAGCCTCACACACCTCAACTCTTGTGTCAACCAAAGTATTGGGACTGAAATATATACTGCACTTGGAAGCACTTACGAGTTGACCAGAGCTTGCACAATAGTCATCTAGGATTTGTTTCAAATTTCTTGCATTATCTCCATTAGCTTCCATCAGAATAAGTGAGTCGTCCGCGAATAAGAGGTGTGATACCATAGGGGCTTCGCGGCAGACCCTCACTCCAGCCAGAGTCTCATTGTTCTCAGCATGGTGAAGCATAGAAGATAGTCCTTCTGCACATAGGAGAAACAAATAAGGAGATAGAGGGTCCCCCTGGCGGATCCCTCTTAAAGGCGAGAAGAAATCGGTTTCAGTAGAATTAAACCGAATCTTATACCTAACAGATTTTACGCAGGCCATGATTAGCTTAACCCATTGTTGGTTAAAACCGAGTTTCAGCATCATCTTCTCCAAGAAACACCATTCCACGTGATCATACGCTTTATGCATGTCGAGTTTAACAGCACAAAACCCCTTCTTCCCAGTCTTATTTTTAATAGTGTGCATACACTCATAGGCGATGAGGATGTTGTCTGTTATCAGCCTTCCTGGCACAAACGCGCTTTGGTGTTGATCAATGATCTCTGGTAATAAAACCCGTAGCCTGGCTGCTAGCATTTTGGATATGACTTTGTAGACCACATTACATAAGCTAATGGGACGAAATTGCGTGATTTTCTCAGCGTTTTCAACTTTTGGGAACAGTACTACCACTGTATCATTCCAACCTTCTGGGATGACACCCGAATTCACCGCTTGTAAAACTTCTGAAGTCAGATCACCGCCGAGCAACTGCCAATATCTTTTGTAAAACACGGAATGAAGGCCATCCGGGCCTGGAGCCTTCAAATCTCCAATATGAAACAGATCCTTTTTTTACCTCCTCCTCAGAAAAAGGTCGACATAAGCTACGGTTCATTTCAGCAGTGACTTTTCTAGGGACTTTATTTAGAACCTCATCACTCGGAGCATGCACCTCTGATTTGAACAAGTTCTCAAAATAAAATTTAATGGGATTACTCATTCCCTGTGGATCATCCCATTTGTTACCATGATCATCAGTGAGATGTTTAATTGTATTCTTTTTCCTTCTTGCACTCACGAAATTATGGAAGAAGTTTGTGTTACTGTCTCCATGCCGAAGCCAATTAGCACGGCCTTGCTGCATCCAGTGAATTTCCTCTTGCTCCAAAAGCAACTCAATCTTCAGCATAATTTCCTTCTGATCCGCGATCGACTCATCAGAGACAGGACCCTTTCTAAGTTTCTCAAGCTCACATTTAAGCTGGTCAATTCTGCGCTTTGGGCCTTTCAATTCCAGGCGATCCCATTCATGCAACTCCTTGTGCACCTCCGACGTCTTATGCATGATTGTTGGGCACAAGCCTCTAGCAGCCGCTTTGTTCCAAGCATTTTGCACTATTAGATCAACTGTTTCTTCTTGGAGCCACCTTGCTTCAAATCTCTTTGGTAACTGCATATTCCCGTGGACTTCTGCCAAAAATTCAGTGTCAACATAAACTGGTCTGTGATCACTTTTGGTCATTCCATCATTAACCACTTTACTGTTAGGAAAAAGATTATTCCACGCGGCATTTGCAGCAGCTCTGTCCAACCTTTCCCGTATCTTACCCCTCCTCCATGTAAAGATGTCTCCTGTATATCCTAAGTCCTCTAGCCCACAATCAGACAAGCAATTCTAAAAAGCTGTCATATAACAGGCTGATCTAGGAGCACCACCTTCCTTCTCCGAAGAAAATAAAATCTCGTTAAAGTCTCCAAGAATAAGCCATGGAAGATTCATGTCATTGTGCAAATCTCTGATATACTCCCAAGATTTAAACTTATTCTCCCAACTTGGCTCCCCATAGAACCCCGTTAGGCGCCACATTTGGTCTCCCTCAACGACAACATCAATGAAGTTCTTTTCCACTCTCTTGCCGACAATTTTTATTTCTTTCTTCCACATAAGAATCAGGCCACCACTTCTGCCATCACTCTCATGAAAAAGAATCTTGTCAAAATTCGTTTTTCTCTTCAGTTTTTCTGCCTTAACTCTATCCAGGTGTGATTCAGACAGAAAGATCACATCCGGTTTTATTTGCCTCAGGACATCCTGAAGCGCACGAACTTCCCGGGAAGTTTTCATTCCCTGGCAGTTCCATCCTGCGGTAATCATTGCTCCCGGCGGTCCTCCTCAAAGGAGGCCGCCGATCCCAGGTTGGTAGTTCTTCCTCTATCATGCTCACGATCACCATCACACAAACTTTTAGTTGCTGTGTCCGGGACAGATACGGGTTTTGCCTTTTTCTCCACTGGTACAAGCATTCCTGATGATGAAACGGAGTCAGCACCAGTTGAGACACTAAATGTGGTGCTCTTGGCATCTTTGATTCCGTGGTTGCTACCATTGAAGAAGCCCGAAAGTTGGGGGAGAATAACTCGCCTGTCAGAAAATTTCACGATAGCTGTAGTTCCATTCTCATGGACCTCGCCCAGACACTTATTTTTATCAGACTGGATCATGCAGTGTTCTAACTAGACTGACTCCTCTGAAAAACAGCTGTAACGAACTGGCTGACAAGGAGTTAAAAATGGTGATACCTGGCTGTCAAACCTTCCAACATCCAGTTTGTGATCTGGGTTGCATTGCTCCTCCCCATCAGGCAGGCAAACGGTCATGAGTGCGAATCTCTTATGTTCTTCTCGGATCAACTCACCCGCCCTTTCATCTTCATCACTGTGATCTGTGCTGGCAACACGGACAAGCGCTAGGTTCGTGGAGTCCGTACCTGGTTTGTGATTCTCCTTTCCATCGACCAGTTCGACAGGTCCAGGAGCCCCACTATTCTGATCCTCCAGGATCTGCTCGCACTGAGGGATTCGGCCAAGGATTTGGCTTGACCGGCTTCTGCTCCGATCCAGAATTTTTTTGGGGGCTTTCGATCGGCGGACGATCTCTCTTAACTTCTCTCTCCATTCTGTGGGGAGGAACTCTCCTCTAGGGAATACGGGCTTGTGGATCGAGTGGGATGGGGGTGTGGATCACTTCTGTTGATTCCGTAATCTCAGATTCCTCCCTATCGGTTTCACGAGTTCGATCGCCTCCGGGGAACCTGGAGAGACGAAGCGACATCTCCACGGCCAGTTTTATTCCGCCTTTAACAAGAAGATGATGCAACGGGTTTTCTTTACAACGACACATAATTGAAAGAGCAATCATTAGCTTTGAAAGCTCATTAAACATGTCTAGACATCTTTGACCATTGAACTCGGTACAATTTTTTCATTTATAAACTGAAAAATACAACCCAATAATATGTAGCCACACCTAAACCTGAATATGTTAAATCACACAAACTCTACCATTTTATAAACTAAATATTAAAAACGTGTACCGTGAATTGGGATCGATCTTACATGACCCAGCGTGGCTTCTTTGACATCTCTCACCTGACCTTGGTTTTTGGGCATGGCTCGCATGGTTCAAGCCCGCTGCTCGTGTGTGTTAGGGCAAAGCTCGCACACCTCATCCTTTAATTATTACTAGGACAATTGGCGTGCGTTGCCACGGGATAAAAAATGTTGGTTAACATCGATATTTTTTTATATCAATAGTAAAATGGATTGTCACCGCATTAAAAGAGATGAGAAATATGAAGTCACTAAATATTATTGAAACATGAACAAAATTTTATTTCTCAATTGAATTGCATGTGCGTTGCTGCGGGATAAAAAAACAATTTGTCCTAATTCAAAATATGCCTCCCCACCTTCTCATTGTTCTAATTCAAAAATATGCCTCCTCCCACCCCTCCCTATTTCATTATCTCAGTTTCAAAAATATGTCATATCTCTTTAACATGGCCAAAAATATATCATCTCTATTTACTTTCAAAAATATGTCAGCTCTTTTTACCATGTCCTAAGTGCCATTTCAAAGGGTTAGTAAATCTACGAAATGGCCCTCGGTGCTAGAGATTATGCGAATTGTTTTTAGTTACAAAATGAAACCGTTCTCCTACCACAAGAGATGACTGAAGATGCACATAGTGCCTTAAACATTTGCCTTAAACATTCAACCCTTGCCAGCACCCTTAAACATTATGCAATGACAATGTATGTCGGTCATTATTCTTCAACAACATAGATAACACATTTATGACCGCAAGAAACTTAAATAAAAAATAAACGGTGTTCAACTTTGAAAATTTAACAAAAACAAAAACTAATTAACTAAATGCCCCCCCTTTCTTACACTTCTCCAATTTCATGGTGGTCTGCATAGTGACTTGGGATGTACAGATTTAACTGTAACAGATAGATGGTGGAAACTCATAGTCACAGTCATTTGCCTTAAACATTCAACCCTTGCCAGCAGCTCTTGTCGGGGAGATCTTCCATGCACACACAAATGGAGAAGCCGCGCCTCTATCATCGGCCTATCTTCCGCCGCTCATCGCCAGTCGGTCCCATCGTTCTCCCCTAGTGGCCAAGAGTTCTCTCCACCTCGCTTCTTTAGTCGGTAGAATGCTCCAGGTCCCAAGAGTAGACAGATTTAGGCAGCAAATATCAATGAAGAAAAGGGAAACAAAAGTGAAACGTAAATCAATGGACTGGTGTCTAGCACGACATGCTGGTCTTCTGAAATTGCATAAGTCTATGAACACAAGTGAAACTGTCAGAGAAAGTCTACTGCTACTTGAGTCTTATACTCTTATCTTGCATTACAGTTGGGAATGGTAATATTTCTCAAGTCTGAACTCATGAGTGATATTTCAAAGTTTTAGCACCTATGCACCAAGATGAATAAGCTAATATGTATGTTAAGTAAACATTTTCTTAAGTAAGTACTTAATTACTTGCTAATGAGATGACAATCCTCACTCTCAATTGGCATGCTTCCTAGTACATGTGGATGAAGTGATGCTGAAATTGCACTTTTTGAACATGCCTCCAGGATCTTTATAAGTTATGAATTGCATCTCTAACTGGTTTTCAGTGCAAAGGAGATAGATCAATGCAACTAACATTCGACACATGCAAGTTACTTACTGTCAGATCAAGAATAGATTAATTCCTTCACTGCAACATGAACAAACTGCAGCCTTTTGTATTGCAAGTTAAAAATGGAGCAGTACTTTCTTTTCCTTAATGCTATTAGTTTTTCTCGACAGTGAGCCAATGACAGTTCAAAGCAAGAAAGGTATCTTATATTCCAATACGCCATTAGGAGGGGACTACCATAGAGCCATAACTTACCGGTATGAAAACCCAATGACTGCAATTTAAAAAACTGAAACGGATAGAACTGATATTCTAGTTAACTACTAACAGTATGTGTAGGTGTTTCAAAATGAGTGTACCTTTTCTGTTTATCCAGTTATCAAAGGCTCATCCCGAGGAACAATTTCAAACTGGCAACATGTGCATTAGAATAAGATAATGTTATTATTCAGGTATATTTGTGTTAGCTTTGCCCAAGGATCGAACGCACGATCTCACGACAAAACAAACTCGCCGGAACTTTGATCACGAACGGAACCGCAAGGACACGAATTCCTTTATCCGTCGTGAGGCTGACGCTAACGCAAACGCCAGGACCAGAGTACGCACACGAACGCAGCAACACAAAAGATCGCCAGAGGCACGTGTCATGCCTGGTAAACTTCTCTATTGCTTTTCGTTTTTCTGGTACAGATTACAACGCACTGGTGCACATATATATAGGTCCAAGACCTGACTATCTAGCTGACTCGTACTAGGACACCAAACCGATCTTGAACCAAATATTCCTATTCTACTCCAACTAATACTAGTAGGACACGCACACATATGGCATGCAAGCCATAAGACCCACCGACATGAAAACTTTCCTAAGCTAATCACGTGGCAACCAAACAGGACAATGTTTGGATTACCCAACAATCACCCCCTAATCTAAACTTTCGACTCGTAGATTCGGACCGACATATCTCCGGATTACTAGCCCACGCCGTCGCATCTTAGCGTGCCACATGCAGACTAAACGCATAGTCACATGCAGGTAACTCATCTTGACCGGTCCGCATCCATCTTCATGTTGGCCTTCATCTTCTCGTCGAGACACACACACTAGCGACTCAAACAAATAAAAACTTGACTCTTATTAACTCCTTTTTTTTTTATCATCACAGCAGCCTCGGGTCATCGTCATCGTCGTCTTCCACTATTTCTCGGACTCCATATGAATGCATGAAGTTCTTCATCTTCGTGACCCACGCCCCATAATTGTTGCCTTCAAACATCGGGTACCGGATGCTCATGCTAGCATCTCTTGCCCTTGAATTCGTCATAATCCTCTTCTTTGATTTTCCTTCGTCCGTGACGCAACTTGACGGCGACCAAGAATCCTCGAACTCCACCGTGACGCAACTTGGCGGCGAAGCCTCCACACCGCAGCTCTGATACCAATTGTTAGCTTTGCCCAAGGATCGAACGCACGATCTCACGACAAAACAAACTCGCCGGAACTTTGATCACGAACGGAACCGCAAGGACACGAATTCCTTTATCCGTCGTGAGGCTGACGCTAACGCAAACGCCAGGACCAGAGTACGCACACGAACGCAGCAACACAAAAGATCGCCAGAGGCACGTGTCGTGCCTGGTAAACTTCTCTATTGCTTTTCGTTTTTCTGGTACAGATTACAACGCACTGGTGCACATATATATAGGTCCAAGACCTGACTATCTAGCTGACTCGTACTAGGACACCAAACCGATCTTGAACCAAATATTCCTATTCTACTCCAACTAATATATACTAGTAGGACACGGACACATATAGCATGCAAGCCATAAGACCCACCGACATGAAAACTTTTCTAAGCTAATCACGTGGCAACCAAACAGGACAATGTTTGGATTACCCAACAATTTGATGGAGCTGAATCGCTCAGCTCTCTGGAACTCTCTCTCTCGTCTGTTTCACACAGCTCGAACAAGAAGAAACACACAAGCTTTTGGTGCCCTCACGGCTTTTCTGACTCTGTATTTCTTAACTGAAAGCAAACATGATTACAAGTATATATAGCAGTCCATCTCAGACCACTAACTCCTAAACGCACGCCATACTCCACTAGCACTATGACCACGTCTGGTTCCTGCAATCACTCCAGGATCCTAAAGACTCGGCCTTTATGCTCATGCAACTAACAACTAGGTAATCTCTAACTTCTTGCATGTACTGCGGCAGATTCACACCACCAAACGGCATCTCACCTAGTCTGGCCGCATCACACGGCTTACCAGCATCTCGCCATGCATGCATACCTCACTGAGACTACAACGACTACAGAGCACACCTAGCTACATGCAAACGAAAATAAACATGCTGATACAAATATCAAGATTAGTCCCAACAATCACCCCCTAATCTTGATGTGTTCTTGACGCCGCTTCAAAGCAGGGCTGGTTCATCGTCGGCGTAGCCTTTAGCCAACAAGGCTTTCTCCTCCTTCTTCTTCTCGGGACATTCCCAAGCAAAATGCCCAAATTCATGACAATTGTAGCACTCTACCTCGCTCTTGTCCTTGCGCCCTCCACCACGGCCTCGGCCGCGGCCGCGTCCTCGCGGCGAGCCATGTCCTCTCATCATGAGAAGTTTATCTTCTCCTCCTTCCTCCTCTTGTCCCTTGAGCAGCTCTTCATGCGCCTTCAATGACCCGATGGCCTCCTCCATGGACATCTTGTTCACGTCACAGAACAGCCCAATGGACGAAGCCACGTTGATGTACTTCTTGGAGACGGCTCGCAGCAGCTTCTTCACGACGTACTTCTCCTCCATCGGGTCTCCAAGCTCACGGATACGCCCCACGAGCGTCGTGAACTTCGCCGCAAAATCATCCACGGACTCTGCATAAGACATCTTGAGAGCATCAAACTCCGAGCGCAAGGATTGGATCCTCGCCTCCCGGACGCGCTCGACGCCAATGTGCATGGAGCGAAGTGCCGCCCACACATCCGCCGCGGTCTCCTTCTCCGCAACTCGCAGCAGCGTCTCGTCGTCGATCCCTTGTGAGATGATGGTCATGGCCATCTCCTCCTTGCTCCCGTCGGCCGCCGTGGCCGAGCTCTCCGGATCAACGGCACCCCATGCGCCGTTTACCCGCAGCATGTACTTCATCCGCATCGCCCATGCGGAGTAGTTCGTCCTGGTCAGCAGCGGCACCGCCACCATCGCTGCCGCCGACCCGCCTAGGCCACTCGTCACCATGGCTCCACTCGCAGCAGCAGCGTCCTGCGGCATCGTCTTCATCAGCTTGGCTCTGATACCAAATGATGGAGCTGAATCGCTCAGCTCTCTGGAACTCTCTCTCTCTCGTCTGTTTCACACAGCTCGAACAAGAAGAAACACACAAGCTTTTGGTGCCCTCACGGCTTTTCTGACTCTGTATTTCTTAACTGAAAGCAAACATGATTACAAGTATATATAGCAGTCCATCTCAGACCACTAACTCCTAAACGCACGCCATACTCCACTAGCACTATGACCACGTCTGGTTCCTGCAATCACTCCAGGATCCTAAAGACTCGGCCTTTATGCTCATGCAACTAACAACTAGGTAATCTCTAACTTCTTGCATGTACTGCGGCAGATTCACACCACCAAACGGCATCTCACCTAGTCTGGCCGCATCACACGGCTTACCAGCATCTCGCCATGCATGCATACCTCGCTGAGACTACAACGACTACAGAGCACACCTAGCTACATGCAAACGAAAATAAACATGCTGATACAAATATCAAGATTAGTCCCAACAATATTGACAGAGATGATGGGGCTCAATGAGTTTGGAGAGATACCTTCTTTGAGTGACCAGTGAGATTGTAAAAGTGAAGTATCGAGTCCAGTGTGATGAATGGTCAAGCTACCGATATAAAGGAAACTTGAGTGTTGGTTTAGGACATTTGCTCTAAGCTACACCGCAGGGAATCCAGAAATTCTAGGTAGGTAGCATCTAATTTGTCCCTTAGATCCTTATATTTGATTTCTTTATACAAATTGTTTGTCTACGCAAATTTCTTTATAGCGTCCATTATAGTAGTCATCGCATGAAGAACCTTGCATCTGATTCTAGTTGCCATTAGAAAATAAAAGTATTGCTTGACACTCTCATAAAACAAGAAGTACTCTGACTACAAAATAAATCGCAGTTCACTCTGCATGGTAATTTGACAGAAAATAGCTGCCGGTACTCATTTATCCACTACCAGAGTGTGAATTTGGTCATAGCAGCATGAAATTCAAGAAAAAGAATGCCCCATCAATAATGCTATTTTATCAAGAGATAATAATACACAAGTTTTTACTTTGAACTTCAAACAAGCAACTGGACTTATTGCAAAGAAAAATTAGATGCACACATGGGATAGTTACAAGACCGCAATAGAGAAAACACGTGTGAAGTTTTCTTGTGATGAAGTAAATTGCAACATATGAAACATCAAACAGAATCTCGAGCTGACATAGAACTCCAGAAAAACAAGCTGAACTTGATCGAGCAATCACAAGGAAAACTGATATGTTAAGTACGAAAGTGCACATTCAGTTTAAGAAAATGTAACTGGCCGGAAGTTCCATCCATGAAACACTTGCATCCATCTTTGGCTTCTCTAGGAACAAATAGGGAATGATCACACAAAACGCATTGCAGGAAAGTCACTAAACAATATTTGAAGTAATTAATCTAGAGAGAGGTTGGACAAGATAACTGCAAGGGCTCACACAGTACATCCAGTTCAGTCTAACACTGTTTCTTTTCAAAACTATTTTATTAAAGATAGCTCTAAATGCTTCTGCTACAACTCTACCCATATGGTACACTACTCCAATCCAGCTGATTGTATTTTCACAGCAATAATAATGAATATATATATGTGCCTCTGCTTTAAGAAATGGTGGCGTTTTCTGTCATAGTAGTGACATGCTTACCTTCAATATTCTTGCCCTCAACTGCCCCTTCGATAGGTATGTGTAAAGTCATTATAAATACCCAAAAAAAGAGATGAAGGGCATGCCACACTAAAAAATTCTAACGGCCATAAGCCCCAAAGCTATTAGTTTTACTCGACAATGAGCCAATGACAGCTCAAAGCAAGAAAGGTATCTTATATTCGAATACATCATTAGTAGGGGACTACCATCGAGCCTGTAGAAGAATAGAGAGGGATGGTGGTAATGTTGGATGTTGTATTCACTAGTAGAAAATGAGGCTTTGGGAAGGGGGCTGGAGAGCCATTAGTCCCGGTTGGAACACCACCCGGGACCAATGCCAGGCATTGGTCCCGGTTCGACCTGCCTCCGCGCCGTGGGCCAATAGTCCCGGTTGGGCTGGGGGCATTAGTCCCGGTTTGGGCTACCAACCGGGACTAAAGCTCCGGCAGAGCATTAGTCCCGGTTGGTAGCCCTTACCGGGACTAATGCCCCCGGCCCAACCGGGACTATTGGCCCACGGCGCGGAGGCAGGTCGAACCGGGACCAATGCCGGAGCATTAGTCCCGGTTGGTAGCCCGAACCGGGACTAATAGTCCCCTGCCTATAAAGCCAGCAGCCAGCTTCTACTCCTCTATTTTTTTTCTGCTAGGAGGTGTGAGAGGTGGGTGCTAGTTTTTTTTCCTTTGCTATGCACTAGAGGTGTTCGATGAAATGCCCGAGCCACATTTCAGTTCACACAAAATGATATGAGGTGCCCGAGCCACCCTTAGGCTTTGTCCTCTCTCTTTCCTCCGATCGATCGAGGTTAATTAGCAACCTAGCTTTGTCTTTTAATTTCATCTGTAATTGATACAAATTTTGCATGTGTCGATATACGGTGGTCATTTCAGTATTGAACATGTATTTTAATTGTATTTGATAAAATTAATTATATGATATGCAGATGGATGCCCGGCGGCGATGGATGTATGGCGATCGACGCAGTTCCGATTTTCTTTCAGGCTTGCATAAATTTATCCATGTGGCTGAGACAAACAAAGAGGATGGTTTTATGCCTTGTCCATGTGTGGACTGTCGGAACGTTAAGGAGCACTCTTCCTCGAAAACCCTTCAAGGTCACCTGCTTCGGAGAGGTTTCATGCCCAGCTATAATTGTTGGACCAAGCACGGAGGAAGAGGGGTTATGATGGAAGACGATGAAGAAGAAAATGATGATGAGAACTATCGTATGTTCTCTGAAGAATACGGTGATACTGCGATGGAAGACAAAGAAGAAGAAGGAGGTGAAGAACAACGGACGCCAAATGAGCATGCTGATGGTCTTGGTCGGGTCATTTCCGATGTACAACGAGAATGCGATACAGAAAAGGAGAAGCTGAAGTTGGAGGCCATGCTAGAGGATCACAAAAAGTTGTTGTACCCAATTTGCGAAGATGGCAGCACAAAGCTCGGTACCACACTGGAATTGCTGAAATGGAAGGCAGAGACTGGTTTATCTGACAAGGGATTTGAAAAGTTACTGAAAATAATGAAGCCGAAGCTTCCAAAGGATAACGAACTGCCCGAGACTACGTACGAAGCAAAGAAGGCTATCTGCCCTCTAGGATTAGATGTGCAGAAGATACATGCATGCATCAATGACTGCATCCTTTACCGTGGTGAGGAGTACGAGAATTTGGATGCATATCTGGTATGCAATGCACTGCGATACAAGATCAGACAAGATGATCCTGGTGATGTTGAGTGCGATGACGAGCCCGTCAGGAAGAAGATTCCTGCTAAGGTTATGTGGTATGCTCCTATAATACCACGGTTGAAACGTCTGTTCAGAAACAAAGAGCATGCCAGGTTGTTGCGATGGCACAAAGAAGAGCGTAAGAAAGACGGGAAGTTGAGACACCCCGCCGATGGGTCTCAATGGAGAAAAATCGAGAGAGAGTTCCCGGACTTTGCAGGTGATGCAAGGAACTTATGGTTTGGTCTAAGTACAGATGGTATGAATCCTTTTGGGGAGCAGAGCTGCAGTCACAGCACCTGGCCCGTGACTCTATGTATCTACAACCTTCCTCCTTGGTTGTGCATGAAGCGGAAGTTCATTACGATGCCAGTTCTCATCCAAGGCCCGAAGCAACCCGGCAACGACATTGATGTGTACCTAAGGCCATTAGTTGATGAACTTTTGCAGTTGTGGGATGAGCACAAACAGATGGAATTTGACCTACGAGCGTTGCTGTTCGTAACCATCAATGATTGGCCTGCTCTTAGTAACATTTCAGGATAGTCAAACAAGGGATACAACGCATGCACGCACTGTTTAGATAAGACTAAAGGTACATATTTGAAAAAATGTAAGAAGGTCGTGTACCTGGGGTGTCGTCAATTTCTTCCAGGCAGTCACCCCGTAAGAAAGAAAGGCAAGCATTTCAATGGTGAGGCAGATCACCGGAAGAAGCCTAAGCTCCCTGATGGTGATGTTATATTTGGTATGGTCAAGGACATAGAAGTAATCTTTGGAAAGGGTCCTGGCGGTCATTCTGTTCCGAAAGAAGTCACTACCGGACACGCGCCCATGTGGAAGAAGAAATCTATATTTTGGGAGCTACCCTATTGGAAAGTCCTAGAGGTTCGGTCTTCAATCGACGTGATGCACGTGACAAAGAATATTTGCGTAAACCTGCTAGGCTTCCTCGGCGTGTATGGGAAGACAAAAGATACACCGGAAGCAAGGGAGGACCAGCAGCGTATGAAAGACCCAAACAACAAGCATACGGATAAAGGGCGTCATTACTTAAGCAGCTACGCTCTTACGAAAGCAGAGAAGGAAATATTTTTTGAGTGCCTGAGCAGTATCAAGGTCCCGGCTGGCTTCTCGTCAAATATAAAGGGAATAATAAATATGGCAGATAAAAATTCCAAACCTGAAGTCTCATGATTGCCACGTGATTATGACGCAGTTGCTTCCGATTGCATTGAGGGGGCTTTTATCGGAAAATGTTCGAGTACCCATTGTGAAGCTATGTGCATTTCTCAATGCAATATCTCAGAAGGTAATCGATCCAGAAAGTCTGACAAGGTTACAGAAGGATGTGGCCCAATGTCTTGTTAGTTTTGAGTTGGTGTTCCCCCTATCATTTTTCAATATTATGACGCATCTCCTGGTTCACCTAGTCGACGAGATTGCAATTCTCGGTCCTGTATTTCTACACAATATGTTCCCCTTCGAGAGGTTCATGGGAGTCTTGAAGAAATATGTTCATAACCGTGCTAGGCCAGAAGGAAGCATCTCCAAAGGCTATGGAACAGAGGAGGTCATTGAGTTTTGTGTTGACTTTATTCCCGACATTAAGTCGATTGGTCTTCCTGAATCGCGGCATGAGGGGAGACTTAGTGGAAAAGGCATGCTAGGAAAGAAAGCAATGATATGTAGGGACGGGCATTCTTTCACTCAAGCACACTACACAGTTCTACAAAGTTCCACCTTCGTGGCTCCGTATATCGAGGTACACATGAATAGTGTACGCTCCAAAAACCCAGGGAAGCCTGACTCCTGGATTAAACAAAAACACATGGAGACTTTCGGCAGTTGGTTGCGATTACATCTCATGAATGACACTAATGTTGGAGATCAACTCTACTTATTGGCCGCGTCACCATCTTTGACTGTATTGACTTTCCAAGGGTACGAGATAAATGGGAATACATTTTACACGATTACCCAAGATAAAAAGAGTACCAACCAAAACAGTGGTATTCGCTTTGATGCAACAGACGAGAATGGACAAAAGGACACATACTATGGTTACATAGAGGAGATATGGGAACTTGACTATGGACCTACTTTTAAGGTCCCTTTGTTTCGCTGCAGTTGGGTCAACATGAATGGAGAAGGGGTAAAGGTAGACCAGCTGTACGGAATGACAACAGTGGATCTCAAGAATCTTGCGTACAGAGACGAACCATTCGTCCTAGCCAATGATGTGGCTCAGGTTTTCTATGTGAAGGACATGAGCTCCAGACCGAAAAAAAGAAAAGATAAGTAAACAAATACAGCACACGATAAGCCAAAGCGTCACATAGTTCTTTCAGGAAAAAGAAACATCGCGGGAGTCAAGGACAAGACAGACATGTCAGTAGACTATAATAAGTTTGATGAAATTCCGCCATTCACAGTGAAAACTGACCCAAGCATCCCATTAAATAATGAAGAAACTCCATGGTTAAGGCCGAAGAAGCGATCATGATCTAAGTATGAGTGTAATAGTATATAAAACAATTTATGTATGAGTGTTCTCAAAACCTTTTTATGTATGAGTGTTGACAAAAACTGGTGAGAAGTTCGTGTACAAAACACACGGTATCACCTGCATACAAACCGTATTCAGTCGATTAACTGAAGGATTTCTAGATAGAACAAAACACACGGTATCACCTACATACAACCCTACTGTGGCTAGAGAGTGCCCGCATATCAAATGCACCGTAGGGCGTATGCAGGTGAAACCTTTTGATTTGTATTCGGTCGATGAACTGAATGATCAGAGCGCCTTGCCGCTGCTTGGATTCAACCTCCTCGGCAATTCATCATTGTGTCACCCTAATCCAGTGGTTGGATTCAACCTACCCGAGGGCTTGTGTTAGGGAACATGCCAGCGGGTAGGCTAAATCAACCATTGGGTTCGGTGGCAAAGGTAGACGCTCGTTGTGTGCCGTTTCGCTGCAGGGACGTCGCTATTTATAGGCGATTAGAAGGTGTACCTGTGGATGAGGTGGGAGTGCAGATCCAACAGCTCACAAGCGCTCTAAAGAAACACACCCCTGATCCAACGGCTCACAAGCGCTTGAAAGAAACACACGATCCTTGTGCTTCTTTAGTCCCGGTTGGTAACACGAACCGGTACTAAAGGCCCTGATCCAACAGCTCACAAGCGCTCGAAGGAAACACACGATCCGTGTGCTTCTGATCCAACGGCTCACAAGCGCTGTAAAGAAACACACCCCTGATCCAACGGCTCACAAGCGCTTGAAAGAAACACACGATCCGTATGCTTCTTTAGTCCCGGTTGGTAACACGAACCGGTACTAAAGGCCCTGATCCAACAGCTCACAAGCGCTCGAAGAAAACACACGATCCGTGTGCTTCTGATCCAACGGCTCACAAGCGCTCTAAAGAAATACACCCCTGATCCAACGGCTCACAAGCGCTTGAAAGAAATACACGATCCGTGTGCTTCTTTAGTCCCGGTTGGTAACACGAACCGGTACTAAAGGCCCTGATCACATATATATGTAGGCTTGGGCGCCATTGCTATATCACATCTAAACTCTTCCATGGCTTCCACCGTACTAAGCTACCGTCAGGCGGAGGAGCTTTCCGCCTTGAACTACCCCTGCCCGCCCGGCTACTGCGTCCCCGCTGGCTGGATGCTGAGCGCCGGAGGAGTGCCGGTCCCTCCTGTCCCTCATGGTGTGGCGCGTCGGGCGGCCATCACGAACCACTACTACCTCAAGCTCACGCCGGAGCAGCGGATGGATCCCCGCTGGCATCCCGACTACCGCCCGACTTGGGACGCCTTCTTCATCAATCGGCGTGAGAGGGCGCTCGCTAGGTACGAGGGGGACGGCCCGCCTCCTTCGGACTTCAACGAGGCCGGCCGTCAGCTGTGGTGGGCTGGCCGAACTCTCCAGGGCGTTATGAACTACATCACGGCCGGCGATAACCCCCGCCTGCGCTACCCTCAGATCCAGTCCAGGCGTGCTCACCCGTCGAGGTGGGAGCCACGAGCGCCGTCCGACGACAGCGACGACGACGATGATTACGAGGACGAGTATTATAGGCCTAGGCAGGAGTATGACTAGGATTGTTAGGACAAATTATCCAGTTATGTCATTCCGTATAAATGATTTGTATTCGGTCGATGAACTAGTTATTATCAAATGATCCACTGTGAGGGTTTCTTCAGAGGGTTACTTCTTACGTGAGCTATGACCCTGTGAGGGTTTCTTCCGAGTGTTCCTTCTTATGTGAGCTATAGATTATATTTTTTGAAAAAAATTGATATATTATTTGTATTTTTCTGATAAACAGATCAAAAGATATTAAATTTATAAGTTTAACTAATGTCTTAATGAATTTATAAGTTTATTACAATTTTTTAAAACTTAATCTCAAACAAAGTTGAATTTGATATAAATATATAGATTACATTTTTTGAACAATTTGATATATTATTTGTATTTTCTGATAAACAGATCAAAAGATATTAAATTTATAAGTTTAACTAATGTCTTAATGAATTTATAAGTTTATTACAATTTTTTAAAACTTAATCTCAAACAAAGTTGAATTTGATATAAATATATAGATTACAATTTTTTTGAACAATTTGATATATTATTTGTATTTTTCTGATAAACAGATCAAAAGATATTAAATTTATAAGTTTAACTAATGTCTTAATGAATTTATAAGTTTATTACAATTTTTTAAAACTTAATCTCAAACAAAGTTGAATTTGATATAAATATATAGATTACATTTTTTTGAACAATTTGATATATTATTTGTATTTTTCTGATAAACAGATCAAAAGATATTAAATTTATAAGTTTAACTAATGTCTTAATGAATTTATAAGTTTATTAAAAATTTTTAAAACTTAATCTCAAACAAAGTTGAATTTGATATAAGTATATAGATTATATTTTTTTGAACAATTTGATATATTAATTGTATTTTTCTGATAAACAGGTTAAAAGATATTAAATTTATAAGTTTATTGCATTTTTAACTCTTTATTAAAAAAAAACCTTTAGTCCCGGTTGGAACCACAAACCGGACCTAAAGGTATTTTGGCGCGCGCCTTTTCGGTGCCGCCGAAAATTGCCTTTAGGTCCGGTTGGAGGCCCCAACCGGGACTAAAGGGTTGGCCTTTAGTCCCGGTTGGTGCCACCAACCGGACCTAAAGACCCTTTGGTCCCGGTTGGTGGCACCAACCGGACCTAAAGGTCTGCCTCCTTTAAATCTGGCCGGCCTCTTCTTCTTCCCCCAACTCCTCTCATTTTCGACTAAGGACCAGCGCGTAGGAACCGACGCCGACGCCGTCAGGCTGCCCAAATCCGCCGCCGGCCTCCACACGTCGCCGCCCTCCGCCGCGCCTCCTCCCCCGGCCGCTTCTCCTCCTCCGGCCTCGCCTCCACCGCGCGCCCGGACTACTCCGGCCGGCCGCCACCACCACCGCCCTCGCCGTTCGCCGTTCGCGCCGTCCGCTTGCCGTCCTCCGTCGGGCCGTAGCCGTCTTCCCCGTCACCGCGCGTCGTCGTCCGGCCTCCACGCGCCGCCGTCGGCCTCCACACGCCGCCGTCGGGCCGACCTCCTCCACGCACCGCCCTCGCCGCTTGCCGGCCGCCGCCGTCCTCCTCATTTTCCCCGGCCGATCGGCCCCCCTCGCCGGCCGCCGCGTCATCCTCCTGTTTGCCGGCCGCCGTCCTCCTCCTTTTCGGCCGCCGTCCTCGATCGTCCTCGCCGGCCCTCCTCCTCTTCTTCTCCTGGTAATTCCTCTCCTCCTCACATTTTTTTTGTTAGCTAAATTTGTTAGCTAAATTGGTTAGCTTTAGGTAAATTTGTTAGCTTTAGGTAATTTTGTTAGCTAAATTAGTTAGCTTTAGGTAAATTTGTTAGCTTTTGGTAAATTGGTTAGCTTTAGGTAAATTGGTTAGCTTTAGATAAATTTGTTAGCTTAGGTAAATTTGTTAGAATTTTTAAATTTTAGTTAGAATTTTTTGAAAATTTTAGAATATTAGAACTTTTAGTTAGATTTTTAGTTATAATTTTAGTTACAATGATAGAATTTTAGTTAGAATGTTAGAATTTTAGTTATATTTTTTTTAGAAAAAATTAGAATGTTAGAACTTTTAGTTAGAATTTTTAATAATAATTTTTAATTAGAAAAATTTAGAATGTTAGAAATTTTAGTATTACTAAAAATTGGTTGATCTATGTTGTTAATAAAAATTGCAATAATTTAGGACTTGTTAAAATTATAGAATTAACATATTTGTTAAAAAATATATTGTATTATATTAGTCTCTTATATTTGTGTAATAGAAATATTGTATCAATTTTGTATTAGCTTATATTGTATTTATTAGTCTCTTATATTTGTGTAATAGAAATATTGTATCAATTTTGTATTAGCTTATATTGTATTTATTAGTCTCTTATATTTTATTAGAGAGGGAACTTGTATGAAACTTGGATCAATTTTGTATTAGCTTATATTGTATTATATTAGTCTCTTATATTGTATTAGTCCAACATTGTATGTTCAAGTGATATATATCACGACGACGCTTAGAAACAACGGGCGCAGCAACGCGCGCCTTTCTTTTAGTACCATTTTGCAGCAACACGACAGAGACAGCTCCGAAAATAACCTTCGCATTTTGCAGAAACCATGGATCCAGTCGGTAGAGATGAAAATGACGAACATATCCTCGAGGATATGATCCGCGGCGACGATGTCGCAACTCAATTCCTGAACGAGTCCGGTGAGGGGGATGAGTCTCCCAACCAAGGTGACGGCGGCCCCGACGCCTGGGAAGAGGCCGTACTCGGTGACTCCGATGAGGGGGAAGCCGACAAGGCAGAAGCCGGCGGCTCGGGTGCCACATTGATCAACACAAACTCCGGAGAGGTGCATATATATATATTTATATTAATTAATTTAGCCTCCGTTGTCTATATACACATATTAACGGTCTTTCTTCTTTTAGCCCTCCGGATCGAGCAAATCCACTGCGAGGATGAAACAAGGACCAACCAGAAAGTTGGAGGACAATGTCCGGTACAGGATCGAGGCGGTTGCTGTAGACGGCGAACCCATTGCTCCAACAGATGTCAAACAAAAGTTTGTGAAGCAATGCGGTGTCGTTGTTAGGGACTTCGTCCCGATCACCATCCAAGAATGGAATAAGCCAAAGGATCGTGATCTTACCTGGCTCGGCGACGAAGGCAAAAAACACATTTTTCAAAAGGTCATGCATAATTTCACCTTGCCGCGGCCAGATGTGGATCCAGAGCAGGGGGAGCCATTTGAGGAGCAGATGGATAAACTTAAAAAAGATCTAGTAGATAAAGTCAAGGCGTGGGCTCCTAAGAAGATGCCCGAGCTATTTAACAAATATAAGAAGAGATTGTACACCGATGTGTTGAAAGGAAAAACTCCGGATTTCGATCGAGGGTACGAGAAGATAAGAGACTATTGGGATGAATTTGTAGCGTACAAGAAATCGGAGCCAGCTCTGGCAAAGTCTGAAATAAATAAGGCAAATGCTGCTAAGAAGAAGTACCACCATAATATGGGGCCCGGTGGCTACGCCCGTTCCATGCCTAAGTGGGACAAAATGGAGAAGGACCTGCTGGATCAAGGGATTGTACCAGAGCCTATTAGAGATGGATGGATCGAGCGGTCCCGAAATTGGTTCTACGGGCATGGGGGCACACTGAACGCTTCTACCGGGGACTGCATATATAACAAAAGACACAAGGATAATCCTGAACTACCCATCGATGACATTAGAAAAGCAGTAAAGGATGTTGAAGAGGGACGGTTCCGTCCCGATAGAGAGAATGACGAGCTTGCACGCGCCCTTGGGAATAAAGAACATGATGGACGAACACGAGGCACCCCAGGCTCCAAGCCGTGGGCACATGGGTTTCCCGTGGAACAAAAAATATGGCCCGACAGAAGTCATATGAGGAGAAAGGTAAGGGAGCAACAGGAAGAAGCCGAGAAGGCAGACCGGCTCCGCGCGCTAGAAGAAGGGTACAAGCGGCAGCAGGAGCAAATCGACCGACTTAGCCAGCAAGGCACTCTCGCCCTATCTCAGCAGCACGTCGATGCTACCGCCCCATCAAATCGGAGAAGCAGCGTGGCTTCGAGCAGGCTCGTTCATGATGATGATCCTCTTCGTCGCTACCCAGTGGATGATATCACGGAGACCGCAACTTGTGAGCTACATGTGAAAGTGATGAACATAAGCATGAAGGTGGCGGTCGGCTATGCCGTACCTATTGGACCTACACCAACTTTCCATTGCTCCCCTGTTCCTCTTGGCTACGCTATTGTCGGAGTGGATGAAGTTTTTAAAGGATTTGAGGAGCTGAAGCTGGATCACCCCGCAGGTGAAGATGGGGAGATCGTTGAACTTGGAGAAGCCAGAAAAAACACCATTCTATGGCAAAAGGAATTAATCGTGCTTCCAAGGCCATCGACTCCTCAGAGTAGCGATGCAGCGCAACACTCTCCAGCGCAACAGTCTTCTCCGCCGTCGCCGCCTCAGGCGCCGTCTCCGCAGCCTCAGTCTCCAGCGCGTGAGTCTCCGCCGCCTCAGTCTCCAGCGCGGCCGTCTCCGCCGTCTCAGTCTCCGCCGCGTGAGTCTCCACCACCTCAGTCTCCGGTGCGTTCGGGTAGGTTGGGGTAAGATAAGAACCGATCACCGAAACGTACGTTATCACCCCTACCAAAAATACCTCACAAGAATATGGTCAAGAGACCTTACGACCGTACACCGGAGGAAAACGCGGTGTACGCAGAAGCCGAAAAGGTCGCGTGGTTTGCTAAGTTGAAGGAGAAACCGAAAAAGTTTCCCGACACCCCAGAAGAGCATGCCAAAGTCGTAGCAATGCTGAAAAATATGCAGCAACCCCCGCCAGCGGAAGAACCAGACTACGAACGCTCTATTCATAAGGCGACGAAACGGAAAGCAGAAAGATCAGTTCCCCAGCTCGGAACACAGAAAAAACAATCAGTTGCCCCGCTCAAAGTGGTCTCCAATACCGAGGCGGGGTCGAGCAGAGTACGGCCCGTTGTTCCGATCGACGACAAGTCTTGTACACCTGAGATTGTTGCCATGTTCGGAGAAGCAGCCGCTGCTCAGGGCTTGACTATTCATCAGTACTTAGACCGAATAGATTATCAAAAAGTTGCAGACTACACATACAAGCACGGGCGTCCTCTCGTCAAACCTGAGTTGGTCAAAGATCTACCAACAAAAATGCGAAGATTGCATAATTGGTACATGCCAGCCTCAAAGAGAGGGGGGGATTGCCTCTACATTAAATATGATAACAAGGCTTTCGGGTCTGGAAATGGAGTGACAATGATTCAATTTTCTGAATTATTTCAGTTGTTCCAACAAAAAGCCCTCGACAAAGCTATCATCAGTGCCTATTGTCTGTAAATATTATTTCTGTAATTAATTTTCTTGCTAGCTCACCTCGTTCATTGTATTTTATAATCTTACTCATCACTATATTAATTATGCAGAATGAAGATTCTCCAATGCAGAAGAGGACAAATCTATGACATTGGGTTCATTGACCCAAATGTCGTTCATGAAAAAGTTCTCGTTGATCGTCAGTACCAAGATACAGAGAACAACTTGGTAAATGCATTCTTGTTTAACGAAACCAAAAGAGAGATACTATTTCCATACAACTTCGAGTAAGTGTTACTGTCTTGTACACATTATTCTATTTCGCTTAATTTCTCGATGTTAAATGTATAATTGATAACTTATGCATGCGCAGCTTCCACTTTATTCTGCTAATCATTGTGCTGGACAAAGGAACAGTACAAGCCATGGACTCGAGACGTCATCCCCTTGAGCACTGGGAGAGCATGCAGATATGCCTCCAGAGGTAATTTCAATCATTATGTCAGTATATCGATAGCAATTAATTAATATATAAGTCCTTTATTCATTTTCTTTGCCGGGCAGGGCTTGGAAACGATTCACTAAAGCCGCCAAGGATAGGGGTGCTTGGGCAGAGAAGCTTGACTTTAAAAGATTAGATGTAAGTACTACTAGCTATATCCGTGCATCATCTCTTTGATTCTAGTTTCAATACCATTACAATTCTTGATTTTTATTTTCATTGAACTTTGTTCCTGTAAAGTGCTTGGAGCAGCCAGAGGGGACAAATTTATGTGGATACTACGTCTGCGAGTTCATTCGTCAGACGTGTTGTGAGAAGGTCAGAATTTTAAAACAACTTGAAGTGAGTATGCAATATTCACAATTTTTGTTTATTGCCATCAATTTTGTTTAGTTTCATTCATATATATTGACCACTTTTTTAATTAGATCGAACGGTTGCGAGACGGCCTTCTACCAATGGATCGTGTACGAGCAATCCAGGAAGAAATTGCCGGATTCATAGATGCAGAGGTCCTAAATAAGAATGGAGAATACTATACTGATTCTAATGCATATTGATGTGTTTATATTACATCAATTAGAAGATGATGTGTTTATATTACAAGGTGATCGAGTGTAAAAAAGATGTGATGACGATCGTGTGTGTAATATATTTGGGACGATGATGTTTAATATATAGTGGTTCCCCATATTGATTCTACATTTTGGTATTTTAATTTCATTTTTTTACATAATCAAATAGGTCTTACTTTTCTGAACATTTTGGTATTTTATTCATATTTTTATGAATTACAGAATAAGCATTATTGATTCTACAAAATTAAACCTTTTTCTGGAATTTGTGAAAAAAAAAATCGGCCAATAGTCCCGGTTCATATTACGAACCGGGACTAAAGCCCCTGGGCCCGACGGCAGCGGAGGGGCCACGTGACGGCCAATAGTCCCGGTTCGTAATACGAACCGGGACTAAAGCTCCGCGGGCCCGACGGCAGCGGAGGGGCCACGTGACGCCGGCATTAGTCCCGGTTGGAGTCCCAACCGGGACTAGCTTTAGTCCCGGATTGCTAGTCCCGGTTGGGGAACCGGGACTAAAGGCTCTCTCCAACCGGGACTATTGACCTTTTTTCTACTAGTGATTGAGCCTCATGGGCGAGTATATATAGTGGTACAAGCCTTGGAGGCCAAGAAGGCTCTCCTAGAGATAAGGTAGGTTTAGATTACAAATCCTAGACTACCAAATACTAGTACACGTAATATATCTCCAACATCCCCCCGCAGTCGTAGCGGTAGCGTCGTGAACAACTGGAGCATCGCGGACGGTCAGACTGGAGAGTCGAAGTAGAACCAGTGTGCTGACATCCCCCCGCAGTAGGAGCGGGAACGTCGTGGACGGTGTCACAGCACGGTAGCTTGGACATGTGGAGGATGCTGGTGAGACTCAGGCGAGGTGGTAGCCCTTTGTGCCGATGTCAAGGTAGCCGAGAGCGTGGGTGCTGCAACCTTGGTCGAGGGAGCCGCGGGAGGGGTCGCCGTGGTCGATGTCGTGGTCGGGTGCCGGTGTCGATGTAGCCGCAGGCGAGGTGGTGTGTGAGGAGAATGAGGGAGACGCGCCGAGGCAGTCGTGGAGGTGGTCGATGCTGAAGTCGATGCAGTCTGAGCCATCGAAGACGAGGTGCAGCCCTAGTTTTGCTCGAACCAGGCACACGTCGGGGACGAAGGCACGTGCCGGTATTGCCAGTACCGGGCGTGCGGGGGCAGGGACCAGTACAAAGTGCGCGCCATGTCGGAGTAGACTAGCAGAGGAGGTCTCGACGACGGTTGTCAGAGTAGAGAAGCATGTGTCGTAGTCGGGGAAGATGCGAGGACGCTGGCGGCGAAGCTGTAGTGGATGAAGACGTAGAAGGCGGTGAACCCAACGGTGACCCGGGGTGGTCATGCTGGACGCCTAGGCGGGGTTGTGGTGGTCGGCGAGCCCAGCGGCGACCGGGAGTGGTCGGCGAACCCAGCGGCGACCTGAGGTGGACGCACGGTGGCAGTACTCGAAGTAGGCGAGGAAGAACCCGACGGCATGACGAAGACCATGCGCGGACGGTGTCGATGCAGACGGGGTCGACGGGGACGGTGTCGATGCGGATGGGGTCAACACGGAGACGGCGAAGTAGACTGTGTGCGGCGACGCCACGACCCAAGGTGCGGCGTAGCTGCAGGGCGCGAGTCGGGGCAGCGGCGGGAGGCCACCGGCGTGTACACGCCTGTGAGGGCGCGTTGGCAGCCAGTAGCGCGGACCAAGGGCGGCGGCGCTGCGGACCGAAGGGGCGATGCAGCGGCAACCCGATGCTCGATCGGTGGTAGGCGCGTGCTCGGGGACGTACTTGGCACAGACGTGCGCGCGATCGGTTGATCAGACCGACAGCGGCGGAACAAGCGCCATGGCGGAGACGACGCGCAGATCGGAGTCGATGGCAGCGTTAGCGGTGAAGTCCCGGGCGATGACGACGAAGACGACCCGAGGGGGACGGCCGCGTCAGCCTCCCGAGGAAGGTGCGGCAGCCGGCCGCGGTGCGCGGCAGCCTGCCGTGAGGCCGCGACGGCCTACCGAGGCACGCACGGCGGCAGACGTGGCAGGCGCACGGGCGCGGTGTAGATCGTCGATGCCGATGGTCGGAGTAGAGGCGCGGCGATGATGACGGCGGTGGGCGACTCAATCCGATTTAAGATCGGTAAACCAAAAAAGAAAACCGATCAAGAGATCGGAAAAAAAAGACTTACAGGGCAGCCGATCACGGATCGGCGGACGAACCCTGCGTATGGGTTGCACAGCCCCCGGCGGAGATCATGGAGATCGATCCCCCTGGGGGTGGCGCGGTGGAAGCGTGCGGCGGTGGATAGGTCAAGGATCGTGCCGCTCTGATACCATGTAGAAGGATAGAGAGGGATGGCGGTAATGTTGGATGTTGTATTGAGCCTCATGGGCGAGTATATATAGTGGTACAAGCCTTGGAGGCCAAGAAGGCTCTCCTAGAGATAAGGTAGGTTTAGATTACAAATCCTAGACTACCAAATACTAGTACACGTAATATATCTCTAACAGAGCCATAACTTACCGGTATGAAAACCCAATAACTGCAATTTGTAAAACTGAAACGGATAGAACTGATATTCTACTTAACTAATATACAGTACATGTAGGTGTTTCAAAATGACTGTACCTTTTATGTTTATCCATAAGCCCCACTGGTGACAGTCCAGCAGCAATGCTGGACGAAGTGCATGGGATAATGCCAAAAAAGTGTGTAGCGGCACAACACTATCGAATAGCAGCAATAAATATTTCGTTAGCATATCTGAAATTATGTCTGTGATAATAAAAACAAAGAATAACCAAATGATGTAGTTCTGAACTTCTGATTATCAGTTCATTCACAAGTCTGACATAAATGCAATATAATTGAATTCGTAAATAGAAAACCAAGAAAATCAGCTAAAATACACAAAGAACCCTAGCCAAGACGAGTTTGGTTCAGAAGAGCTCAGGCCCGAAGTACTGATGGGAATCGCGGTGAAAAACAATAAATTTTTTCTCTAGCGCTATCCCGATTTTGCCCAAAATCTATCTACTAGCTAGCTAGCTAGTAATTGCGTAACGATTAATGGAAGGTGCTACGGTGACATACCTTATGTGAAGAGCGAAGCAAAGCGGAACGTTCATCGGAACGTGGTTGATGTAGTCGATCAGCTTGCGACCTCAAGGTCCGACCATCTCGAAGCTCGATGATGAACTTGATGTTGACGAAGACGGCACGACAACAAGTGCCTCAAGTGTGACACCTCGAAGGTTTCGCACACATACGGTGGAAGACGACTTCTTCCTCTTCCCCGATCCAGCGGAGTTGCGGAAGTAGATTTGCCGGATTCGGAGTTCCAGCAGCACCACGGCGTGCAGCTGCGAAGATGGATCTCAGACGGTCGAGGCACCTAACAAGGGGCACCCGCACGAAGGAGAGAGGGGGAAGAGAGGCGCAGGGGGAGAGGAGAGGGCTCCAACAGGGAGCTCTCCTTTTCCTGAGAGGGATTGGTGTGTCCTCTCTCCCTGGGGGGGGCTCTCTTTATATAGGGGGTGAGGGGGCAACCCTTGCCCCCTCCTCCAAGATGAAGGGGGGCGGCTGGGCCAAGGGAGGGAGGTCGGTTGGGCCAACCCTAGCCCACATGGGCCGGCGGCTAGGGGAAGGGGGAGCCGACTTGGCCCCCAAAAATCCAACCCTAAGCGCATTTCAGCAATGCGCTTTCCCACATGGGCCCCAAATCTGATATTTGGCCCATTAGGAAATTGCTGCCCCACATGTCCTTTAAATAAATACCTTTAATAATTAATATTAATTCATAATTAATACTCCCTCCGTTCCATAATATAAGATGTTTTAGACCTTTTCCACATTCGTATTTGTACCACATGTATTTAGACATGTTTTAGTGTATGTGTTCACACACTTTCCATTCTTTTAGTCCGAATCTAGACAACATGTGAAACATCTAAAACATCTTATATTGTGGAACGGAGGGAGTATATATTACTATATATTGATTTCCCGCTGCTCCGGAACTCCTTTCGGAACAATTTGAACTTCCTTCGAACACCCTCAGAGCCTTTTCCGATTCTCCTATCTTTCCATCTTAATAACACCGAAGTCACCGCCACAAATCTCACATGTCGTAGACCCCTTAAGTATGTTACCCTAACGGTCCGTGAACCACTCAAGTTAGAAGGACGACTAGCGATCCCATCAATGATTGTGTTGCGCCTGGATGCGGGCACCAATCCTCAAGAGTTCGACGAAGATCTTTTTGTCGGTGAACCGTAAACGTCAAGTTCTATCCCTTTGCCATTTGCGATACCTGTTTCATCCAAGATTCGATCACCAGTATCATATACCTAGTTCAATCTTGTTACCGATAAAACCTTTCAACTCGTCCCCGTAATATTTCATCCTTATGATCAAATCATATGTTGCAACACTATGATGAAATCTTACCGAGTGGGCCCTGAGTATCTCTCCGTCACTAGGAGTAGACAAATCCTGATCTCGATCCTTCGCCTCAGCCCATCACTTCGGAATACCCAAGACACACCTTTATGACCACCCTTTTACGGTGTGGCGGTTGATGAACTCAAAGCATTCCTAGGCGACAACGATTCTAAAAGGACCTCACAGTCTAAGGACTAGAAACTCACATCTCCTTTTATCACATTGATGAACTTTGTGACTTGATCACAATGTAATACCTTTAGGTTGGGTAAGTTCATTATTTCATCACCTATGAAATAATCTCATCGTCAAGTGTTTGCCCATGATCAGGAAACCTTGATCATCTCGAGTCCGATGAACTAGTGATCTAGAGAATCACCTGGAACGGGGTTTGTTCATATATAACACACGTGCATTAAACGTTTCCTCTTAATGCAGTTATAGCATGATATTTGAACCTATCATAAACTTAATGAAATATGTCAAAACAATATCAAATATTATTTGCTCTAGGGCATATTTCCTTCAGTCTCCCACTTGCACTAGAGTCCAATAATCCAGTTCACATTTTCAAGGATCATAATATCATATCTCCATATGTATTATTAATCATGCATGCTAGCAAGATAGGAAGTCTCTCACGGTCTGGAATTGTTCAGACCCGTGTCATCTTTTGCAAACTCAATGTCATCTGTTTTGACATCACCACATCATCCAATGATGTTTTGTTTGAAGTATTAAGAACTTGGGGTTCTTAGAAAAATACTTTGTTTCCTTCAATACCATGACGCTCTGCTAAGTCACTTAGGACAGTCGCATAGCCATGTGCACCAGGAAATATTACTCTAATATTTTATAGGATAATTTCCTAACCATTCTTTCATACTTACTATTTCTGAAATAGCCACCGCTAACGTTTGTGGTTATTAATCGACAGATGCATATCATGCACTTCGATACCTGTCAATTGCTTTTACTAGTTTATTGCCAAGAGGAATTCCTGTCTATTCATAGAATAGTCCTTACATTGTAACTCCTTACAATTAAGTCCACATATTCCTAGACTTTGGAATATTTATCCTTAGTTCTCCTAGAACTTCCAGGATATCCTTAATTCCCGTTCTTCAACAATTCGACCAGGAATTGTATCCAAACTCCGTTCTTTATCCAAGAACTTGGGTACATTCTTTGTCAAATATATACAACATGGTTTTATGCAGAACCTATGACTTGGGCATAGTTCAATATATCACCATTATATATATTTACCAAACTTACAGTTTGAATTAATTCCCAGGGATTACAAGCAAGAAACACCTTTCAAAGCTTGTCTTTTTCTGAACTCTTTCAGATCTAATCCAGGGATTAATTTTGACTCTCAATGCTATTAAACAATACTATTCCTTAAACCTAAGGTTCAATGTTTAATACTATCTAACTTCATTATAAATCTATTTATTTATTGGCATTCTACTATTCACCATATGTCTACACATATGCTAATAAGCTCCCACTCAAATATGACATCATATATGAGTCTTTAAATAGCTCCCACTTAAATTATATATCCTTACATATAATTTCCTTGGAATACTACTTAGCTCCCACTTAGTTTCATAACTAAGGCCTTTCTTGACTATTTTGAACTTCTTTAGAAATCTTCTGATCAACTTATCAGATCAAGAATTTTATGAGATGCTAGACATCCACAAGTTTCATTAAACCTTTTGGATTCGTATAGCAAAACACCCCGAATGTTTTCAAGACATGCCATTTTGTCAATCCACTGTATTTGACAAATCATGCTCTTCCATCCTTCTTTTCAATCACACTTTATTCTAAGCAATTCGTCAATTACTTTGAATATACAAACAACTCCTTGTTCGATGAGACACAAGTACAATTACTTCTTTCTCTCAAATATAATTCATTAAGGGGTTTTATGACATTAAGTCATCTCTCATTTTCCATTTAGGTCCATCACGATCTTTTTGTATTTAGTAGGTCAATCTCTTGTTACAATAACAATTCCTACTTTCATCTTATAGTAAAATTCATGACTGAAATTTCAATGATCATTATCATTTTAATTCCATCACTATTAACAAAGTCACGCTTCCGGAACATCTTCCGTTGCGCATTTCTGATTTACAAGATAAAGTCATCACATATTAGGATTTGTGCCGCTCTGATACCATGTAGAAGGATAGAGAGGGACGGCGGTAATGTTGGATGTTGTATTGAGCCTCATGGGCGAGTATATATAGTGGTACAAGCCTTGGAGGCCAAGAAGGCTCTCCTAGAGATAAGGTAGGTTTAGATTACAAATCCTAGACTACCAAATACTAGTACACGTAATATATCTCTAACAGAGCCATAACTTACCGGTATGAAAACCCAATAACTGCAATTTGTAAAACTGAAACGGATAGAACTGATATTCTACTTAACTAATATACAGTACATGTAGGTGTTTCAAAATGACTGTACCTTTTATGTTTATCCATAAGCCCCACTGGTGACAGTCCAGCAGCAATGCTGGACGAAGTGCATGGGATAATGCCAAAAAAGTGTGTAGCGGCACAACACTATCGAATAGAAGAAATAAATATTTCGTTAGCATATCTGAAATTATGTCTGTGATAATAAAAACAAAGAATAACCAAATGATGTAGTTCTGAACTTCTGATTATCAGTTCATTCACAAGTCTGACATAAATGCAATATAATTGAATTCGTAAATAGAAAACCAAGAAAATCAGCTAAAATACACAAAGAACCCTAGCCAAGACGAGTTTGGTTCAGAAGAGCTCAGGCCCGAAGTACTGATGGGAATCGCGGTGAAAAACAATAAATTTTTTCTCTAGCGCTATCCCGATTTTGCCCAAAATCTATCTACTAGCTAGTAATTGCGTAACGATTAATGGAAGGTGCTACGGTGACATACCTTATGTGAAGAGCGAAGCAAAGCGGAACGTTCATCGGAACGTGGTTGATGTAGTCGATCAGCTTGCGACCTCAAGGTCCGACCATCTCGAAGCTCGATGATGAACTTGATGTTGACGAAGACGGCACGACAACAAGTGCCTCAAGTGTGACACCTCGAAGGTTTCGCACACATACGGTGGAAGACGACTTCTTCCTCTTCCCCGATGCAGCGGAGTTGCGGAAGTAGATTTGCCGGATTCGGAGTTCCAGCAGCACCACGGCGTGCAGCTGCGAAGATGGATCTCAGACGGTCGAGGCACCTAACAAGGGGCACCCGCACGAAGGAGAGAGGGGGAAGAGAGGCGCAGGGGGAGAGGAGAGGGCTCCAACAGGGAGCTCTCCTTTTCCTGAGAGGGATTGGTGTGTCCTCTCTCCCTGGGGGGGCTCTCTTTATATAGGGGTGAGGGGGCAGCCCTTGCCCCCTCCTCCAAGATGAAGGGGGGGCGGCTGGGCCAAGGGAGGGAGGTCGGTTGGGCCAACCCTAGCCCACATGGGCCGGCGGCTAGGGGAAGGGGGAGCCGACTTGGCCCCCAAAAATCCAACCCTAAGCGCATTTCAGCAATGCGCTTTCCCACATGGGCCCCAAATCTGATATTTGGCCCATTAGGAAATTGCTGCCCCACATGGCCTTTAAATAAATACCTTTAATAATTAATATTAATTCATAATTAATACTCCCTCCGTTCCATAATATAAGATGTTTTAGACCTTTTCCACATTCGTATTTGTACCACATGTATTTAGACATGTTTTAGTGTATGTGTTCACACACTTTCCATTCTTTTAGTCCGAATCTAGACAACATGTGAAACATCTAAAACATCTTATATTGTGGAACGGAGGGAGTATATATTACTATATATTGATTTCCCGCTGCTCCGGAACTCCTTTCGGAACAATTTGAACTTCCTTCGAACACCCTCAGAACCTTTTCCGATTCTCCTATCTTTCCATCTTAATAACACCGAAGTCACCGCCACAAATCTCACATGTCGTAGACCCCTTAAGTATGTTACCCTAACGGTCCGTGAACCACTCAAGTTAGAAGGACGACTAGCGATCCCATCAATGATTGTGTTGCGCCTGGATGCGGGCACCAATCCTCAAGAGTTCGACGAAGATCTTTTTGTCGGTGAACCGTAAACGTCAAGTTCTATCCCTTTGCCATTTGCGATACCTGTTTCATCCAAGATTCGATCACCAGTATCATATACCTAGTTCAATCTTGTTACCGATAAAACCTTTCAACTCGTTCCCGTAATATTTCATCCTTATGATCAAATCATATGTTGCAACACTATGATGAAATCTTACCGAGTGGGCCCTGAGTATCTCTCCGTCACTAGGAGTAGACAAATCCTGATCTCGATCCTTCGCCTCAGCCCATCACTTCGGAATACCCAAGACACACCTTTATGACCACCCTTTTACGGTGTGGCGGTTGATGAACTCAAAGCATTCCTAGGTGACAACGATTCTAAAAGGACCTCACAGTCTAAGGACTAGAAACTCACATCTCCTTTTATCACATTGATGAACTTTGTGACTTGATCACAACGCAATACCTTTAGGTTGGGTAAGTTCATTATTTCATCACCCATGAAACAATCTCATCGTCAAGTGTTTGCCCATGATCAGGAAACCTTGATCATCTCGAGTCCGATGAACTAATGATCTAGAGAATCACCAGGAACGGGGTTTGTTCATATATATCACACGTGCATTAAACATTTCCTCTTAATGCAGTTATAGCATGATATTTGAACCTATCATAAACTTAATGAAATATGTCAAAACAATATCAAATATTATTTGCTCTAGGGCATATTTCCTTCAGTCTCCCACTTGCACTAGAGTCCAATAATCCAGTTCGCATTTTCAAGGATCATAATATCATATCTCCATATGTATTATTAATCATGCAAGCTAGCAAGAGAGGAAGTCTCTCACGGTCTGGAATTGTACAGATCCGTGTCATCTTTTGCAAACTCAATGTCACCTGTTTTGACATCACCACATCATCCAATGATGTTTTGTTTGAAGTATTAAGAACTTGGGGTTCTTAGAGAAATACTTTGTTTCCTTCAATACCATGACGCTCTGCTAAGTCACTTAGGACAGTCGCATAGCCATGTGCACCAGGAAATATTACTCTAATATTTTATAGGATAATTTCCTAACCATTCTTTCATACTTACTATTTCTGAAATAGCCACCGCTAACGTTTGTGGTTATTAATCGACAGATGCATATCATGCACTTCGATACCTGTCAATTGCTTTTACTAGTTTATTGCCAAGAGGAATTCCTGTCTATTCATAGAATAGTCCTTACATTGTAACTCCTTACAATTAAGTCCACATATTCCTAGACTTTGGAATATTTATCCTTAGTTCTCCTAGAACTTCCAGGATATCCTTAATTCCCGTTCTTCAACAATTCGACCTGGAATTGTATCCAAACTCCGTTCTTTATCCAAGAACTTGGTACATTCTTTGTCAAATATATACAACATGGTTTTATGCAGAACCTATGACTTGGGCATAGTTCAATATATCACCATTATATATATTTACCAAACTTACAGTTTGAATTAATCTCCAGGGCCTACAAGCAAGAAACACCTTTCAAAGCTTGTCCTTTTCTGAACTCTTTCATATTTAATCCAGAGATTAATTTTGACTTTCAATGCTATTAAACAATATTCCTTAAACCTAAGGTTCAATGTTTAATACTATCTAACTTCATTATAAATCTATTTATTTATTGGCATTCTACTATTCACCATATGTCTACACATATGCTAATAAGCTCCCACTCAAATATGACATCATATATGAGTCTTTAAATAGCTCCCACTTAAATTATATATCCTTACATATAATTTCCTTGGAATACTACTTAGCTCCCATTTAGTTTCATAACTAAGGCCTTTCTTGACTATTTTGAACTTCTTTAGAAATCTTCTGATCAACTTATCAGATCAAGAATTTTATGAGATGCTAGACATCCACAAGTTTCATTAAACCTTTTGGATTCGTATAGCAAAACACCCCGAATGTTTTCAAGACATGCCATTTTGTCAATCCACTGTATTTGACAAATCATGCTCTTCCATCCTTCTTTTCAATCACACTTTATTCTAAGCAATTCGTCAATTACTTTGAATATACAAACAACTCCTTGTTCGATGAGACACAAGTACAATTACTTCTTTCTCTCAAATATAATTCATTAAGGGGTTTTATGACATTAAGTCATCTCTCATTTTCCATTTAGGTCCATCACGATCTTTTTGTATTTAGTAGGTCAACCCCTTGTTACAATAACAAATCCTACTTTCATTTCATAGTAAAATTCATGACTGAAATTTCAATGATCATTATCATTTTAATTCCATCACTATTAACAAAGTCACGCTTCCGGAACATCTTCCGTTGCGCATTTCTGATTTACAAGATAAAGTCATCACTTTACTTATGATTTTACTATTCAGTCCTTACAATAATTTAACGAAAACTTCTTTCGAGAAATTCCATTTGTTATACAAACAAAACTTTTGTATTCAAATTTCATTTCAGAACTTTGTGATCATAACTTTTTATGAAGCACTTTACAAAGATCTCTTCTTATTCACATGTCAATTTTTCGAATTGCAAACTAATCCGGAAATATGTGGAAAGACAATATGCATTCTGATATGCACGTTCCTGTTTCCGTGAATTCAGATGTTTCCTAAATATTTGTGGGATTTGCTAATTCTAAAACGACAACTCCTAATATCCTTTGAATTGCTATATTTAAAGAAGATTCATTTCTTTATAACATCAACATTAATATGAATATAACATATAGAGACACACCAAGTTATTGAGGCGCTTCATGCACACGGTGTTTAGTTAAAACTGCTTTTAAACAAATTCTTGTGCTTATAATCATATTAGCATTCAAGTCCCTTCGATCAAATCTTAGAACCCTCTTATTCACTTACTTTATTCTAAACTTCTTTAGATTGGGGCCTATTAGTAAATCATCATTTACTTATAAACTCCATAAAGTATATGAAATAATGGTAATCACTACTTTGTTGAATTCCCATACATCGTTATGTAATGACTTCAACAATACAATCAAGAGCTTTCCTATATAACTGGAACGCCCAATTGTCAAGTCTTTAATTAATACATGAATCACAATTAGTATAAGGATCAAATATCAAAAGACATTTTATTCACGTGCCTAGACTTAAGATTGTAGTGTTTTATTCATAAAACAATACCATTACTTGATTTGAATGTTATTTTAATGTTTACAAATGTTTCGGACATTATTATCATAGAGATTAAATAACTCATTCATAATCACAAATGCAAACACAAAAGGACTTATTCATAAATATGTAGAACAACCAATTTATTCCAACTTTATATGAATAACTGTCTCACAAGAAGTAAGACCCAAAACGTTCACACTAATCTCGATTACACAACTTTTATTTCAAAATCCCTAAGTGATAACAATGGAGACCAAGCTTCAAATGTCCATCAACTCCTTGAGGTCCATTCAATGCTTCATGCCTTCTCCATCAGGTCCAACTCCAGCAGCAAGTCCTGTTTTCAAATAAAACAAGAAGTAAGTATCATATACTCAAAACTGCAGAAGTTTTAACATTTAAAACCTTTAGTGTATATCAAATATACCTTTCCTTTTCAGCAGGAATTCTCTATCAAGGCGCTCAGCTTCCAGGTCCAGCAACTGATCCTGAGCTTCTTGGAAAGAGATCCATTCACCCCGCCTCACGATCTCATTCACAGCATCCCCATAACTAGGAGGAAGAGACTGCGGCAACACATTTACTGCCAAGTCCTCCGGGATCCAGTGACATAGATCTTGAGTCAGAAAATCACGCAGATCATCCATGATGCCCAGGTGTGTTCCCAGATGAGAATTTTCTTCCATCTTTGTTGAAAGAAACCTCTTCAAGTAGTCAAACTCACCCAGCCTAAGTTGCTCTGCAAAGAGCTTCTTGAGGTCTCGGATCATGCTATTAGGATAGACAGGATCTGGGTAGCGCGCTTGAAGCTCATTCACCATGTACCTACGCATCACATATCTCAGAGATGCAGCGCAGGCACGGCGATCCAGGTACTCACTTTTAGCCTCGGGGTCCTCAGGTTCCTCTCCCAGCCATTCACGTATTAGGACTATCTGGTTGTTGCTTTTGAGCACGTCACAAAGACGTTTAAACCAATCAATGAAGTTTGATCCATCTAGCTTAAGGTCCTCACCAGCCTCAAATCTCCCCGTATACATCTAATAGTATGGAGGACTGTACTGGAAATCACGCAATCAGACATGGTCTACACACAAAGTTATTTGCAAAGACTCAGAGTAAGTTTTTATGATAAATTAGTTCTATCTAAACAAAAGAACTACATTGAACATTTTAATCCCTCATAAAACATTCAATGATTACACGATCCTCCTATTATCAGCACCCGACGACGTTATCTATCCGGCATGCCGACTTTTCAAAGGTGGACATAATCATGTCGATCACATCCTCATGTGACTCGTGCTTGACCTTTTGGTCACTCGTGTTTCAAGGCCACAAGATCATGTGCCAGGCTCGCCAATACAAGCCTAATGTTTTCCGCCTGTAGAAGCCGGGGAAGTCATTCTAATTAATTTAAACATTGCTTCTACACACCGTATGCGAACTAAAGACGGGCCCCCGATCTTCACGTGAGGTATACCGGCCTTCGAACTTTCTTGGTGCTGCACATTCAGGGGATAACACAATTTTGGTATTTGGAGGGATCATCTTAATTCTACCATCGGAATACCTTAGTATTCAGCTTGATTAAGATGCTTACAAAATTAACATCGAATGTTTGATTAATGACATTGGGTTTTCTTTTAACACATTGATCATTATCGGGTGTTCCGGCAAAACGCCATTGAGGTGTGACGCCTCTAGAAAACCCCTCACGATATTAAGTTATTACTACCGCTTAGCAAAACAAAACATCATGACATTATCATTAATAATAAACCCCCTTGCAAATTAAATTTAGACACCTCTAATTTTAACTCTTGAAAGTTTTACGTGGTTGTTGGGTTTTAACGCTAAAAAACCTTTCTTACCTACGAAAATACAACCACAACGCCGAATAGACAATTGTCGCTATTATACCCTCCCGGGGCCCTCCTTGCAAATATACCAACCACTATAATAGAAATACCGTCACCCCCCTGGCGCGTATACGGTGCAAGCCGTATGTCAATTGCGGAGCAGGTCTCGCCGAAGCGTAAAGTTTGCCGGGGGCCGCAAATCTACTATGCCACAGTTGAAATAAATGCACGAAGGGTAACAATTGTAGATTCGACGTCCGCATGAACACATGCGTCTAATCGTACATCAATACTAAGCATAGATCAGGCTCTGATACCACTGATGGAAATCGCGGTGAAAAACAATAAAAATTTTCTCTAGCGCTATCCCGATTTTGCCCAAAATCTATCTACTAGTAATTGCGTAACGATTAATGGAAGGTGCTACGGTGACATACCTTATGTGAAGACCGAAGCAAAGCGGAACGTTCGTCGGAACGTGGTTGATGTAGTCGATCAGCTTGCGACCTCAAGGTTCGACGATCTCGAAGCTTGATGATGAACTTGATGTTGACGAAGACGGCACGACAACAAGTGCCTCAAGTGTGACACCTCGAAGGTTTCGCACACATACGGTGGAAGACGACTTCTTCCTCTTCCCCGATCCAGCGGAGTTGCGGAAGTAGATTTGCCGGATTCGGAGTTCCAGCAGCACGACGGCGTGCAGCTGCGAAGATGGATCTCAGACGGTCGAGGCACCTAACAAGGGGTGCCCGCACAAAGGAGAGAGGGGGAAGAGAGGCGCAGGGGGAGAGGAGAGGGCTCCAACAGGGAGCTCTCCTTTTCCTGAGAGGGATTGGTGTGTCCTCTCTCCCTGGGGGGGCTCTCTTTATATAGGGGGTGAGGGGGCAGCCCTTGCCCCCTCCTCCAAGATGAAGGGGGGCGGCTGGGCCAAGGGAGGAAGGTCGGTTAGGCCAACCCTAGCCCACATGGGCCGGCGGCTAGGGGAAGGGGGGAGCCGACCTGGCCCCCAAAAATCCAACCCTAAGCGCCTTTCAGCAATGCGCTTTCCCTCATGGGCCCCAAATCTGATATTTGACCCATTAGGAAATTGCTGCCACATATGGCCTTTAAATAAATACCTTTAATAATTAATATTAATTCATAATTTATATATATTACTATATATTTATTTCCCGCTGCTCCGGAACTCCTTTCGGAACAATTCGAACTTTCTTCGAACACCCTCGGAACCTTTTCTGATTCTCCTATCTTTCCATCTTAATAACACCGAAGTCACTGCCACAAATCTCACATGTCGTAGACCCCTTAAGTGTGTTACCCTAACGGTCCGTGAACCACTCAAGTTAGAAGGACGACTAGTGATCCCATCAATGATTGTGCTGCGCCTGGATGCGGGCACCAATCCTCAAGAGTTCGATGAAGATTTTTTTGTCGGTGAACCGTAAACGTCAAGTTCTATCCCTTTGCCATTTGCGATACCTGTTTTATCCAAGATTCGATCACCGGTATCATATACCTAGTTCAATCTTGTTACCGATAAAACCTTTCAACTCGTTCCCGTAATATTTCATCCTTATGATCAAATCATATGTTGCAACACTATGATGAAATCTTACCGAGTGGGCCCTGAGTATCTCTCCATCACTAGGAGTAGACAAATCCTGATCTCGATCCGTCGGCTCAGCCCATCACTTCGGAATACCCAATACACACCTTTATGACCACCCTTTTACGGTGTGGCGGTTGATGAACTCAAAGCATTCCTAGGTGACAACGATTCTAAAAGGACCTCACAGTCTAAGGACTAGAAACTCACATCTCCTTTTATCACGTTGATGAACTTTGTGACTTGATCACAATGTAATACCTTTAGGTTGGGTAAGTTCATTATTTCATCACCTATGAAATAATCTCATCGTCAAGTGTTTGCCCATGATCAGGAAACCTTGATCATCTCGAGTCCGATGAACTAGTGATCTAGAGAATCACCAGGAACGGGGTTTGTTCATATATATCACACGTGCATTAAACGTTTCCTCTTAATGCAGTTATAGCATGATATTTGAACCTATCATAATCTTAATGAAATATGTCAAAACAATATCAAATATTATTTGCTCTAGGGCATATTTCCTTCAAGTACTTCTTCACCTGCACACACACACACACACACACATCACAAGATATTCAGTACTACGTAGCAGATCAATGAGGCTCCAAGCATAAATGATACTACAACGGTGGTCATGGAAGGACACTATTTGATTGATACCTCCTGCATGACAAGCTCGTGGGCGACCCTCATGGAATTCTTGTCCAGCATACCAGCCAGGCGGCGAGGACGTGCTCGGCACCAATGTTGGAGGTACAGCACACATCGAGGTACAACAGAAACACACACAAGTAGTAGTATCATCTCCCGATGTATCCACTCAAACCAAGCAGCAGCGGCAGCAGTACAAGATTAACTCTCATCTCCAATTTCTCTGTTAAACATGCTGTCTCCAACTCTCCATCCTCTCTCCCTCAAGCCTCAACCTCGTCTCCTTCCAACCTGCCGCACACCTCCCCCTCATTTAGTTCAGCAGTCGTCCCTATCCATGCCTTGCAAGACGGCGCAATAGCAAGGGAGTCAACGAGCCCGGCCGTCCCCGACCTACACCGTGCGTATCCGGCTGGAACGAAGGTACAGGAGCTCGACATCGAGACCTACCGCGGGAGAGGCTGCGCGGCTCCTCATCCTCGATGCGGTGGCCATGGCAGGTGGCCTGGCCCCAGAACTGGCAAGGAAGGCCCGGATCCGATGGCGCCCTGACAGCCGGATTCATGCGCGCTGCCCCCTGCTAGTCAGGTGCGGAGAATTCGGGGAAAGGCATGCACCCGGCCCAGATCCAATAGCACACCGCCACCAGATCCTGCGGGGGAAGGAGCCGGGATTACGAGGGGTCGGAGAGATTTCCTCGCGGATCTGAGCGTGCACACCATGAACGGCGAGGAGGACGCCGGTGGTGAGTCACTGTGCCCTCGACGGGCCGCTCCTGGAATAAAATGGCAAGCTCGGACGGCCGTGCGAGGAAGATGATGGCGAGCTCGCACGGCTGAGGGAGGAACACGCCGGCGCCCTCTGGATCCCGCGCATGGATGAGGACGGAGATCGTCTGCGGGAGGCAAGGCGGCTAGGGTTGTGTCGGGGATGTAACCCCGATACCTCAGAGTTGGTACAGTATAAGGAGGAGACAACAAGCTAATACGAATAAGATAAAGGAAAAGCAGAAGAAGGCAGCCTGGGCCATGCCGGTCATTGATCCGGCATGGGTTATGTCGGACCCTTTAACCCGGTTGGGCCAATACTCCACTATCGACGCAGGCCACATCTTCTGGGCTCCTCAAGATGGCATCTTGTCATACCGACATAGGCTTATGTCGGCAGCATCACTCCCGGGTCGATTCACCTTAGCCACTCATCCGGCCGGGCCGGCGCCCGGGTCACTTTGCCGGATAGGCACTGCTACCTCGGCATACTCCGGATCTCCTTCGAACGGCATCCCGGCTGCCAAGATACTCCAGGCCGACATATCCTATGTCGGGTGGCCGAGTTATCTCGGACGACCCACTCTCCGCTCCAGCGCCCAGGCCGACATACGCGGCACGCCACCACCCCATGACCGACATACCTACCCACCAATGGCATAGGCTATGTCGGTTCTCTTCATCGACTACTCACCACAGATGCCGGGTCTTGGGACGCCCCTGGCTCAGACCGGCATAAGACTCCTCAACAAGTACAAGATACTCCTGCCACATAGGAGAGGACAAGACGGTGGCATGGCCACAGTGGCGTGGATGTGACAAGAGTACAAGTGATGACATGGGCTACAGTGCGGACAAGACCCCAGTAGGCACATCACCAACAGTGCAACACCTGTGCCGTGCATAGTGACAGTGGGCCACCACTTGTCCCCTGGGCTCCCCTTTATAAGGAGCACCAGGGGTAGCGCATAGGAGGGGCAGGGGGCTGCACACCCGGCTAGACCCGGGTCTCACTTCTTCATAGCTCCTAGCGAGCCTTTCTTCCTCCTCTAGCAAAACAGCTCTAGGAGCAACCTTGTAACTCACATATGCATCCCCTTATACAGATCAGGCAAGCAGGAGTAGGGGTTTTACCTCCTCACGAGGGCCCCGAACCTGGGTAAACCGCGTGTGTGCTTCATCGTGTGTGCGTATTCCTACGCATAATCCCTCCCCGAATCCTCTAGCGTCCATCGGCCCCCAACCTTAAGCCTATATGGCATCTGTCCGTGCACCACCACGACAGTTGGCGCCCACCGTGGGGCTGGTAGTGGCGCTTGCTGGGCTAATTTCGGACGGGACCTTCTTCATCGACTCCGGCGAGCACCTCGCGTGGCGTCGCGGGGTTTCCGCTCGCCGAGCCGCCTCATCAAGTTCTTCGTCATCAGCACCAACGTCGTCAACAGGGCTACGGTCGGCTCACCGTGCCTCTGGCTAGCACGGCGGCTCTACGTCAATACCGCCGCCGCGCTCGCTGGTTTTCTTGGCGTCTCCAACTGCACCCGGGGACTGGCAGGGCCATCACCGCTCTCGGCGTCCGTGTCGCAGTCAGCGTCTTCCCCGCGCCGCTCTGTTTCATCCGGCTTCGCCCGCTACCCAGCTACACTGGATCCGACGTCGCCTTGGCCGGCTTCGCCTGAGCCCGGCCTCCTCATCATCGGCTTCACGCTGTGACCGGGTTCGCCCAGGGGCTTGACATCGACATGGTCTCTGCGTACTCACTCCTTGTTCATCACCGGCGTTGTGCCTGTACCCGAGGACTGCGATGTCCGTGCCTTCTTTCCCACTCGGCCCGGTGGCTCTACATCAACTCTGTCACCGTTGTCCGGCGGTGAGTCGGCCACGTCCGTGTGTGTCTAGGCGCGCTCTGCGTTCGTGCGCGCCTGCAGGCGACAGGCCGGGTCAAGAGGTATGACGGCCACCAAAAGGTGTGGCATCGTTGCCGAGTAAAATAGAGAAGTTATAGGGAAATGGCTTGTGTCGACTTTGAGACATAGGCCAAGTTAACGAGTAGAAGAAAAGAAAAGAGGTGGATCCCAGCGATTAGCGTGTGTCGTCCGAGAATGCTGGCCGAGTGAAAGAAGGACTCGGGTTGAGTCTGGTACTGGTCGAAAGCACGACCGAGTAAGATGTTAACTCGGCTGGGTTTTGTGGCACCGACATAAACTGCATGTCGGCTGGGAATATGCCAGCTGAGGTAGCTTGGCCGAGATAGGGCAAGCAGATACTTGCCGAGATACACTGCCGTTGTAAGAAGTATGTCGGCCAAAGGAAAACCCGGCATGCTGTTGCCGGCAAAGGACTACCGAATCTAAAACATGTCGGCTCCATTTGGTTAACTCGTGCAGGTCTCGCTCGTCTTCGACTCCGTTGGACATCCTGGCCTGGGCAGGCCTACGCTTCTTCGTTCATGCCCGCATCAACAAGGCAATGTAAGTAGTTAACGTGTAAATGCTAGTACCATGTATAGGAGGATAACCTCAAAAGTTGCTCGGGGATTGCCCCTTCATATCTTGCTTAGATGTTTTCCCCGGGAACGAGATGTCTTGACCCGGGGACTGGCCGGCCAGCCAGCTTTATGTTTTCTCCTAGATAATAAAGTAACTCGGGGACTCGATTGAGACCGAGTCTGCACCTTCATGCATAGTCTTGTTGCCAGTTAACTCCGTTTGTTAGCAAAGTTGCTGTGAAGTCTAAATGCTCTTTACGATTATGCTTGGACTAACCCGGTATGGTGGTATTGGTTCTACCGAGTAAGTGTTCTTCATCAAGATCTTGATCATATTGGTTATCCTGAATCATCATCTATCTCGGTTTGTCAGAATCGCCGTTTGCGCCGGCTTGCCAAATATCACGGCATCGACCCATATCTCCGAATCGCCGTTTACGCCGGCTTGCCAAAAATCACGGCATCACCCGTTCACATCGCCAAGTATCATGGCATTGACAAGTAGGTCGGATCACAACATAACTCGGTTCTCCATGTAGGCCGGCAGGGCCGGTGGACTTCATGTCCGTGAAACCAGCAAAATCTGGTGGACCCCACGTGCAAAAACTGACATAGCCCATGTTGGTAGTATGTCGATGAGACATTGCCCAGGTTGGCCATATGTCAAAACAGCCCAAGCAGGCTATATGTCGGTCCAGCTAAATGCTGCCGACATAACATTTCGGTAATGCCCAAGAAGGCTAGAAACCGGTATACAATAAAGCCCAAGCAGGCTATATGTCGGTCCAGCTAAATGCTGCCGACATAACATTACGATGATGGCCGAGCAGGCTATATGTCGTTTCAGATAAAGGCTGCCGACGTAAATGTATGGTAAAAGCCCAAGGTCGGCAGAAACATCTATGTGTGGCCATGCCCATGCATGCGATACATTTCCAGTGCAAACTGTCCATCTCGTTGTTGATTCGGGTGAGCTCGATCAACCGGATGACGCGTTTGGTCTAGAGGGCATGGCTAGACGACGGATTTATGATGGCTGACATGCGAATTTGGCAAATGCCCAGCTTGGCTGAAAACCAACATATGAGATACGCCCAAGCAGGCAATATGTCAATCCGGCTCTAGCTGTTGACATCCGACCTCGATAACACCCGAGTTAGCTATAAACCAGCATATGACAGTGGGTATAAAGACTACATGTCAATTCGACTCGCACAGGCAATGTATATACACAGACTTAGCTCCAGAGGGCTAAGTGCTGATGAGACCTTGCCCGGATAGGTTGTATGATTGTTTAGCCCGTGCAGGCTACACTTTGATGACAACTCTGAGATATCATTCTTTGGTAAGACTATGCACGACTCTACGAGCCCCACATAGCCTCGGGGACTACTGTCGGGGATATAACCCCGGGTACCTCAGAGTTGGTACAGTATAAGGAGGAGACAACAAGCTAATACGAATAAGATAAAGGAAAAGCAGAAGAAGGCAGCCTGGGCCGATATTGGCATGGCCCAGGCCGATATTCCAGTCATTGATCCGGCATGGGTTATGTCGGACCCTTTAACCCGGTTGGGCCAAGACTCCACTATCGACGCAGGTCACATCTTCTGGGCTCCTCAAGATGGCATCTTGTCATACCGACATAGGCTTATGTCGGCAGCATCACTCCCGGGTCGATTCACCTTAGCCACTCATCCGGCCGGGCCGGCGCCCGGGTCACTTTGCCGGATAGGCACTGCTACCTCGGCATACTCCGAATCTCCTTCGACCGGCATCCCGGCTGCCAAGATACTCCAGGCCGACATATCCTATGTCGGGTGGCCGAGTTATCTCGGACGGCCCACTCTCCGCTCCAGCGCCCAGGCCGACATACGCGGCACGCCACCACCCCATGACCGACATACCTACCCACCAATGGCATAGGCTATGTCGGTTCTCTTCATCGACTACTCTCCACAGATGCCGGGTCTTGGGACGCCCCTGGCTCAGACCGGCATAAGACTCCTCAACAAGTACAAGATACTCCTGCCACATAGGAGAGGACAAGACGGTGGCATGGCCACAGTGGCGTGGATGTGACAAGAGTACAAGTGATGACATAGGCTACAGTGCAGACAAGACCCCAGTAGGCACATCACCAACAGTGCAACACCCGTGCCGTGCATAGTGATAGTGGGCCACCACTTGTCCCCTGGGCTCCCCTTTATAAGGAGCACCAGGGGTAGCGCATAGGAGGGGCAGGGGGCTGCACACCCGGCCAGACCCGGGTCTCACTTCTTCACAGCTCCTAGCGAGCCTTTCTTCCTCCTCTAGCAAAACAGCTCTAGGAGCAACCTTGTAACTCACATATGCTTCCCCTTATACAGATCAGACAAGCAGGAGTAGGGGTTTTACCTCCTCACGAGGGCCCCGAACCTGGGTAAACCGTTGTGTGCTTCATCGTGTGTGCGTATTCCTACGCATAATCCCTCCCCGAATCCTCTAGCGTCCAATCGGCCCCACCTTAAGCCTATCTATGGCATCTGTCCATGCACCACCACGACAGGTTGGATAACGAGGAGGGATCGCCAGGAAGAGGGGAGCGACATCGTGCGAGTGCGACCTATTGCGTTGTGCTGGGCCTGGCCTGTGATGATCCCTGGCCCAGGTGGGTGGACGACGACGGCGACGACCAAGGACGACGAAAACGACAAGGACGACTGGGAAGTAAGTTCTTTTTTTTAAGTAGTAAGAGATATGACCCCACGATCCTTCTCCATTTAATTTAAAGCATGCTTGCTCAATTGAGAGAATTCCTTATTTGGCCTTAGCTGAAATTTGAATTCCTTATTTGGCCTCGGGAAAATTTGGCGTCCCTTCTTGACACTAAGTTCACATTCTTCCTTATATGGCCCTGCCGTCAGGTCCGTTAGCCCGTCCCATCAAAATTTTCATCTCTGGACTAAGATACCCCTTCGATTGAACTGGAAAAAAGAAAAACAAAAACAAAAAGAAGAAAACGTGCCAACACAGCCCGACCCAAACCGTCTCTGCCCGTGCCCTCCATCTCCACATAGCAGTGGCGGCGGCTAACCCTAGCTGCGGCGACGGAGGGAGGCTGCGGCGGTAGAGGCATGGGAGCAAAGGGAAGCAGCAGGGCAGAGGGTGCTGTGGCGGATGGCGACCCGGGCGCGGCGGCGGGAGGTTCTGCGGCGGATGGCGACTCGGGCATGGCGGCGGGAGTTGCTGTGGTGGATGGCGACCCGGGCACGGCGGCGGGAGGTGCTGCGGCGGATGGCGACCCAGGCACGGCGGTGGGAGGTGATGCGGCCTTGGGAGAAAGTGCGGCGGCCGAGCATTCGTCGGCGACATCAACAGCAGGCATGGCTGCAGGCTCGGAAGGGTACGCATCCTGATTTTTCTCCAATGGTGGTACTGATACTTCATATTTCTGTGTTGGTAAGGGCTTATGGATGCATATTTGTCACAGGTTGAATGCAATGACCAGAGAATTAAACCTGGAGGTGGTAGAATGCTCGGAAGAAGTGGCTGAAGCGACCGCATTGGGAGGCAGTGGCTTTAGGTTTGTTGTCAACTTGCAAGAGAGGACATGTTCTTGTAGACAATGGAAAGTTTCTGGCCTTCCTTGCAAACATGCGCTCGCCTTCATCACATCCCTAAGCAATACACACATCAAGAACCATGTTGACTTGTATTACTCCGTTGACACATTTAGAGCAGCTTATGCCCAACCGATCCCTGCTATGCCTGACAAGACTCAGTGGCCTAAATCTGACCATGGATTCTTCATGCATCCACACTACTAAAAGCTACTGCTGGTAGGTCTAAAACTGAGAGGTACAAAGGCGTTGGCGACAAGAAGAAGAAAAAAGGCCAACATTTGTGCCCTATTTGCAAGGACTATGGGCATCATTGGCACAATTGTAAGAAGGGTAACCCGGACGACATCGCTGCAATGCTGGCTGTGAGGTAAAGAAGAAGACAATATGTAGTAGTTATATACTTCTTGAAATCTAACTTTTCTTATTGCTCATTTAGAGAACTGCCAAAGAAGAAGAAAAAGACCACCAAATCAACTGAATCATCCATTGTGCCGTGCGATGATGGAGCACCAACAAGGATGTGTTTTCCACCAACCTTGGAAAGTACACCAAAGACAAATGGAAAAGTTGCTCAATCTATTGCTGGAGCATCAAAAAGGTAATTTTACAAGTTGGTGGAAATTTTAGATTGAGTAAATTAAAACTTGTGTCAAACTAAAACTTGTTTCTATTTTACATGCTTCTTCTCATCATAGGAAAAGCTTGGAGGGCACACGTAGCAAAAGGGGAAAAAGCCAAATGTGAATCTGGGGGATAAAAAAGGTACTGTTTTTACTTGTTTCTAGTCTACTTTTTCTTCTTTTATTTGCTCTTAAATTACTAATGGGATACATGCATGACTGTAGATCAAGGACCAAGAAGAACAAGGAGACTGTTAAAAAAATGAGTATAGTGCCATTTGACAGCCCATCCATGCGCACAAGAAGCAAAAAGTTTAATCCTTCGAGCACTGCAATGAGCACACGAAGCAAATGAAGGCTCAGCTTGTGATTCTCAGATTTATGTTGGTTTCTGCTGTTTATGTTAATGTAATGGTTGCATTTCAAGTTGCTTTTGTAGACGTATGTATGGACTTGTATACTGTGCCGTTTCTATGAACTTGGCAGCATGTTTTTACTGTTTTGTTATGTCTGATTGTCTGTATGTATATAAACTGTGTGAACATCCAAGTTACAGGGGATGTTCTGCCGAAATGTGCAATTTTTTGAATTTAAATCCCAGCTAAAGTTTTGGTCAACATGCACATATTCGGTTTTCCAGTTTAGTCCAATAACCTCGACCAAATATATCACAACACTGCTACTGTTTTGATCATATACTGCACCAGGGGGTAAAGTAGTCATTTTAGGTGCCTAGCTAACACCGTTAGTGCAGAAATTGTACTGCAGGGCCATATAAGGAAGAATGTGAACTTTCGATGTCAAGAAGGGACGCCAAATTTTCCCGAGGCCAAATAAGGAATCCAAATTTCAGCTAAGGCCAAATAAGGAATTCTCTCTTGCTCTTTCTAGCTGCTCCTTTCAATTAGGCACCCATGGCGCAAGCAGCCCACGATCAGTTCTGTTGTGATGCCCAAGGCCACGATTCTCTTGCTGATACTCCACGCGCTTAGGACGTATATAAATCGGTGGGACTCATTGCTAAAAAAAACAAGGTGGGACTAAATTTGATTCTTTCTCTCTTGTGTGTTTTCTGAAAGTGAAAGGTAAACCAGAAAAATACAAGAAAGGTTTGTAAACAAATATGGTAAACACCCACTGGACCTGCCGGCCAAGAGACCCAGCCGAGCTAGCCAAGCAGAGGCCCAGCTAGGAGCCAATGCAGACCCTGCACTCAACCTTATCTGCTAGCTCGACTCACCCCAGCCGCAGCACGCCAGCGTCACCAATCCTCCTTGCTTTCCGCTGCCAGCGCCTGTCCCCCACCGGCGACGATCAACCCAAGCCGCGCTCCACCTCTGTCTCGCAGGCATTGCTGGTCCGCTCGCCGCCTCCCCTCTTTTCTACTTCTTCCCTCGACGCCCCGAGCCTCACATCTCCTGCGCCAATGTGAAGCTACCGCCGGCGGCTTCTACTGTACCGGCCAACGACGGTCGCTCCTGTCGACGGATCTCCTTGCACCTGCACTGCCTCCCCGAAAACCATCCCGGCCGCCGCCGCCTACGTTGACCACATCCACCACCCAGGCCCGGTCCTGGCCTTTCGAGGGCCTGGCACTAGTAGAAAACAGGGTATCCGTGCGACATTAGTCTCGACTCAGTTCTGGGCCGGGACTAGTGGTAGTTCTGGGCCGGGACTAGTGCTACCACTAGTCCCGGCCCGTCCCGCTCCAACGGCTAGGAGGCCGTCCTGGCACCCAGTCCCGGGCCGAGGCCTAGAACTAGTCCCGGGCTGTGATACCGCCCGGGACTAAAGGTCTCCTGCCCAGCCAGCGCGGCAGGGTGGGGTATCACGGCTCGGGAGTAGTTGTCCACACTATAAATGGCCGCTGCGCCCGAGCTCGAGCTCATTAATGGTGGCCATTTTTCCTCTTCAAATGCAGACGGGTCATGCCCAATTTTTTCTTCAAAAATTGGTGATAATTCTCTAAATACAAGGTTTTAAAAGGTTAGCAACTTTATCCTTTTATCTCCTGTTGTTATTTTAGCTCAATGCAGTAAGTAGAGAGAGTTTTTCATGCTCTAGAAGTAGAGATTTTTTATGTGCAATTTTAGGCAAATTTTGATTAGGCAAAAAGACATTGAGAATTGAAACATGTTGTTTTAGACTTTTAGAGCTCAGAATGGAATGAGTTTTTCACTGCTAAATCCGTAATGAAAAGTTCTACAATTTTCATGTTAATTGTTTTGTCCAATATAAAAATTGTTGCATGTAAATTTTTGAAAATTCATATTTCTACTACAATTCAACAAGTAAATGAGGTGTAAATGAGTAGATTTTTTTATAAATTAGTTGTGATGATCAACAACTTGTATAAAATTGGTTAAATTTGTTTTTTGATATACTTATACACAAAAATTAATGCAGATGGTCAACCGGGAATGGATGTACAATGTTGACCGGCGCTCTGGGCAGTTCGCTAGTGGCTTGCATGAATTCCTCCGTGTGGCTGATGCGAACAAGCGGAAAGGTTTTGCATCATATCCGTGTTCTGACTGTAAGAATAAGAAATCTTACTCAAACTCAAAAACCATTCAGGCCCACCTGTTACAGTGGGGTTTCATGCCCAGCTATAATTGTTGGACCCAGCACGGAGAGAGGAGGGTTATAATGGAAGACAACGAAGAAGAAGAGGATAATGACAACTCCTATCATGAGTTCTATGGCCGATACGGTGATACTTCCATGGAGGAAGCTGAAGGGGAAGCTGATCAAGGGGAAGCTGAAGAGGAGGCACATGATGAGCCCACTGATGATCTTGGTCAGACCATTGCTGATGCACGGAGAGACTGCGAAAGTGAAAAGGAGAGGGAGAAGTTCGATATAATGTTAGAGGATCACAACAAGTTGTTGTACCCAACTTGCGAAAATGGTCACAAAAAGCTGGGTACCACACTGGATTTGCTGCAATGGAAGGCAGAGAACGGTGTGAGTGACAGGGCATTTGAGAAGTTGCTGCAAAAGTTGAAGAGTTTACTTCCGAAGGATAACGTATTGCCCGCCACTACGTATGAAGCAAAAAAGGTTGTCTGCCCTCTAGGTTTAGAGGTTCATAAGATACATGCGTGCATTAATGACTGCATCCTCTATCGTGGTGAGTACGAGAACCTGGATGCATGTCCGGTATGCATTGCATTGCGGTATAAGATCAGACGAGATGACCCTGGTGATGTTGAGGGCGAGCCTCCCCGTAAGAGGGTTCCTGCCAAAGTGATGTGGTATGCTCCTATAATACCACGGTTGAAACGTTTGTTCAGAAACAAGGAGCATGCCAAGTTGTTGCGATGGCACAAAGAGGACCGTAAGTCAGACGGGATGTTGAGACACCCCGCTGATGGGTCGCAGTGGAGAAAGATCGATAGAAAGTACGATGACTTTGCAGCTGACGCAAGAAACTTAAGATTTGGTCTAAGTACAGATGGCATGAATCCTTTTGGGGAACAGAGCTGCAGTCATAGCACCTGGCCTGTAACTCTATGTATCTACAACCTTCCTCCTTGGTTGTGCATGAAGCGGAAGTTCATTATGATGCCAGTGCTCATCCAAGGCCCGAGGCAACCGGGCAACGACATTGATGTGTACCTAAGGCCATTAGTTGAAGAACTTCTACAGTTGTGGGCCAAACCAGGTGTACCTGTGTGGGATGAGCACGAACAAAAGTCATTTAACCTACGAGCATTGCTTTTCGTAACCATCAATGATTGGCCTGCTCTTAGTAACATTTCAGGACAGACAAATAAGGGATACAAAGCATGCACACGCACTGTTTAGATGACACTGGAAGTATATATTTGAGTAAATGTAAAAAGTGTGTGTACCTGGGGCATCGTAGATTTCTTCCGAACAAGCATCCCACACGGAAGAAAGGAAAGCATTTCAACGGTGAGGCATGTCGCGAGCCGAAGCCTAAGGAACGGTCTAGTGCTGATGTATTTGCTATGGTCAAGGATTTGGATCATATAGTAACATTTGGAAAAGGTACTGGTGGACGATCTGTTCCGAGGGACGATGACGGACGCGCACCCATGTGGAAGAAGAAATCTATATTTTGGGAGCTACCATATTGGATATTACTAGAGGTCCGCTCTGCAATCGACGTGATGCATGTGACGAAGAATGTTTGCGTGAACCTGCTAGCCTTCTTGGGCGTGTATGGAAAGACAAGAGATACACCGGAAGCACGAGAGGACCAGCAACGTATGAAAGACCCAGGAGACCGGCATCCAGAACGGTTTCAAGGTCCTGTCAGCTACGCTCTTACCCCAGCAGAGAAGAAAATCTTTTTTGAATGCCTAAGAACTATCAAGGTCCCGTCTGGCTACTCGTCAAATATAAAGGGAATAATAAATATGGTAGAGAGAAAGTTCCAAAACCTAAAGTCTCATGACTGCCACGTGATTATGACGCAGTTTCTTCCGATTGCATTGAGGGGGCTTCTACTGGAAAATGTTCGAGTACCCATTGTGAAGCTATGTGCATTTCTCAATGCAATCTCTCAGAAGGTAATCAATCCTGAAGATCTGCCACGGTTACAGAATGATGTGGTCCAATGTCTTGTCAGTTTTGAGTTGGTGTTCCCACCATCCTTTTTCGATATTATGACGCATGTCCTGGTTCACCTAGTTGAAGAGATCTCCATTCTCGGTCCTGTATTTCTACACAATATGTTCCCCTTTGAGAGGTTCATGGGAGTCTTAAAAAAATATGTCCGGAACCGCGCTAGGCCAAAAGGAAGCATCTCAAAGGGCTACGGAACAGAGGAGGTCATTGAGTTTTGTGTTGATTTTGTTCCTGGTCTTAAGCCGATTGGTCTTCCTCAATCACGACATGAGGGGAGACTGAGTGGCAAAGGCACTCTAGGAAGGAAATCAATAACTTGTGATGACGGACATTCTCACACTGAAGCACATTACACAGTTCTACAGAATTCCACCTTGGCGGCTCCGTATATCGAGGAACACAAGAGAAGTCTACGCTCGAACAACCCTGGAAAGAATGACGACTGGATTAGAAATCAACACATGAAGAATTTCGGCGGTTGGTTGCAAGCACATATCGTCACAAACAACACATCCAATGAGTTGCAATTGTTGTGCATGTCACAAGCTTCTACTATATGGACTTACCAAGGATACGAGATAAATGGGAATACATTTTACACGATCGCCCAAGATAAAAAGAGCACCAACCAAAATAGTGGTGTCCGCTTTGATGCAACAAACATCGATTGGTCAAAAACCACATATTATGGTTTTGTAGAGGAGATATGGGAACTTGACTATGGACCTACTTTTAAGGTCCCCTTGTTTCGTTGCAAATGGGTCAACCTGGCTGACGATGGGGTAAAGGTAGACAATCTGTACGGGATGACAACAGTGGATCTTAACAATCTTGGGTACAGAGACGAACCATTCATCCTAGCCAATGATGTGGCCCAGGTTTTTTATGTGAAGGACATGTCTACCAAACCGAGAAAAAGGAAAAATAAGGAAAAAAATACATCAGTCGACGGTGAGCCAAAGCGTCATATAGTTCTTCCCGGGAAAAGAAACATCATGGGAGTGGAGGACAAGACAGACATGTCAGAAGATTATGAGAAGTTTCATGAAATCCCACAATTCAAAGTGAAAACTGACCCAAGCATCGTGTTAAATGATGAAGATTGTCCATGGCTACGGCGCAATCAGAAGAAAGGGACACACACGAATAAACAAGTGAACACTAGATAGGGATGTTGTTGGTGATGTGTAATAATTAATATATTAAACTTTTTATCAAATGCACACGGTTTCCAGGTGCTCTAAAGAAACACACGATCCGTGTGCTTCTGATCCAACGACTCACAAGAGCTCGAAGGAAACACACGATCCGTGTGCTTCCGATCCAACGATTCAACATCTCAACAATCTAGGGTACATAGACGAGAACCACATTTGACCTAACATCTCAACAATCTAGGATACATAGACTACCTTAACATCTCAACAATCTAGGATACATAGACTACCTTAACATCTCAACAATCTAGGGTACATAGAGACGAACCACATTTGGCCTAACGTCTCAACAATCTAGGGTACATAGACGCGAACCACATTTGACCTAACGTCTCAACAATCTAGGGTACATAGACGAACCAGGTTTAGTCATACTCCTGCCTAGGCATATAATACATGTACTCGTAGTCCCCGTCGTCGTCGCTACTGTCATCCGATGGCGCTCGCGGCGCGAACCTCGACGGGGGAGGATGCCTGGACTGAATCTGAGGGTAGCCCAGGCGGGGGTTATCGCCCCTCGTGATGTAGTTCATGACGCCCTGGAGAGTCCGGCCGCCCCACCACAGCCGACGGCCGGCCTCGTTGAAGTTCGGAGGAGGCGGGCCGTCCCTCTCATACAGGGCGAGCGCCCTCTCACGCCGATTGATGAAGAAGGCGTCCCAGGTCGGGCGGTAGTCGGGATTCCAGAGGGGATCCCTCCGCTGCTCTGGCGTGAGCATGAAGTTGTAGTGGTTCGTGATGGCCGCCCGACGGGCCCTACCTAGAGGGGTAGGAGGGACCGGCACGCCTCCGGCGCTCAGCCACCAGCCGGTGGGGACGCGGTAGCCGGGCGGGCAGGGGTAGTTCGAGGTGCAAAGCTCCTCCGCCTCAGGGACGGTTAGAGTGGGTTCGGTGGAAGCCATGGGAGAGAGTTGCAGATATGAGTTCAGATGTGCTATGACAATGGCAACCAAGCATACATATATATAGTGAGAAATGGTGGGAAGAATCATACGGATCGTGTGTTTACTTCGAGCGCTTCTGAGCCGTTGGATCAACTGTGTGTTTCTTTCGAGCGCTTGTGAGCCGTTGGATGGTGTGCACACTGATCAGCTGTGTGTTAAGTCCCGGTTTGCCACGAACCGGGACTAAAGGCCCTCCACGTGAACTGACAGTCACAATAAGGCACGCATACCAAAATGGCACAGTTCATACATCATTCAAACAGGTGTAAGGATGATATATTCATATTCATTATTTTTTTCTGATAATAATAGACATATCATTTGTATTAATTAAATATTTAAAATAAAAGTTATGCATTTCTGAAAATTCTTATTTATTTGAGTGCATTTTTAAATTGAAAATGGCACAGTTCATATATCATTTAAACAGGTGTAAGGATGATATATTCATATTCATTATTTTTTTCTGATAATAATAGACATATCATTTGTATTAATTGAATATTTAAAATAAAAGTTATGCATTTCTGAAAATTCTTATTTATTTGAGTGCATTTTTAAATTAAAAATGGCACAGTTCATATACAAAGTAGTAATCAGTCCCGGGTCGTAACACAACCCGGGACTGTATGTCTGGAGAGCGCGCGAAACATTTCAGCCGCGAAAATTCACCTCCAGTCCCGGGTCATGTTACGACCCGCGACTAAAGGCTATGCAGTCCCGGGTGGTGCCACGACCCGGGACTGATTACTACTTTGTATATATTTCGACGCCTTCGTCGTTTCCCGAGCAAAGGCGATCCAGACGAGAGAATACAGGGGAGGTGCTGCCCAATTTTCGCGTGACCTCCATCGCGCCGCCGCCTCCATCGCGCCGCCCTCCCTCGTCGGTGAGGGGCCACCGCCGTCCCCCTCCCTCGTCTCCGGCCGCCGCGTGATCCCCCTCGACCTCGGGAGCCCACCGCCACAATCCCTCGTCTCCGGGAGCCCCCTCCCTCGTCGGTGAGGGGCCACCGCCGTCCCCCTCCCTCGTCTCCGGCCGCCGCGTGATCCCCCTCGACCTCGGGAGCCCACACCGCCGCTCTCCCTCGTCTCCGAGAGCCCCCTCCCTCGTCGGTGAGGGGCCACCGCCGTCCCCCTCCCTCGTCTCCGGCCGCCGCGTGATCCCCCTCGACCTCGGGAGCCCACCGCCGCCGTCCCTCGTCTTCGGGAGCCCTCGAGCTCGTCTCCGGCCACCGCCACCGCCAGGTCTTGCCTGCACAAGCAGATTGCATTAAAAACATATTGGTGTTAGAAATTATAGTTAGAAACATATAATTTATATTTAGTTAGAAACATATTGGTGTTAGAAATTATAGTTATAAAAAGTGGAGTAAAGTTATAGTTAGAAAAATTGGTGCTAAGGTTTTTAGTTAGAAATTGTGTTAGAAAATTTATTAGAGAAGTAATTATATATGTCCTTTTATAAATGTAGATGGATCACAACTCCCACGGTGGCGGAGATGAACCTGAATTTCTATCGACCCACGATGAGGGCAATGCCCGGATTTTGAACATTATAAGAGGGCAATGTCGTGGTTTTGAAGAAGACGAAAATTTTCTTGATGGAGAGCTAGAACAACGGCTTGACCAGGTGGACGAAGCCGAGATATCGTCATTTTTGAATCCATCCGGTGATGGAGAGGAGGAAGATGAAGGGCAGACAAACAACGATATTGACCCCTCGATTACAACCGGCGAGGTGTGTATAGATATATATAAAGCCTCTTGTACAAGAAAAAAGATATTTGATCCATATATATATTTATATTAATCACTCTTTCTTCTATTTTAGCCCTCCGGATCGAAGACCTCGAACCCTAAGCGAAAAACTCGAGGCCGGAACAAAACGTTGGATCCGAATCAAAGGTTCACCATCGATGTAGTAGACGATGTTACTGGAAAACCGAATCATCCAGAAGACAACGGGAGGATGTTCGTAAGTCTTGTTAGGGACCACGTTGCGATCACCTTCCAAGAATGGAATAAGCCAAAGAAAGCAGGGCCGGAATTCACTAGTTATGTCAACGATGAAATCAAAAATAACCTTTGGGAGAAGCTCATATCACATTTCATTCTACCTCCAGAGTATGAAGAATTTGAGGCAGATGGTACTACCCCAGTTCCGGGTAGGCGTGAGAGAAGAGAGAGAGTCAAGAATTTTGCTCTATCGAAGATGGCCGAACTATTCCGCCGCCACAAGAATGAATTATACAGTAATTATGTCGTGGTAGGGAAAACTCCAGATTGGAAAGGAAAATATGAGGGATTGCGAGAACAGTGGCCCGCTTTTGTAGAGTACAAGAATTCTCCTCAAGCCAAGGCAAGGTCTGCAAAAAATAAGCTGAATGCTGAGAAGAAGATATACCACCATAGATTGGGGCCAGGTGGCTACAAGACTGCCATGCCTAAGTGGGAAGCTATCGAGGCCGACTTGAGGAGCAGAGGGATCCCTGTAGGTACAGATGGATGGGACGAGAGGGCAAAGTTATGGTGGTACGCGCATGGGGGAAAGTTGGATCTAGAAACAGGTGAGTGCGTTTTTCAAGGGCAAATTGTACAACCCACCAAAGATATTATTAAAGCAATGGAAGATGCTCAAAAAGGATTGTTCCGACCCGATAGAGAGAAAGACGTCCTGTCGCGTGCCCTCGGGAACAATGAAAAAGGTGGACGGGCACGAGGCAGAGGCGGTATTCCGTGGAAGGAAGCGTTTCCCGAGTGCGCTGATAGTTATAGAAGCCGTAAGAGACGAAAGGACCGGGAAGCAGACCGCCTCAGAAAGTTAGAAAATGAACTAGCTGGGGTGAAGAAGGTAGTAGAAGCACTTAGCCAACGATCATATCATCAGTCGCATGAAGATTTTCCATTATTAGAGAATAGCCAGCGGAGAAGCAGCGTGGCCTCCACGGAGGTCCAGGTTGATGATCAACTGCAGAATGTTGCACCGATACTGGCGCCTCACTACCCCGTGGATGATGTGAGAGAGATGACACCATGTGAGCTATATCAGCCAATGATGAACCTGACCATCAAGGTGGCTACCACCACTGCTTTACCTTGTACAGCTGAATCACTCCACCATGGGAATCCCATTCCACGTGGCTATGCTCGTGTCTCGGTGGATGACCTACTGGAGGGGTATGAGGAACTAGAGATTGACATCGCTACACCGGAAGGCGATAAAAAACTGGGAGATGTCAAGCGCCAGATCATTCTATGGAAAAAGATGTATATCAAGTTTCCAGGCTCGGCGCCAAGGCCATCGACGTCTCCGAGACTGCCTCCAAGTCCAGCGGCCTCCACCCATGACCGTCGACCACCAAGTCCAGCGGCCTCCCCCCATGGCCGTCGACCACCAAGTCCAGCGGCCTCCCCCCATGGCCGTCGACCACCAAGTCCAGCGGCCTCCACCCATGGCCGTCGACGTACAAGTCCTCCTCCACGCAACACTCCCCCGCCCCCCCATGCTCATAAGGAACGGTTCATTGATGCCACCGCTCTCCCGCGCCATACTCAGAAGAAGCAGAAAGGTCCCAAGATAGTCGACATCCCAAGTTATCCTCCCAAGAGAGGACCTAATGGCTTGACTCATGAGGAAAACGAGGCGATGGTGGCTGCCCACAACAAGAAATTGTTTGAACCAAAAAAGCCCGAGCCAAAGCAGGTATATGATCCAAAGCAGGTAAAGTGGGCTACGGACATGCTTAACCATCCATCCCAAATATCGATGAATCTGCCAAATGACTATGATCGTGAACTTCGAAAGCAGGCACGTGAGCAGCAGAAGAACAAAAGAGATGCAAAATGCGGGAGGCAAATTGCCCAGCTCGGACAGCAGAAAAAACAAACAGTCTCCCCGCTCAAAGTTGATATCGATAAGGAATTCCAAACTGCTATGGATAAGGACCTGGACCCCAGAGCCATAGCTGCTGCTACAGAACTTGGTATCACTTTATCGCAGGCCAAGAAAATGGCTGAAGAACAGCATATGACTATTGGTCAACTTTTAGGCTATGAACATCCAGATACAAAGCCGGCATATCAATATGTGAAAGGGAAGCCTATGTTGGAGAATGAGGACGAGCTCAGGCATCTACCAACAAATATGCGAATGCTGCACAACTGGTACATGCTGCACACATCAAAGAACGGCGCGAAAGACTTTCTTATGCTGCCGATTAAAGAACAGCATCACTTCAAGGAATACTTTATATTCGTTCAAATGACTGAACTGTTTCAGTTATACAATAAGCGTGAGCTCGACAAATCTATCATGGGTGTCTATTGTCTGTAAGTCATCTATTTTCCTATTTAAGTCTCTATCAGCTCGTTCATTGACTGTATTATATTATCTGAGTATATATCCTTTTGTACGCTATTAACTATGCAGAATGAAGATGCTTGAATGCAAAAGAGCTAGAATGTTCGAGGTTGGGTTCATTGATCCAACTATCATTAATGAAAAGATGTTACTAGATCACCCCGAGGACGTGGAGGCTGACCTGACCACCTTTTTAATCAAGCAAGCTGAGTGCTCGGAAATATTATTTCCTTACGCCTTCAAGTGAGTGTTTCCGTCTTGTACAAATTTTTATTTGACCTTTCTCGATGTTAAGCGTAATATTGATGAGTTATGCATGTCTGCTACGTCCGCAGTGGCCACTGGATTCTGCTAGACATTCAAGTTGACAAGTCCATAGTTGAATTCCAGGACTCATTGAATTGGAGCCTTTCGTTGTGGAGCAACATGCAACATATGCTCCAGAGGTAATGTCATATATTGAGCTCAATCGTTCGTTAATTTCCTGGTATCAAGTAATTAATAACTTGTTTTGTTCATTTTCATTGCCAAAGCAGGTGTTGGAAAAAATTCATAAAGGCAGTAAATGGTCCATTCAAAGAGAAGCTACAATTTAAAAGGGTGATAAATACTCCACAGCAGCCACAAGGGACTAGCTTATGTGGTTTCTACATTTGCGAGTTCATTCGCGAGCTAACCACAGAGCGGAGATCGGTTGGTCATCACGAGTTGCGGGAGTGGCTGGAACCAGAACGGCGCGTACGGGTTATTCAAGAGGAATTGGCGGGATTTTTCTTGAAGGAGATCATCCATGAAAAGGGAGAACATTATCTTTCAGACGAGGAACTAATTCACTATCGCCCTAATGTATGATTGCTTCAACTTTAGTCCCAGAATAATATATGTGATCTCCATGCATGTAATGTACTGTCTCCGGAACAATATATATATTGTCCTAGAACAATTTCTGTATGATTGTATATGCTCGCGGAAGAATCGAATATTAATTATATATGCATCAACGTGTACTGTGTATATAGTAGAGCGTAGAATAATACGTAAACCTTAAACCCTAATTGAAAAATAGAAATGAAATGGGAAAAATAAGAAAATAAGAAAAAATGAAAAAAAACTAGCCTTCTCTGTCCCGGGTGGTATTATGGCCCGGGACTAGCGCTCCCTAGCCTGCGAGCCGTGTGCCGCACCCACGTGGCCGCCTCTGGTCCCGGGCCGTAGCGACCCGAGACTGGTGCTAGGGACCTTTAGTCCCGGATTGGCAGTCCCGGATGCCAATTCGCAACAAAAGGCCACCACGACCCGGGACTGATGACCCTTTTTCTACCAGTGTGGGGCGAGACTAAAATTTTGGGCCCTTAGTATATTTTCTTAAAAAAATGCATGTGTAAAATGATACCAATAAAGACTAAAAATATACCGATGGCAATATTCATATAACAATATTAGTGTATACATCTTACTCTAAAACTTTCTTGTTACATTCCTGGATGCAAAGTCAGTGACAATAGAATCAATATCAATCTTGTCCAATAATCCCTTCTCGATGCATAGAGTAGCCAAGCCATTTAACCTTTCTTGGGACATTGTCGATCTCAAATAATTCTTCAATAGTTTCAACTTCGAAAAGCTTCTTTCTGCTGATGCAACAGTCACGGGCATAGTAAATAATATCCGATAAGCAATAGAAGTATTAGGATAACAATCTGCTTCTCTGACATACTCAAAAATCTCCATAGCAGGCATTGTTCTATCTGGCAACGTCAACTGCAGAACACTTAACTCAGAAATTTGATCATTTAACTCGACATCACATGCAGGTGCCTGATCATCTGAATGACGTCGAGTGAAAGTTTCTGCAAATTTAGTGCATCGATCTTTTAGTTGAGAACCATCCAATGACTTCAAATCTCTGGAACTCATTAAAAACCCAAATATAGTTTTGAATGATTTTAGTTCTTCAAATCTCTGCGTCAACGATGTGATTGCCATATCAACCATGACCAAAAAGTAGTTAACTTTAAAATCCTCCTCGGCTTGCAAGATTGCTTCCTCACATTCAGCTTCATCAAATTGCTTTTTCCTAGAAACACGACGCTTTACTGGAAATGTTGGCTCTACACCCAATTCAGATGCAATTTCCTTGGCAATTTTCAAACTAGAAGCAAACCCTTCATTTCTATAGGTGTGAAAGAAAGTGCGTATACCTTCTATTTGCAATATGGTAGATTCAAGGCCCATGGATGGTGATTGTAGCTTCTTGCTCACTATGTTTACCTTAAATAAAATTTCATGCCAAATAACCATACCAAATATAAATTCAAAGCTGCCAAGGACCTCAAATAATTTTTTTGCATCACTCCTATCCTTGGCTTCCACTACAAGAAATATGTCAACTAGTGACCTTCTGTCAGTGACCCTGAAAAAATTGGTCATAGATCTGTGACCATTTTGAACCACTTGGTCGCAAGCTGTTTTGGAGAGACCAAACCCGAAATACTAATGACCAATTTTGTCAAAAAGGTCACAGTCCATTTCAACAAAAAGGTCACAATGCAGACCGACTTGATCTACGACCTTATTTCTCACTGCTTGCGACCAATTTCAATTGGTCGTAACATCTATGACCAATCTATATGGTCGTAACATTTGGTGAATTGGAAAAGTGGGCAGCCACCTCAGCAGGTCCCACCTACGTGTACTGTGGGTGCCGTCCTACCTCACCTGACATGTGGGTCCCGCCACACAAGATATTGTTTTTTTAGATGTGATCAGCTATGTTCTTGTTCTGTAACATCTCAAGATTTTCAAACTTTTGAAAATTCAGAGGGATCAAATTTTTTTTGTTGTTTAAGTTTCAAAACTCAAAATCATGCATGCCATTCGTAAGCATCATGTGTTTGTTGCATTTGAATTGCTTGAAATAGTAAAAAATTTCAAACTTGAAAATTATATTTTATTAAGAGACATAAAGGGTGCAAAGTAACCCTAGTCAATATTTCAAATATTTTAATTTTATTTGATGACAATACTGGTGCCATATTATTCTATTTTTGATAAGCTCTCTAAAAAGTATTTTTTCAAATTTTTATAAAAAGTTTTGCTATAGTTTATTTTCTGTTTGTAAAACAGAGAAAAGAAAAAGAAGAAAAAAAAAGGGAAACCGGCCGAACCGGGCCAAATTCGGCTCAGCCGCACCTCTCTCCCCTATCTCTCTCCCGGGTGGGCCGGCCCAGCTAGGCGCCGCAGCCCAGAAGCGGACTGCTCGGTCGGTTCCATTGTTCAGGTTCGAGATAATTCGTTTTTAAACCTATCTCTATTCAAACACACATATCTTCATCTAGAAGACTCTAAATTCGAATCCGTTTATTTTGCCTTGTTCCCTCCAAGTATCACCTTTCCACCGACCTTCACGCCTATATAAACCCCAGCCCCGGCCTCCAAATCGAGCTAAAGTCGAAACTTCGATTTTAGATCTCGTTTTCATCTTCTACTTGTCACGGTTGGAACTTTGCTCGTATGCCGTTTCACCCTTCGCGATAGTTGTAGCTCTCATCGATATCTTTCCATCCCGATAAATATCACCACTTTTCACCCACCGTAGCCTGATAATTCTGCATCGCAAGTAATCAGATCTGACGGAGTATAACATCGATTACTCCTCAACCATCCAACCAAATCCAGTGAGATTTTTAGAGCAGGTAGACCTGATGCATACCTACAACTTTTCCGAAGAAAGTTTTTCGTTTTTGCAAACGGTTTTATTTATAAAAATCGGATCTCTTTTTGAGGTACGGACGAATCAGAAGTCACCACGTGTCATCCTCGTCACCACCTCGTCAGCTACCGCGTGCTAGCCACGTCATTGCACAGTCAGCACTGCGTCAGCACCACGTCAGCCGCCTTTCTCCTGGGAATTTCCCGAATTAGATTTAAATGGCAGTTTTGCAGAAAAGTCCCTGTAACTTCAAACCTTTATATCTTTTCAACCGTTTGGCCAAATTTAACAAACTTTATTTTTTTGAAAACTTCTTGACCTATAGAATATATTAGAACTGTTAGTTCTTTGTTTTTCCTGTTTAAAATTATTCAAATTTCAAATGAGAGATTTGAGTAATTTTGACATATCTTTAAATCTATACAATATTTTAAATTGTGCTGGAGGTGGAACTCAAGCTCGGCCTTTGGATTCAAGAGGTAGATTGTTCTGGCCTCTCATGGAATCTAAATGCATTCATGTGCTTACACTTTACGCTTACGTTCGATAGCGTAAGGTTTGTTTATCGATCGGCGAGCATTTTTTTGAGTACTCTGCCTAATGCCATCTGTTGCTTAATGCATCAGGTCTTTTGATCAGTACTCTGCTTGCTAATTATGATTATCTTTACCCTATTATGATTCTATGATGTTAGCCTGTTGTCTCCATACCTCATATAATCAGTAGAAATGATTTCACATAAATGATACTGTAGATGTCTAGTAGATATTGCTATTGACTACTTATGTTTCAATTTGCAGGAGAATTCTCTGTTGAAAAGGCATTCAAGTCTAAGTCAGAGGTGAACTATGAGTTCGTTGATGCTTCTAGTTGCTACTGTCTCCGATGGTGGTTGCGTACATAGATATATGAACTCATGTTAGAAGATACATGATCTTTTCTGTAACATAAGCAACATTGAGCAGCTGCTTGCCTTTTTGACCTTACATAAGATTATAGTGTTTCTATTTATCCGTTCTGTAAACTTTTTTTAACTGATTATGTTAATCTACACAGCGTGTATCAGAGCTGCTATTTGTATAATTTATTGTGTTTTCTCTCTATTCTGAATGAAATATTGGTTATTTACTGCCAGAACATATAAATTTGATACCTGATGTGTGGGACTGGTGGGGAACTGAAATCTGATGAGTGGGACCAATGTGAAATAGAAATCTGACAAGTGGAACACATCTATGGTGGGACCAGCTACAAAATTAAAAAGAAAACGGAAAATACTGGACAAAAAATGGCCAAGGCCCAAAATAAAAGGACTGTAAAAGGCCAAAAGCCGAAAAGAAAAGGCCGACCGAAAGCCCAACAGAAAAGGCGACCAAAAGCCAGACGAAAAGGTTGAATAGTTGGGCTCGGCCCATATAGTAGGCTTAACTGGACCGGGCTGATTCTGATCTACGACCATTTTATTTGGTCACTATTTTGCCACGTCAGCTTTGCCTCGTTGGATCTGACGTGGTCTGGTCAGACTGGTAGTGACCAAAAAATTGGTCATAACATCTGTGACCTTTTCGTTTGGTCATAACTGTCTGTGACCAATTCGCAAAAAAGGTCACGTAGTTTCATTAGTGACGCTCATCTTTTGACCAACTGTTTTTTGTCACAAAAAGGTCACAAATGAAAAAACGTGACCTTTCAGTGACCAATATGAAGGGTCACTAGGTAGCATATTTGTTGTAGTGTTCGGTATCAGCATCTTCACTTAACTCAAGAAGAGCTGACCTTAGCTGAGGCGCTTGATATCTTATTGCTTGCACACTTTTGATTCGACTCTCCCAACGAGTATTGGACAAAGACTTCATAGTTAAACCTTTCACGTGGTCAAGCAAAACTTTCCATCTTTTGGTAGACCCGGAAAATAAAACATAGACCCGTTGCACAATTCCAAAAAAAGAAATAGCTTTACCACAAGATTTGGCCATATCACAAAGAGTGAGACTAAGACTATGGCGAGCACATGGCATATACAACGCCCTTGAATTTACTTTAAGCAACCTTGTTTGCACTCCCTTGTGTTTACCTTTCATATTGGAGCCATTATCATAACCTTGACCCCTAATGTCATCAATAAGAAGGCCATATTCTTTGATGGATTCAACCAACACATTGAAAATCCCTTCACCAGATGTGTCATTCACCACCAAGAAACCAAGAAAGTACTCAATTTTTATTTGGGCATCTGACATATCAACACATCGAACCAACAAACTCATTTGCTCCTGGTGACTAACATCTGGGGTACAATCAAGAATAACCGAGAAATATTTTGCATCTTTAACGACCTTCAGAATAGTGTGTGTAATGCTAGAAGCCATAAGAGAAATCAACTCATTCTGAATTTTATGACTGAGATAATGACGGTGAATCTCTTTATGTTGAAACCACCTAAGGTGGTCTTGCATTACCATGTCAAATTCCGCAACCATCTCAACACAAGCTAAGAAATTACCATTATGATCATTGTAAAGCTGCTTACTGGATCCTCTAAATGCCAAACTGCGTTTACCAAGAAACTTCAGAATAGCAACTATTCTTAGTAAAACTTGCCTTATGCGCTCCTTCTCCTTTGTGATCTCATGCTGCAACTCCTTATCAGTTGTTGCATGTTTGCTCAGTCTAGTTCTCAGTTCATTCCAAGAGATCATGCAGGTAATATGCTCAACACTAGCTTCATGTTCTTTGAGTCTCTCAGTAATATGCCTCCAATCTCTAAACCCACCGTGCCCCAAAGAACTCTTGCAGTTGATAGGATAGAACAACTTACATGAAAAACAAAACACTTTGTCGACCTTTTTTGAATAAACTGACCATTTTCGATCACGTACATCTCCATTGCTCATATTTCTTGAGTAATGTGCATACGAAAAATGTCTTGAATTCTCATCTCGACGGAATTTAATATTTTCTTCTCTAATAGGCCCTTTCTCCACTAAAGTGTCCCTTCGTTTGTTAACAAGATTAGCCCAATTTGATGGGTCATAAATATCCACAGTAACCGGTTCCTCATTCACATTGTTATCATCCGTGTCGTTGTTAACGTTGTCTTCATGGGCCTCATTTTCTTGATCAACATTATCTTGATCCCCCGCAATAACTACTGCCAACTTGTCTGGATTTCTTGAAGTACACGTGTTACTCTTCAAAAATTTGTGAATAGATCCTCTCTGTGATTCCATCGACTTCTTTTTTTCCTCTCTCAGCCTCCTTTTGGCACAACCAGACAAAGGTTTTCTAGGCGACATGATCTGGCTGAAAAGAAGAAAAACAAGTTTGTAACTAAAATTAGGGCATATTAACATAGAGCCAATGAGCCATTATAGTGCGTACGGGAGATTGGGAGAACATGAGGAATTGAGGTATCGGATACCTGTGATTGATTCCCAGGTTTTCGATTTCCTGCTGCCAGTGGCTGCCGTCGGCGATTTGCGCAGCGCAGGCGGCAGGCGACGAACGAAATTAGATACGACGACGTTGGCGAGTAGGGAAGACGACCAGGTAGGGGCAGCGCAGGCGGCTGGCGAGGGCTCACGAACAGGTAGGGGCGCTCGTTGCCTCGTCTCCGTCTCGTATAAGGAACGAACAAAGGTGCTATGGGCCAAGGCGTAGCAGTAATTTTTTTTTCACGAAGCCTAGGCCTAGTCGTATAGAGCATATCCCTAGGATGGGCCCCAAAATTTGTTGGGCCCAGGGCGACCGCCCCTCTCGCCCCCTCCCCCCCTTGGGCCGGGCCTGGCACCACCAGCAGCTCCACCGGCTGCTGCCTCACGCCGGAAAAGACGGTTCGTAGGAGTCGCCGGAAAAGACGCCTCCGCCGCGCCCATTGCGGTGGCGACCATGGCCACCTCCGTCGCGCCCATGCTGTGGCGGCGGCCGCGCACATGCCGTGGATGCGGCGCTGGATCCCGCCGCACGGCCAGGTTACCGCCTGACTTCCAGGTGTCTCCGCTGACCACGGTGCGCCCATGCCGTGGCGGCGGCGCTGGATGCCCACCGCTGGCCGCCGCTCGAGTAGTCTGGCCCCGCCGTTCGAGAGCGCCTCACACGGAAATAAACAATCGACGTTTTAACTTGGCGGTGACAAGCACCGTAGTAGTAATTGTTAAAACTGAAGAGGGGCAAAACCGTCAAAAAAAGGTGAAACTAGAAGAAACCTTTTTTACTTTATTATTAGGTATAGGTATATAGAAAATATGAAAACAGAAATGAGAAGAGCACTATCCGAATCCGCATCTGATCCGTTTTCACCCCTACATGGGATGGAGCATTAACATAATAATTTTGTAGGATTCCACGTTATGTACTCCAATTTAAATTGCTTTTTTGGTATTTTAGAAAACTAATTTCAGACACTATTAGGAAGCAAATCTCGTTTTTTGTTATTTGGGTTTATATATACTTTAATAAACTAAGCTGTTAGCTTTCCTAAATACCCGCATGCTGAGGGCCTCCGGGCAAGGCGTGTTTCTAGCAGTTGGATTATCTCTCGAACTGATTCCCGGCCATAGGATCGAGCTCGTAGGTAACAGTTCAGTTACGGTGGTCAACCGGTGATTCTTACTCCGTAATTCGTCCCACCCTGCAACGGGCCCACACTTCAGATAGAGAGCTAGACTTGTGCCGGTGTAAAAATAGTTCCCCTAGCACCTTGCTCTCTCCTCCTCTCTATAGAAGTTGACATCCACGCTGCCGCTAAGGGTGTAAATGGTACGGATAATTTCCGCACCGAATCCGCATCCGTTTTTGAGGATATGGTATGCACTTTTATGAATCCGGCGGATATGGATGCGGATGTGGATATTGGTCTCGTGGATATTCGACGGATATGGTATTGATAATATCCGACGGATATGGATTATTCGACATTATTTGCGGATTATCCGAGGTCGTTAAAGAGGATAATCTGATAAAGTTATCCCCTACTCAAATACACATATAATCTAGTGAGTTCACTGGCCCAACTATTTATGTTACTATTACACAACCAGCTTTATTATAAGAACAAGTGTGCAGATTTGGCTATGGTCTAGTGTTACATGCTTTCTTTTCACATTTTTTATATAAGATAAACATATTTCTAATTTTATTTGTGTATTCGCTCAGTTATCCGCGTACGATCCAACTCTGCTCCAGATCCACTCCATATCCTCAATCTGATATAATCCGCATCCAAATCCGCATTCGGCCAATATCTACTCCGATCTGAATCCGCTAAGAAAATATGGTAAAGGATGTGGTAATAGCATTATCCGATCCGATCCGCTTACAGCCTACCGCTCTCAAAGTTGCTGCTCCAGAAAATGGCAACCGCAAGCCACCGACTTCCCTCCAAAATCTTTCGCGCTACCCTCAACATACTATTGTGGACGTCCCCGCACCCCTCCGCCTGCCGTCGTGGACATATCCGCTCGTCGTCGTGTGTGGACGTTCCCGCTCTCCTTCAGTAGTCTAGTCGGTCCTCATCCGCAAGGCAAGGACTCATCCTCCCATGTGACTTAGGTACTTGCGTCGTAAAGGAGTGTCGACCTATATAAGTCACGTTTTCAGCAAGCGGACAAGACCTACCATCCAGGTCGATGAATTCATCAATCTCACCAAACAGGTTCATCCAGGAGCAAGGTCAAATTCACAAACATCTCAAGGTCGTATTATCAAAATTAATGATCGGGGGTGTTGTGGGCATACCCTTTGGGTACCCATTATTAGTATACCAGGCTCGGCCCAATATGGAGAAGGCCCAAGAAGGTAACTCGAAGGTGTAGTCGACTAGGACTCTTGTAAATCCCTAGGCTGGTTGCATATATAAAGCCAGGCAGGCACACCTGATAGCGATATAGATGAGACAAGAGAGATACGCAATTCCGCCTACGGCGGCCCCCTGTAAACACACCTATGCTCATATACAGGATTGCTAGCAGCACGTAGGGATCCTCCACCGAGGGGACCCGAAGCTGGGTACATCGTGTTCCCAATCTCGCTCCCGGAATCTCCATCGTTGTTCTTCCCCGAAACCCTAAGTCTACAATCTGTAGGCATTGCCGAGGTGATCCCTCATCAATTGGCGCCGTCTATGGGAATCGCGATGACTGGATTTTGTTATCCGGGCGGGATCCTTCATCTACATCGGCTGACATGGGTATGCCTAATGGTAAGTTGTATTCGTACCCCTAAGTTATGATTACAGGGTCCCATGAAGCCGAAGATCCTAGACCCGAAAGATTGGAAGCCCATGAAGTCGAAGGACTGGTAGCCCAAGACGTATAATCATATATGTAATTAGATATTGTATAAGGAAAGGCCAAATTATAGGCCCGATGATTGTATGCTTGTAACCTACGTTAACTCGATTTCGCCTCCTATATAAGGGCGAAGTCGAGTCGAAGCAAAGGATCGAATTATTGTGCAACCCTAGACACTTGTTTTACGTATTGTTGGGTGCCTAGTTCGCCTGACCACCTTCGAGTTCTACTTGCCCTCTATTCCACGAAACCCTAAGTCTACAATCTGTAGGCATTGACGAGTTGATACCTCGTCAATTGGCGCCGTATGTGGGAAAGAGAGGACGCAAGATCGTGAGCTCGATGGCATCTACTTCATCATCATCATCATCATCGACATCCAGCAATTATGCGGGTGGAGGTAAACAGATCCAATCTGATCTTGTTGATTTTCATCCTTACCCTCCTACTCGTCTGCATCTGTATGCCGACCTGGAGGAGGAGATGGACCTAACGTTCGGAAGCCATCGCTTCCTCTTTGGAACCGAGGGTTCGTACCACTTTTTGGCCCCGAATTTTTCGGGTCCATCAGCGAAGGACCTCAAATCGCCGAGTTCACCAACCTCTTCCACCCATCCGACCGGTGGGAGCGGTTCACCATCAAGCTGCATCAAGCCCGCGGAAAGCGGGGAACTCGTCGATATGCTCGGCAGGATCACCTTCGGATCCTCAGAGAAGATCGACCCGCCGCAAGGCGATGACCTAATGAATGTTGCCAAGCGCGGCCCCGTCAGCAACACCAACTTCACCGCAAGCAAGGAGGTCCTCGCCGATCTATACGACGGTGTCACCTGCCCTTCTCAAAGTATCTGGGTGCCAAGCTTGGCGCTGAATAAAAATAACCAGAGAATTTCTAACCCTGAGCTCGAAGATTGTGTCGACTCCGCGCTCCACCAGATGTGCGTAATTATCGCATCGGGCAATGGAGAGGAGGAAGTCGAAGAATTTGAGGCTTTCGATTCACAGGGTAACCCCTATATCGATCCCACAGATCTCACCAGAGGCACAGGAAGCAAGTACGCACCGACGGAAGGGGCCGGACCGCGAGAAAAAGTAAAAATATCTCAAGCGGCTTGGGATAGAGCAAAAGAAGCCATGGAAGGCTCGGTTCCTATAAAAAAGCAAGCTACTATATAAGAACTTACGGCATACCAGTACAGCCTGCATCGCGCAAGGCGGGAGCTGCAGAAGATGGAGGCGCAACTTAATGCCAGGAAGGGCGCAGCCAATGAGTCCAGCAAACGTCGAGCCGAATTAAGCAATATGTCGGGCAACTCGGCAAATAATAGAGGACGGCACGGAAGAACGGCATCTAGGATGAACAACATCCCCGAAAACAATCGAGGGGATCATATGATACGAGATTTGGACCTGACTTTCATGTCAGTTGACTCTAGAGGCAACATCACGCCAAAAACACCAGAAGCCGCATACATGGCAGGTCATACATACATGATGGCAACTAAGCCGACAAACGATGACCCTCGAGCAGCCCTTTACACACCGCAATGGCGGGTATCGGCATCATGGGGGCAGCAATAGCTGGCAGGGAACCCAAAAGATCTCCGTGCCATCGCAACAGTCCTCGGCAAGAAGGAAACAGAAGATCTCGATCTCCACGCCATCACAATAGTCCTCGGCAAGGAGAAGTTGCAAGACGAAGATCCCGATCTCCAAGAGCAGCACAAAACAACCCACGCGAAGGTGATGCGAGGAACGCCCTCACTCAAGCTCGGGTCGATAGATCTCGCGAAGAGCGCGATGCTCGGGAATACAATGACGAAGAGATGTGTGGAGTCAGTTGCTTTACCTGCAGGGTTCTCAAAACTCCAGTACCTCAAAGCTTTAAACTACCCGATAATTTCAAAAAAATCGATGGCCTCCAAGATCCAGAGGACTGGTTGGTCGACTACCTGGAAATAGTAAAAATTCTCGGAGGCAACACAGCAACAGCTATGCAAAGCATACAGCTTCATCTTAATGGAGTCGCAAGATCCTGGCTCAAAAAGTTACTAGAGGAGTCGATAGAAATGGGAAACTTTTGAGAAGGTCTTCGTCCAGAACTTCAAATCCACATGCAAGCGGCCAGCGTCAATCGAGGAATTGCGAATTTGTGTGCAGAAATCTGGGGAATCAATGAGATCATACATCCAGCGTTGGAGCATCATAAAGAATTCATCCGAGCACGTATCCGATGAAAGGGCAATTGACGCATTCACCAACGGGATTCGTAGAAGAGACATAGTCGAAGACCTAGGCCGAGCAAACCCAAAAACAGTTGCTGAGTTGATGGATATCGCCAATAAGTGGGCCAACGGTGAAGATGTTGTCCAAACAAAATGGCCACGATCACCCGAAGAGGAGCATCACAGGCAGAACAATCCGCATAGGCGACGCTATCGAAGTTTCAATGAATATGACGGTCCCAGCCAAGTATCGGTTGGCTTCCGCAGCAGTAATAACAATTGAGACGAGTACCGTAACGGTGGTGGGTACCGAAGCAATAATAGAGATGCGCCTGGTACTAGCAAGCCAAACAATCGGCCTAGACCTCCACGAGACTTCAATATGTCACCTGAGCAGCTGTTGAACGGCCCATGCCAAATGCACTATTATATAGATTCAGAAGGAAGGAGGCAGTCTAGCTACCTCCTCAAAGATTGCAGAACCTGGCAAGCTTTGCAGAGGGCCACAAATGCGACGCAAGTCGAAGCAGTAAACCGGGGATTTGTAAACAGCCCACACAGTGAAGTACATATGCCACCGCCACCGCCCGCAATTACAAACGGAAACCAACAGAACCAACTCCAGATCATAGGGCCTAGCAACAGAAATGGCGGGTACACCCAGTCGAAAGGAGCGCTGCAGATGATTCAGAAGGTCAGGCCGAAGAACAGAACGCAGAAGCTCATCACGAGGCAGGTCAGTATGGCAGTTTTATCGCCACCACCAATAGTGGAGTATATGAATTGGTCCGATCAGCCGATAGGATACGACAGAAAGGATCACCCACCATAGGTGCCAAGGCCAGGACACTCGGCACTGGTTATTCCAGCCCAGATAGCGGGATATGACATCCCTCGGGTGTTTGTCAATGGAGGAAGCAACATCAACCTCATCTTCATGGACACGCTGGGGAAAATGAATATTTCGTTAAGTAATCTTGCGCAAACAGAGACGCGTTTCCATGGGATCACCCCAGAGAAGCCGAATTATCCAGTGGGAAAGATAGCGCTGGACGTCCAGTTCAGGTTAGCCGATAATTTCAGGCGAGAAAAAATCGAGTTCGAGGTTATGGACTGACCATCGCAGTACCATGCCATCCTGGGAAGACCCGCATATGCCAAATTCATGGCAGTGCCTCACTATACATACCTGTTATGGAGAATTCTGGGACCCAAAGGCCCGATAACAATAAGCGGAAGCTTTACCTTGTCAGACAAGTGCGACAGGGATTTCAACAAAATTTCTGGGTCTTTCGGGATGCAAGCTGAGTACGAGGTGACCAAACTCACGACGAACCACGATGTGCTGCCGGACGGAGGTAGATCCTTGCACGAGCAAGCTTTCGACACCTCTAAGTATTCAAAAGAAGTGCAAGTCCACCCGATGGACCCGAAAAAGATGACATTCATCGCGTCCAACCTGGACAGCGCATAGGAAAGCATGCTCGTCGAGTTCCTCCGTGAGAGCTGGGAAATATTCCCATGGTGTCCAGCCGATATGCCAGGAGTACCCAGGGAACTTGCCGAGCACGCACTCAATCTGGACCCCAAAGCCAGACCCATCTGACAACCATTATGACGATTCTCTAAAACAAACCGCAAGGCTATGTTGTCAGAGATTCACCGCCTCGAAGATGCCGGTTTTATTAAAGAAATCAAAGAAGCAACATGGGTGGCCAACCCACTGTTGGTCCCGAAGAAAAACACTGAAGTCCCTCGCATGTGCGTCGACTTCACGTGTCTTAATAAACATTGCCCAAAGGATCACTTCCCCCTCCCGCGAATCGATCAAATTATCGACTCAACGGCAGGCTGTGAACGTCTTTCCTTCCTGGATGCTTATTCCGGTTATAATCAAATCAGACTAAAGGTAGAAGATGGAGTAAAAACAGCGTTCATAACACCATATGGAGTATTCTGCTACCAGACGATGCCGTTTGGCTTGAAGAACGCAGGCGCCACGTACCAGCGCATGATGCAGAAGTGCCTCTCAACACAAATAGGGAAGAACGTCCAAGTCTACATCGATGACGTGGTGATCACCACAAAGAGCGGGTCAACTCTGATCAGCGATTTGGGAGAAACCTTCGACAACCTCAACAGGTTTCGCATCAATCTTAGCCCGACAAAATGTTCCTTTGGTGTCCCCGCAGGGCAACTCCTCAGATACTTATTGTCGGCCAGAGGAATAGAAGCCAATCCAGAAAAAATACAAGCCATCCTGACAATGAAGAAGCCGACCAAACTCAAGGAGATCCAGCAGCTTGCGGGTCGCGTCGCAGCTTTGAGTCGATTTGTTGCCAGGCTAGGAGAAAAGGCGCTGCCATTTTACGCCTTGATGAGAAAGGGTGAAAGCTTCGAGTGGAACGATGAAGCGGACAGGGCTTTCTAGCACATGAAGCGTACAATCTCGACACCCCCAATCTTGGTGGCTCCTCAAAGAAAAGAACCACTTCTGTTATACATTGCAGCCACCCCCAGGTGGTTAGCACAGTCTTGGTCGTCGAGCGAAGCGAGGAAGGAAAAATTCATGGCGTTCAACGCCCAGTATATTTTCTCAGCGAAGTACTCTCCCCATCCAAGCAGCGTTACCCGCACTACCAGAAACTGGCTTACGGAGTCTTTATGATAGCCAGGAAGTTACGCCGCTACTTTTGGAGCATCCGATCGTAGTGGTCAATGAGGCACCCCTCTCGAATATACTCAACAATCCTGAAGCAATAGGGCATGTATCCCTTTGGGGAATAGAGCTTTCCCCTCGAGACATCACGTATGAAAAAGAAAAGCGATCAAGTCGCAAATCCTACCCGAGTGCATGGCAGAATGGATGGAACTACAAAACACAGGGCCCCCAGATTTGTCGAGTACCTGGCACATGCACTTTGACGGGTCAAAAAGAACAGAAGGCGCAGGAGCAGGAGTCATACTCACCTCCCCTCAAGGCGATAAAATGAAATATATCTTACGGATGACCTTCTTGAATCCCTCGAACAACGAAGCTGAATATGAGGCCTTGTTGCATGGCATAAGGATGGCCAAAGCCTATGGAGCAACTCGCCTCAAAATCTTCGGAGATTCTCAGCTCGTAGCGCAACAAGTGATGAATAAATGCGATGCAGTAAATGAAAATATGATAGCGTATCAAGACACATACAATGATCTCGAAGGAACCTTCGACGGATGCGAAGTCAACCACGTTAGCAGGCTCAGCAACGATGAAGCCGACGTCCTCGCAAACATCGGGTCCTAGTGTTTACCAATACCACCAGGAGTTTTTTGGGAGGAAATCAACGAAAGATCGATAAAACGCAGAAAGCCAGCTGCACCTACCCAGTCGAAGAAACAGAAGGGCAAGCAACGGGAATCAGGCTCGGGGGCTGCAGCAGCATTAGACCTGATAGATTTAGAAGGCAAAGAGGAACACGAGGTGATGATGATCCAAATACCATGGATGCAGCCATACTTAGCATATCTGGTCAACCAAGAAATTCCAGTAGATCCAGTCGAAGCTCGCAGAGTCATTCGGCGGTCCAAGGCCTTCACAGTTGTTAACGGAGAGCTGTACAAGCGCAGCATATCAGGCGTCCTCCAGCGTTGCGTCACACCCGAAGAAGGCAGGCTCATACTCAAGGACATACATGAGGGCATATGTGGTCATCACGCTAGCAGCCGAGCGATCGCAGCCAAGGCCTTTCGGGCCGGATTTTATTGGCTCACGACCATAGAAGATGCGAATAACATCGTACGTACCTGCAATGCCTGCCAAAGATTCGTGTCTAAGCCACACACTCCAGCAGCTGAGTTAACACCAATACCCTTGGCATGGCCCTTTGCACAGTGGGGACTCGACATGGTGGGCAAACTACACAAGTCATGGCCAGGAGGGCATGTTTACCTCCTAGTGGCAGTCGACAGATTCACCAAATGGATCGAGGCCAAACCGGTAACTTCTGCAGATTCTACATCAGCCGTCAATTTCATCAAAGATATTGTCTTTCGCTTCGGAGTCCCAAATAGCATAGTCACTGACAATGGCACCAACTTCACCTCGCGAGAGTTCAAGGATTATTGTGAAGGGTTGGGAATAAAACTAAGCTTCACATCAGTTGCCCACCCCCAAACCCAATGGGCAAGTCGAGAAAGCAAATGGACTTATCTGCAACGGCATAAAAAAGCGACTATTAGCGCCACTCGAGAAAGCAAGACACGCCTGGGTCGACGAGTTACCCTCCGTGCTCTGGAGCTTACGCACAACCCCAAAAGCAGCAACCCAAGAAACACCTTTCTTTCTGGTCCACGGCGCCGAAGCCGTGCTTCCAGTAGAAATGGTGCATGATTCTCCTCGAGTCGCAGAATATGAAGAAGAGGCTTCGTAAAAGGCACTCGAAGATGGTGTGGATGCAGTCGACGAAGCAAGAGACGTTGTGCTTTCAAGGGTAAGTGCATACCAGCAGAATCTGAAAAACTATCGTAGTCGTCGACTCCATCCCTGGTCCTTTGAGGTCGGCGATTTAGTCCTTCGACTTAAGCAAGATGATCACGAGAAGCTGGAATCACCATGGACAGGACCCTACATCGTCACAGAAGTCATCCCCGGCGGAGCATATTGCCTGAAGGACAAGCAGACTGGGAAATATGAAGGAAACCCGTGGAACGTTGCACAACTGCGGCGATTCTACGCGTAAAACGTCGGCTGTCATCTCCAAGCAAGACCATACGATCTCGCCGCATAATTAGTAAGCGGGCAAGTTTTCAGACGCACTCTTTTCTTGCCAGGGCACCAAGTGGGACTGGTAGGTTTTTAATGAGGCGCGTTTGCTTTGCTAAAGTGTATTATGGTCTATAAATAATACAATAATGAGTGAATATTTTCTACCTCTTAACCCGACGCTCGGGGGATCAGCCAATAGGCAAACCTTCATCTTGACTTGAAAACGCTAAATGATAGCGGAATAAGTCTCACGAACAAATTAATAGAAACTCCATCGACAACTGTACAGTACAATTATCAATTCCTTCATAATTACCCAATACTCGGGGGCTTCAACAGAAAGGCACGGACAAATCTTCTATATCTAAATAGCAAACCCCCACTACTAGATTTCTCTACACATGCATGCTTCCACATCACCTCTATTATTGACAGCCATATGATTGAAATCGTGTGACATCAACTCAAGCACGTACGTTTGACAGCCCATGTCTTCTTCGCCCTTGCAGCGACTCCAAGTAGTAACTCCTCCGGGAGACCAAACGACGACAGATTTCCTCTCCCAAACGATCTTAGTAAGAAACGTACGCACGACCAGCACGACGCATGTGAAACTGATGAAGCGCTGAGGGGGCTATTCATCTTCTCTTCTCTTCTCAGTATTTTAACCGCTCGCCTACCTGAAGTGGGTGCGTCTTATCTACATCTAGCTCATGGTCTGCACCCCCTTCCTGGCCGCTTCATCGTCTCCCTTTCCTTGGAGGCGCCGCTGACGCCGTCTAGCTAGGGAGCCTCCTCCAACCCTCGCTGGCAGCATCTCGCATATCAGTCCGATGTATCTCGACAACGACAAAGCCAAGATCATTCCTTCTATGTACGTACCTTTGTCTACTGCGGACGGGACCATTCATGCATTTCTGTAGGTTCGTTTTCTCTCCAGCAATGTGAATCTAACGGGCTAGCCTACCTTTATCCGTTTACTTTTCCGCATGGCCATTACCTTTTGATGTACTGATTAATAATCATGCTTTCCTACAGTTCAGTATAGATGTTACATACGGAGTACAGTACATTTTTGTGCTTGGTCAGTGCCTGAGGTGTATTGTGAATATGCTCCCGGTCGGCGAGCTAATTAATTAGTCACAGTTTTGATTTGGTGCATGTATTAAATAATGTATTCTTCTTTACAATTTTGTTCCAAAGCCGTTGTTGGGGCACGACAGATGTGCTTAAACGAGCATGCTTGCTAAATGCTCGAAGAAATGTCTCAGCGATTGCTGAATTCTTGCTTGCTAGATGCTAATGAAATAGTTTTACGGTGGTTGACAATTTTAGAGACCGTCCATTAGTTTGATATAACGGTGTTAAAATAGACGGAACCAGACTGACTGACCGTCTATTTTATCATGTTCAAATTTTTAGTGCTTTAGATGTCAATTATCAAGCGAGATTTCAAACTGATTGACCTGATACAAATGCACTTCGGTGCTTTCTCCCCAAAACTCCTTTTGTCTTGATTATGTCTATCCGATTGTAATGCAGTATCCATATCAATTTTTGTCGCAGAATTTCCTATTAGTTTCGGCTAACTGATTATATCCTAGATCAATATTGAACCTATATTACTATGGAAGAGGAATCGGTGTTGAATCTTTTTGATGGCCTGAAGAAGGAAATGAAAGAGCTATCATCCTAACATATAACATCAACGGGTAATGTCTATTCGATTCTTTTGCACAACTTTTGTTCTCTAAATGATTTTCCTTTTAATATTTAGCTTTTTTAGGTCCTCCAGGGCAAGAAGATGCCAAGTTGATTAAGTTGTTTAAACATTGAACAAATTTCTATATCTAAATAGCAAACCCCCACTACTAGATTTCTCTACACATGCATGCTTCCACATCACCTCTATTATTGACAGCCATATGATTGAAATCGTGTGACATCAACTCAAGCACGTACGTTTGACAGCCCATGTCTTCTTCGCCCTTGCAGCGACTCCAAGTAGTAACTCCTCCGGGAGACCAAACAACGACAGATTTCCTCTCCCAAACGATCTTAGTAAGAAACGTACGCACGACCAGCACGACGCATGTGAAACTGATGAAGCGCTGAGGGGGCTATTCATCTTCTCTTCTCTTCTCAGTATTTTAACCGCTCGCCTACCTGAAGTGGGTGCGTCTTATCTACATCTAGGTCATGGTCTGCACCCCCTTCCTGGCCGCTTCATCGTCTCCCTTTCCTTGGAGGCGCCGCTGACGCCGTCTAGCTAGGGAGCCTCCTCCAACCCTCGCTGGCAGCATCTCGCATATCAGTCCGATGTATCTCGACAACGACAAAGCCAAGATCATTCCTTCTATGTACGTACCTTTGTCTACTGCGGACGGGACCATTCATGCATTTCTGTAGGTTCGTTTTCTCTCCGGCAATGTGAATCTAACGGGCTAGCCTACCTTTATCCGTTTACTTTTCCGCATGGCCATTACCTTTTGATGTACTGATTAATAATCATGCTTTCCTACAGTTCAGTATGGATGTTACATACGGAGTACAGTACATTTTTGTGCTTGGTCAGTGCCTGAGGTGTATTGTGAATATGCTCCCGGTCGGCGAGCTAATTAGTCACAGTTTTGATTTGGTGCATGTATTAAATAATGTATTCTGCTTTACAATTTTGTTCCAAAGCCGTTGTTGGGGCACGACAGATGTGCTTAAACGAGCATGCTTGCTAAATGCTCGAAGAAATGTCTCAGCGATTGCTGAATTCTTGCTTGCTAGATGCTAATGAAATAGTTTTACGGTGGTTGACAATTTTAGAGACCGTCCATCAGTTTGATATAACGGTGTTAAAATAGACGGAACCAGACTGACTGACCGTCTATTTTATCATGTTCAAATTTTTAGTGCTTTAGATGTCAATTATCAAGCGAGATTCCAAACTGATTGACCTGATACAAATGCACTTCGGTGCTTTCTCCCCAAAACTCCTTTTGTCTTGATTATGTCTATCCGATTGTAATGCAGTATCCATATCAATTTTTGTCGCAGAATTTCCTATTAGTTTCGGCTAACTGATTATATCCTAGATCAATATTGAACCTATATTACTATGGAAGAGGAATCGGTGTTGAATCTTTTTGATGGCCTGAAGAAGGAAATGAAAGAGCTATCATCCTAACATATAACATCAACGGGTAATGTCTATTCGATTCTTTTGCACAACTTTTGTTCTCTAAATGATTTTCCTTTTAATATTTAGCTTTTTTAGGTCCTCCAGGGCAAGAAGATGCCAAGTTGATTAAGTTGTTTAAACATTGAACAAATATTTCTCGATGTAATTTTTTTTACTTCTGCGTACCTAATCATCCATGGTGTCGTCACCAAGATGTAGCAGGTCTTTTACTAACATTTTGCATTATGGTATATGTAACCCATTCAATATACATTGTCTGTATTTAAGGTGTCCAATAGTACACACCTACAGAACTATGTTTTACAAACAATCACACAGTTGATACTTAATTCATTATTTTCGTAAACCAGCCATCTTTCACAAGAATTTCCGCGGCAACGTGCGGAGTATTTATCTAGTTGTATTAATAATGAAACACATACGTTTTGACTTGAAAAGGCTGGATAATAGCTGAATAAGTCTCACGTTCATACAAAAACAATTACAAGTCGTAGCGCCAACATGCATCAAACTCGACAAAAAGCATATACATCAATCTCGGGTCTCGCAATCATAATGATAATCGGTGAAAAATTCGGCATCCCTTCCATGAGCCTGTCGATCATTCGTTCAGCAGGACCCGCCACTGCTTCATAATGACTTGAAAGATGGGACCTTTTCCTCTCGGAAAAGCCCCTAGCAATTAACTAGAAGTCGATCTTCTTGTTGTGATAACGAACCCAAGCTAAGGCAAGCTTCGCACCAGCCACCAATTGAGCCCTCACAAAATGATGCACATCTTCGGTACGTCTGAATAACTTCTTCAGCTCCACAAAATCTTCGGCTGCTGATTCCGAGGAAACATAGCGTTGTACACCATAGACAAGGAAGACGATGAAATGGATGATTTGCATCAGTAGACTACTTACTCTACTAGCAGCGCTAAGAGGTGAAAAAAACGACTGATGGGCGGGGGCACGGATCGCCGGCGACGCCTCACGTTGCCGCCGCATGGGCTCTCGCCGGCGCTGCCTCTCCGGCCGCCGGAGTGCTCTCCCGCGGGATCGAGGTTCTCTCCTCTCCTTGAGGGGGAGCTATCGGACGATGATGATTGTGCATCTCAGGCTCCGTTTGAGGCGGCTCTGGACGTTCTTGATGAGGCCGATTCGGCTGGGGCTGCGCCGCCGGAGGCGGGCTGGACGACGGTGGTGCGGAGGGGAAGGAAGACCGACGTGGAGATCGCCGCGGAGTTCTGGAAGGAGGTCGGGTATCCGACGCCGGAGTCCAGGTTTTGGGAGCGGCGCTCGTCCTCCCCGTGTGTCGGTGGGTCCACCCCGGCGGCCTCGTCGTCGGCGTCTGGGGGGTCCCCGGAAGCTGGGCCGCGTCGTCAATCCCCATCCTCTTCCCCTGGGGTGCGTGGTGCCACCGTTTCCAAGCCGGTCCGGCTTGGGTGGCGTGGACCTGTCCCTCGACCACGGCTCACGCCATCGCCGGTGTTGGGGCAGTTCCTCGCTGCGGCGGGGTTGGACGTCGAGGCATCCGGTGAGCTGGCCGATGGTGCGCCGGTGTCTGCAGAGGTGGCCGGAGTGGCGTCGGCGTCAACGGGATCGGCGGATCGGGCCGTTCATGGTGATCGCGTGATCCCGGCGGCTACACCGATTCAAATCCAGTCAGATGGGGCCCGTGCGGCAGCCAATCTGGGCCGTCCGTCGCCCTGGCAGTATCTGGGACGTCGGTTCTGGGCTCTGTGGGCTTCCATCGGGGACGATCAAGTTAGGGATCCTGGCGTTGTTTCCGCGTCTTCCTCGACATCGATCGCTGTCTCCTCGCCCCCGCTTGTGTCCTCGCCTGCGCCGCCGTCTACCTCGTCTTCGGCTTCTCGCAGGACGTACGCGGAGGTGATCGTGCGGCCGTCGCCTAGCATGGCTGGAGGGCAGGCTGCTGGTTCGCTGGGGAGGCAGGGGGCTGCCACCGATGCCCCGCCTTCCTCGTCTGCGCCGCGGATCCTCTTCGGCAGCAACGCCGGACCGGGGACGGGGACCTCCGTGTGGGCTGCTCCTTTGGCTCCTAGTGTGGCGGTTGGTCCCCGGGTGGCTGAGCCGGTGGCTGCTCCACCGCAGCTCGTTCCGCAGAGTACGGTGGCAATTCCGTTCACTATTGGGGCTGGGTCAGGCCCTGTTGATGCTCATGTTGCTGCTGCACCCAAGACCAACAAAAGGAAGAAGAAGAAGGCCGCGTCTGGTGCCACTAGGGGTCCTGTTGGATCGGTTGGTGTTGATTCTTCTGCTGCTGCTGTTGTTGATGCGGGATCTCATGTGCCTGTGTCTCAAGTGCCTGTGACTGTTGCGGTGGCCGCTAGGGTTCAAGCGGCTGTTGAAAAGGAAAAGAAGAAGAAGTGTGTTTTGTGTGATGTGGAATCCCATGATACCAAGGAGTGTTCAGTGCAGCATTACTGTTACATTTGTGATAAGATAGCTCACCCTACGGCTCGCTGTCCTATCCTGAGGCTGCCGAAGCCCTATGCTGGTTTGGCCGGAATTGGGAGCGATGAAACACTGTTCAGCAACCTGCCTGACGGGGTCTTCAAGCCTCATCTTGCTCCGACTGTGACGCCTATTGCTATTGTGACGGTGTCAGGGGAGCCAGTATCAGCGGATGTTGTTCAGTCTATGGCTGCGCGTATCTGTCCTGTGCAATCTGCGTGGACATGGGAGGCTATCCAGCATAAGGATAATTCGTTCTTGGTCAGCTTCCCGTCCAAGGTTGACTTGGAGAGAGTGGATGGGTTTGAGATTGGGGTTCCCAGGCAGCGCTCCCGGATCACGTTCGGGGTATGGTCGGCTGAGGAGGTGGTGCCGTCGCAGGAGTTGACACCTATTTGGGTCCATGTGACAGGGGTACCTCATACGGTTCGACACTTCCTGGGTTTATGGGCTGTTGGGACGCTGGTGGGTAAGACTATGGATGTTGACCTACTCACTCTCCGGCGTCGCAATATTGTCAGGATCTTGGTAGCGGTGCGTGATGCTTCAGTTTTTGATAAACTAACTATCAAGTCAAACACATTTGTGATGCTTAAGGGCTTTGCTTTCCGGTTTAAGAAAGAGGCATCTGATTATGTCTCGGAGCCGGACTTTGTACCTTTCATTTGGAGGCGGCAGGAGAAAGATGATGATGGGAAGGGGTTGGAGGATAAGAATCGTGATGGGACCGATAGTGGGGATGCACCTAAGACGGCGGATGTTGACACGCCGATGCCTCAGGTGCAGCCTGGTTCGGGGCCGACTGTAACAGCCCCAGATTAGCACCCTAAAATACGGGCCAAATTTTCACTTTTTGTGTTGCATTGCATCATGGCATACATATTTAAAATTTGCTAATATGGAAATAAAGCAACACCTAGAAATGAAAACAAAGGAAGCAAAACCCTTCCTCACATTTTCCAAACTAAATGCCTTGGCCAAACCAAATACAATACTCAGATTGGTAAAACCAAATGTTCTTGAGTCTCCAAATTGTTCAGGAAACTCAAGGATATATTTTTTTATAAATAATTTGTCTAAGGCTTTTCTTGTCAAGTAAATAAATAAAGTAGATAATTCAATTTGGTTTAACCCAATTCTATTTTTGGAACCAAGATAAACTTTCCATAAATTCAAAATAAAACTATGGGGAGCTTCTTTGATATATTAGGAGCCTCCATGAATATTTTCACTATTTTTGGAAATGTTTAAATGTTCCAAATAAACCTATTTTGGAAATTATCAAAAATGCTCTAATTAAACTCTAATAACAAATGTGGTGCAAAACTTTTTAGTTTGCCACCCCAAATTTTGTGAAGCTTCTAGTTGATCTTGGGAGCCCACATGAATTTTCCCAGATTTTTCTAAATTGCTTAGATAGCTCTATTAAATAGCTAAATCTTGCTGCTTTAAAAACCAGAAAAAGAAAAATGGAAAATGTTCAAAATCCTGACGCTGGGCCATCCCTGTCAGCCTCTCCTCTCCCTCTTCTTCCTCACTGTGGCGCCAGTGCCACCCCACGCCATGCCGCCGCCGTGCCTCCCATGCCTCAAGTGGCCGGGCCACTGCCTTGGTGGACAATGAGGACCCCGAGCCGTGCCTCTCACTCTCCTTCTCCCCTCCTCACCTGCTCCCCTCTCAGGTTCTCCCACAAACGAACCCTAGCGGCCAGCCGCCGCTCGCCGCTCGTCGCCGTCGATGGAGAGCCCGCCGATCAAATCGACGACCACCAATCGCTCCGCCGCGACGTCAGCTAACTCCGTGTCAAAGGAATCGAAGGGGGAGGCCCCGTAGAGCCACACCCGTCGCCGTTCCTCTTCGGCACCGACGGCCACAGTCTCGCAACCGCACGTCGCCGTCAGGCCCTCCCCGCCGTCGCCGACCACGGTCTCGTGTTCATGGTGAGACCGCGTTCCTCCGGGACATTTCAGCCCCTCTCCTCTCCCCCTGGTTCGTAGACGCCCTCGTAGGACGACGCCGGCCGCCGCCTGTCGCCGACGTATTCGTCGCTTCGGCGGCCAATCGGTTGTCGCGCCGCTCTTTTGTGGCTCCCGGTAGCTAGGCGCGTCGAACGCGCGCGTTAGGCTGCGCCCGGGCACGCTAGGTCGCCCTCCTCGTCTGAGCTCGCCGCCGGCCAGAGCGCGGTCACCGTGCAGGCACGCGCCGGTCGCGGCTTTGACCGGCCGCTCGCGCGCGTGCGTGCACGCCCGGCCGTTTCCCCGGCCTGGGCCGGTCCAAAGGCCGGCTGGCTCGGGTGGTGCCCCGGCCTGCACGCCAGCCTGGGCCGACCCATGGGCCGGCCGCTTCGGGCACTGTCCCGGCCTGCGCCCCGGCCTGGGCCGACCTGTAGGCCGGCCTGCGACAGTAATTTCTGAAAAATTGGAGAAATGAAATGAAATTTTAAATAATTCATAACTAATTGAATTTTGGGTCAAATTCAACAAATAAAATACCCATGTGTTCAGAAAAACAAACTCTACCACTTGGAGTCATTGTAATCTTCTTTTGAAATTACTTTATTTTGGTTATTTAAGAATTCCTAAAATGGGTTAAATAATCCCAAATTAGGGAAATTCATAATTTATTAAATAATCGTCCAAAAATTATGAATTAAATATCAAAGGGATCAACATGTCAAATGCTATCAAACCATGCACTTATCACATCATGATCACAAACTTTTATTTGATGTTGTTCATAAATTGTTTAAATTAAATAATTCGTTTATTTAATTAATTTGTCATTTATTCATCGGGCTCCGAAAATTACAAATAAATTACCGAATTGATCGGAAGAACGAAACCTATCCATTCATGTCATGTTCATGCATAACTGAGCCACTTCCCTAATAATTTGATAATTTATAAAGAATTGTGGTCACTAAGATAAATATGGGGTTGGTTCCAAATAATTGCACTAATTATTTGGCTCCCCATTTAATGTTGCTTCTACTTTAAATAATAATATCTTTGCATCAATTGGACATGTCATCATGTGATTGAGCATGCATCTTGAGTTCGTGTGATTTATGTGTTCTTTGTATTTCTCTTTTGGGTATCGATAGATTCCGGAGTCGAGGTTACCGATAACTACCCCGACGAGCAGTACTTCACGACCGGGCAGCAAGGCAAGAGATAACCTAACCTTCTTGGCATCTAGCATCCTATGCTTTTATCAACTTATTTTATCCACCATAATATTGCATGCGGTTCAAATGTATCTTTTTGGCAAATGTTAGAATATCCTATGAATGCATGTTCTCCCCCGAGCCAATCACATGTATCCCTACCTATGAAACCTAGGGTTGAAGTGTTGGCCCGAGATAAAGTATAATTGTTGTTGGTATGCTTAGCTATGCTTAGCCGTGCTTAGAAATGCTTAAGTTGAAATACTAGTTATGTCCGTTGTTGAATTCCATAATTGTTGATGTTGATGGAATTATTCGGGCAAGGTGGATAAATGTGATGCTTAATTAAATTGCTAAAAGGTTTGGATGAGTTGCCCTCGGGGAGGGTGGTTTGTCTCATTCTTGCCGCCTAGGCTGAACGTGCTTTTAGCTGGAACCAAGAAAACGAGCGTGCTCCCGGAGGTGGGGGCATATGGAACCCCCTTTGACCGATAATCTGTGAGGGGCTTGTCAAGGGTCCTCTAGTTTGCTATTTCCATTTGCGCGTGTGTGGTGTTGGTGGAAAAAGGAAACGATGATGGTGGTGTGTAGGATGTGACGGTGGGGCAGGGCGCTGGGAGTGCTGAACCTGTCCTTCCGCCACTGATGGCCCTTGAGTAAGTCTCATGCTTTGTAAAGGTCTAACCGCGCCTGCTTGCCGGCCTTCCCCGGAAGAGGGTCAATTAGGTGAGTCGGACGGTACCAATGGGTAAAGTAGTACACCCCTGCAGGGTAAATCTTTTCGAAAAGCCGTGTCCACGGTTATGGACAAACTCTTGGGAAAGGCGCATTAGCTCATAGATAATCTTAACCTAATTGATATGGCAGCTAAAGGTTGCATAATCAACGTGTGATAAAGGTTCACTTCCTCGAGGGTGATTCGAGGGGTGCCTTGGTGGAGATGAGTGTGGTTGGTGACAAAAGGGTTCGATGAGAACCTATGATGATAAATGTTACTCTCTTATCCCCTTTATAAAATACTCTGAGTAGACGAATGCCAAGTGTCTTTATGTTTCGGTTTATGAAAGTTAGCTTTATGCAAAAGAACTACATATAAAGCTTTAGAGCCTCCGTCAGTCATTGGGCCTATATCGCCCTACTAAACTTGCGAGTACATCGTACTCAGTCTCTCTTTGCTGCCTCTATGATTTTGTATTTCAGAGGAGGACGACACCGAGCAGCTAGGTGGGTTCTTCGTTGACGTCGACTACTAGTCTGGGGTTCCCAGGTGGCAGCTTGGGGCCGTGGAACAAGCTGGCTTGGGTGATGTTTATTGTAGGCCTCTTAGGCCATATATTTGCTTCTTTTGTTAGACAACACTACCCGCTTCCGCTTGTTGAATTGTTGGATCTGTGATCCTTTTGTTGTGTAATTTGTATTCTTCTCATTATATGAGTTGCTATATGTTTTGTGTCGTAGAGTCATGCTTTGTGCCAGTTCTGTTCCACAAGTCTCGATCTTTGTTTTATACATTGATGGTTGTGCCAACTACATAGCCTCACTGTATAATTCCGGGGTCGGGGCGCTACAAGTTGGTATCAGAGCAGGACTGCCTGTAGGAAACCCTCTCTATTGGTCGATGTCGAGTCTAGTTCGTGAAAATTATTTTTAACCTAAAAATGAGTTGTGAAAACCTTCCTAGGATTCTTTTTACTCCTTATCCAATTCACTCTGATCTCGGTGCCATCTTACCTCTATTTGATTTTAACGGTTTTCTGATCGTCGGCAAATTCTAAATCTTTAGGATCACGGGGTTGGGTTCTACCTTTAGTAGTGGTTAACTTTGCTCGTCTGACATTTCTGAAGCCGAAGAAAGGAAGTGTTGTGGATCATCAAGATATTCCTTTGCTTTAGTCTAAGATCTTGAACCGAAGGTCCCGGATTGTGCTAGGGCTCTGGTGTAATGATTTATGAGGGTTGTCGCCCTTGTGAGCATTATGCTATTGTGAGTCCCGGTGCATGAAGCTGATCTTTAACCCAAGATCTTTTCTGTTGAACCTTGGTGCTAATGGTAAAACCCTACATCAGGTTGGCAAATTGAAGTTAGTCTTCAAACTCGAGGTTGCAGCCGTAATTGGTTTCCTCGACAATGTTTTTCTATGCCACTAACTTTAGCTCGACTTTCTGTTAGGGAATCATCTGCAACATGACGGGATTGCTCTTAGCGAGCCCTTCCATCAATAATAGTGTTTCCTCTACTAACGCCGTTCATGAAACCCTTTCGGCACTAGTTGTCGGAAGAGTGCTATTAAGGGCTTATGCATTATCTTGAGATGGTTGTTAGCCCGTTTCTTACTCTATATCTGTTGTCCGACCTCTATCTGTCCGTTGACAGTCAAGTTTTATCGTGCGTTGGGGTGTTCTGATGCATGTTACTTTTGTGCTTCGTCAAGGCATTCCGCTTCGGGATGCCAGGAGAAACAAACTCCGGTCCCTCGCCCGTTTCTCGGTGAGGTCAAAGTTTTGTAAATCGCGGAATAGGAGCTTGTCTAGCTTTTGTTCCGTTCCACCTTGGAGTGTCACACTCTTTTATATCAAGAGGTCGTGCTTAGTCTCATGACGCACTTGAAGAAGTGATGCTCCTACCCTTCCTTATCCATCTACCTCCGAGCTTTTTGGGCTCGAGAGTGTTGAGGATGAATATCGTTGTGGTAATCGGATAATCTTAGCAATTGATATTGTTTTGAAATCCACAGACTTCGGTGACACTCTTAGCCTAGTTGGTAATTAAAACACCGGGGTGAGTTGTCTGTGTTGCCAAGTCCTTTCGTTCAGGTGTACCTTCGGTCAACGAGTTAGGTTCATGTCGAAACTCTCAAGACCACATCTTTTCCTTGAAATTCAAGCTTCCTCTCGCAACCAGTGACTCTTGTCGCTATGGATCCGAGTGAAGTTCGCTTGTCACCTCGGGAAAAATCAAAAGTTGGTCATGCATACGTGCATTATTGAGCTGGTAGGTTGGTACCTCCCGTTCTCTGACTAAGCCATGTGCGCACACCAAGCCCTGACCGAGTCGTTCCTAAATAAGAAGTTGTCAAATCTCCTCAGCTTACCGGTGTTGCCCAATCATGAATCAGCTGGGTTTCTTTGTTTGGAGTTCATGCTGGTTAAATCTCCGCTTCGTAACCGTGACCCAATGGAACTCCCAATCTACCTCGTGTTCTGGAGCTTGGCAATGTAGCCATGGCTTGAGGAATTAGTGACACTACCTTCTGTTAACTGTCGCAATCTCTCCCTCCAGATCGGTTGAAGCCTGAAGTATCTGCACACCTACCAACTCTGAATCTCAAGCAAAAGTGATGCTTGGAGTTTACTAAGAGCATGGCCTAGACCTTTTAGTAAACCGACAAGTCCGGTGTTGTGGTTCACGCACCTCACCGGAGGGTCTTTTGACTAAATCTCCTAACTCCTTCAAAATCAACCGCTATCCATGAGAATCATGTGTAAATGGTTCTAGAAGTTTTCCCCCTAAGGCCCTTTCCCTATCTCCAAGTACGACCTTCGCTTGAGGATCGAATGGAGGCTATTTTCTGAAGCTGGAGTGCGATATCTAGAACCTTAAGGAGAACCTCACCACGGAGTTGCCACATACCTATCTGTCAATCCTCCTACTCCATCCACCTCGTGACAATGTCTCGTTTATGAGGTTCTAACCCTCCATCTAAATGTGGGGCAGTGCCATATCTCTCCTTCCTAGGTGAACCCAAGCTCTTCTCCATCACACGGACAGTGTGTGAATTCTTCAGTCACGTTAGGGCCCGAGCGTTCAGCCTTATGGACACGTCTAGTACGTCATAAGCGTGGAGTCCAAAAGAAGCTGTCTTCTCTCCTCACGGTGCCAAATCCCTACGGTATACACAGCGGGTGGTTTGAAGTATGGTCTTGGTCTTGGACCAATATCCTGAACAAGGTGGTAGGTCGTCCTACCCTCGTCTCGACCTTTGTGTGGTCAAATCGTTCCTAGTTTCCTCAATGGCTTATGGTTTTGGGCAAGGTTCCTTTTGTCCGTCACCGTAAGCTATCTTCTGTTCTTTCCGCCCCATTGACGTGTCAAGCTTCCTAGCTCCAAGTATGCACCAAGGAAGATCTTCGTGAGATCGAGTAGATCGTTGAAGTTAAGAGTTGTCATGTTTCTTTCATCCCTCTTCCTACTCTAGAATCTCGGGACGAGATTCCTGTAAGGGGGGTAGAATTGTAACAGCCCCAGATTAGCACCCTAAAATACGGGCCAAATTTTCACTTTTTGTGTTGCATTGCATCATGGCATACATATTTAAAATTTGCTAATATGGAAATAAAGCAACACCTAGAAATGAAAACAAAGGAAGCAAAACCCTTCCTCACATTTTCCAAACTAAATGCCTTGGCCAAACCAAATACAATACTCAGATTGGTAAAACCAATTGTTCTTGAGTCTCCAAATTGTTCAGGAAACTCAAGGATATATTTTATAAATAATTTGTCTAAGGCTTTTCTTGTCAAGTAAATAAATAAAATAGATATTTTAATTTGGTTTAACCCAATTCTATTTTTGGGACCAAGATAAACTTTCCATAAATTCAAAATAAAACTATGGGGAGCTTCTTTGATATATTAGGAGCCTCCATGAATATTTTCACTATTTTTGGAAATGTTTAAATGTTCCAAATAAACCTATTTTGGAAATTATCAAAAATGCTCTAATTAAACTCTAATAACAAATGTGGTGCAAAACTTTTTAGTTTGCCACCCCAAATTTTGTGAAGCTTCTAGTTGATCTTGGGAGCCCACATGAATTTTCCCAGATTTTTCTAAATTGCTTAGATAGCTCTATTAAATAGCTAAATCTTGCTGCTTTAAAAACCAGAAAAAGAAAAATGGAAAATGTTCAAAATCCTGACGCTGGGCCATCCCTGTCAGCCTCTCCTCTCCCTCTTCTTCCTCACTGTGGCGCCAGTGCCACCCCACGCCATGCCGCCGCCGTGCCTACCATGCCGCAAGTGGCCGGGCCCCCTGCCTTGGTGGACAATGAGGACCCCGAGCCGTGCCTCTCACTCTCCTTCTCCCCTCCTCACCTGCTCCCCTCTCAGGTTCTCCCACAAACGAACCCTAGCGGCCAGCCGCCGCTCGCCGCTCGTCGCCGTCGATGGAGGGCCCGCCGATCAAATCGACGACCACCAATCGCTCCGCCGCGACGTCAGCTAACTCCGCGTCCAAGGAATCGAAGGGGGAGGCCCCGTAGAGCCACACCCGTCGCCGTTCCTCTCCGGCACCGACGGCCACAGTCTCGCAACCGCACGTCGCCGTCAGGCCCTCCCCGCCGTCGCCGACCACGGTCTCGTGTTCATGGTGAGACCGCGTTCCTCCGGGACATTTCAGCCCCTCTCCTCTCCCCCTGGTTCGTAGACGCCCTCGTAGGACGACGCCGGCCGCCGCCTGTCGCCGACGTATTCGTCGCTTCGGCGGCCAATCGGTTGTCGCGCCGCTCTTTTGTGGCTCCCGGTAGCTAGGCGCGTCGAACGCGCGCGTTAGGCTGCGCCCGGGCACGCTAGGTCGCCCTCCTCGTCTGAGCTCGCCGCCGGCCAGAGCGCGGTCACCGTGCAGGCACGCGCCGGTCGCGGCTTTGACCGGCCGCTCGCGCGCGTGCGTGCACGCCCGGCCGTTTCCCCGGCCTGGGCCGGTCCAAAGGCCGGCTGGCTCGGGTGGTGCCCCGGCCTGCACGCCAGCCTGGGCCGACCCATGGGCCGGCCGCTTCGGGCACTGTCCCGGCCTGCGCCCCGGCCTGGGCCGACCTGTAGGCCGGCCTGCGACAGTAATTTCTGAAAAATTGGAGAAATGAAATGAAATTTTAAATAATTCATAACTAATTGAATTTTGGGTCAAATTCAACAAATAAAATACCCATGTGTTCAGAAAAACAAACTCTACCACTTGGAGTCATTGTAATCTTCTTTTGAAATTACTTTATTTTGGTTATTTAAGAATTCCTAAAATGGGTTAAATAATCCCAAATTAGGGAAATTCATAATTTATTAAATAATCGTCCAAAAATTATGAATTAAATATCAAAGGGATCAACATGTCAAATGCTATCAAACCATGCACTTATCACATCATGATCACAAACTTTTATTTGATGTTGTTCATAAATTGTTTAAATTAAATAAATTCATTTATTTAACTAATTTGCTAATTATTCATCAGTGCTCCGAAAATTACAAATAAATTACCGAATTGATCGGAAGAACGAAACCTATCCATTCATGTCATGTTCATGCATAACTGAGCCACTTCCCTAATAATTTGATAATTTATAAAGAATTGTGGTCACTAAGATAAATATGGGGTTGGTTCCAAATAATTGCACTAATTATTTGGCTCCCCATTTAATGTTGCTTCTACTTTAAATAGTAATATCTTTGCATCAATTGGACATGTCATCATGTGATTGAGCATTGCATCTTGAGTTCGTGTGATTTATGTGTTCTTTGTATTTCTCTTTTGGGTATCGATAGATTCCGGAGTCGAGGTTACCGATAACTACCCCGACGAGCAGTACTTCACGACCGGGCAGCAAGGCAAGAGATAACCTAACCTTCTTGGCATCTAGCATCCTATGCTTTTATCAACTTATTTTATCCACCATAATATTGCATGCGGTTCAAATGTATCTTTTTGGCAAATGTTAGAATATCCTATGAATGCATGTTCTCCCCCGAGCCAATCACATGTATCCCTACCTATGAAACCTAGGGTTGAAGTGTTGGCCCGAGATAAAGTTATAATTGTTGTTGGTATGCTTAGCTATGCTTAGCCGTGCTTAGAAATGCTTAAGTTGAAATACTAGTTATGTCCGTTGTTGAATTCCATAATTGTTGATGTTGATGGAATTATTCGGGCAAGGTGGATAAATGTGATGCTTAATTAAATTGCTAAAAGGTTTGGATGAGTTGCCCTCGGGGAGGGTGGTTTGTCTCATTCTTGCCGCCTAGGCTGAACGTGCTTTTAGCTGGAACCAAGAAAACGAGCGTGCTCCCGGAGGTGGGGGCATATGGAACCCCCTTTGACCGAATAATCTGTGAGGGGCTTGTCAAGGGTCCTCTAGTTTGCTATTTCCATTTGCGCGTGTGTGGTGTTGGTGGAAAAAGGAAACGATGATGGTGGTGTGTAGGATGTGACGGTGGGGCAGGGCGCTGGGAGCGCTGAACCTGTCCTTCCGCCACTGATGGCCCTTGAGTAAGTCTCATGCTTTGTAAAGGTCTAACCGCGCCTGCTTGCCGGCCTTCCCCGGAAGAGGGTCAATTAGGTGAGTCGGACGGTACCAATGGGTAAAGTAGTACACCCCTGCAGGGTAAATCTTTTCGAAAAGCCGTGTCCACGGTTATGGACAAACTCTTGGGAAAGGCGCATTAGCTCATAGATAATCTTAACCTAATTAATATGACAGCTAAAGGTTGCATAATCAACGTGTGATAAAGGTTCACTTCCTCGAGGGTGATTCGAGGGGGTGCCTTGGTGGAGATGAGTGTGGTTGGTGACAAAAGGGTTCGATGAGAACCTATGATGATAAATGTTACTCTCTTATCCCGTTTATAAAAATACTCTGAGTAGACGAATGCCAAGTGTCTTTATGTTTCGGTTTATGAAAGTTAGCTTTATGCAAAAGAACTACATATAAAGCTTTAGAGCCTCCGTCAGTCATTGGGCCTATATCGCCCTACTAAACTTGCGAGTACATCGTACTCAGTCTCTCTTTGCTGCCTCTATGTTTTTGGTATTTCAGAGGAGGACGACACCGGGCAGCTAGGTGGGTTCTTCGTTGACGTCGACTACTAGTCTGGGGTTCCCAGGTGGCAGCTTGGGGCCGTGGAACAAGCTGGCTTGGGTGATGTTTATTGTAGGCCTCTTAGGCCATATATTTGCTTCTTTTTGTTAGACAACACTACCCGCTTCCGCTTGTTGAATTGTTGGATCTGTGATCCTTTTGTTGTGTAATTTGTATTCTTCTCATTATATGAGTTGCTATATGTTTTGTGTCGTAGAGTCATGCTTTGTGCCAGCTCTGTTCCACAAGTCTCGATCTTTGTATTATACATTGATGGTTGTGCCAACTACATAGCCTCACTGTATAATTCCGGGGTCGGGGCGCTACACCGACGACTTCTTCTCTCGGGTTGTTCGGATATGCGGTCACACCCATTAATCCGAACCCACAGACGGCAAGGGGGAGAGAAATTGTTGCTCAGCTACGTGGTTCGCCGATGTCGGTTCTGTATGGTGGTTCCGGTGGTGAGCACGTTGATGTGCAGGTTCCTTCACCGGATTTACGTCGTCTGGGCGAGGATATTGGGTTGCAGCCTTCTGTTGGCGTTGCGGCCGGGGACGTGGCCGATTCCATGGTCGGCACGCCAGGTGTCGCTACTGCACCGGCCGCGCTACTGCCAGGAGGCGGCCCTGCTACCTGCATGGTCCAGGCTGGGGGCGGACCCTCATCGGAGGTGGCGGTCGGCGCTGTGCTCCGCGACGGCGCGCTGGAGGGGAGTCCCGTCCTGCCTGTCTTGGCTGCTCTCAGCCATGCTGGGTCGGGTGGAGGACTCACCGAGGCTGTGGTGGCGTCACAGCCTGCACCGATTCCTTCTGTGACGCCGATAGGCTGCCTGGCACTGGGAGGGGACTCCACTTTCCCACCGCCCCTTTCTGGTGCCCGCGCTGCTGAGGCGGAGCGGGCGTCATGCAGTGGCGCCGGATGGGTCCTCATGCACGGATGAGGACGCTATGGCGAAGACGATGCGTCGCAAGGCCTCCCAGAACCTCGACAACTCTGGTACGGTTACTTCACCTAAGTCATTCCTTGCATTCTCCGATTCAAGTATTTCTTCTAAATTGAGTAATGTAGGAGTTTCTTTAGGTAAATGTGATAAAAAAATTGCTGTTTCGACTAAGGTATTGAGACATGTGGAGTTCGACCGGTTAACGGTTGTACCAAAAGACTCGTGCAAGTCGGACTTATCTCGATCGGATGATGAGGAGATGCATGACACAATTGATGTCCATCTCCTTACACATCTGGTTGGGGGGTCTCCGAGGGGGGCTTGGATGAGGCGGCGCTTAGTTCATTATATGATCTCAAAGCGTCGGGCCGGAAATCTAAAGCGGACCCTCTAAAAAATAAAAATAAAACGTCACGGAAAAAGGCGAAAGTGTCACAATTTCCAATTGTTTCCCAATGAATGGCATGTTTTTGAACAGCAGAGGTCTTCGTGACTTGGCTAAACACGTTCGCATCGCTGATTTTATTCGGGATCATTCATTGGATTTTGTTGGCATTTCAGAAACTGGTAAACGGGATTACTCGTCTAGTCTACTTAACCGCCTATCTGGTGGTGTAGACTTCACATGGATTTCCCGTCCGCCACGTGGCAGATCCGGGGGCTTACTACTCGGTGTAAGAAAAGATACCATGGATGTATTGACTAGTTCGGATGGTGACTTTCATATTAAAGTTAATATCCGCAACAAAGTTGATAATTTCACGTGGAGTCTTGTCACCGTTTATGGAGCTGCCCAGGACGAGTTTAAGCCTGCTTTCCTCCGGGAGGTTGTTAATCTGGCAAAGGACAATCCGTATCCTATTATTTTAGGAGGGGATTTTAATTTGCTTAGATTCTCTCATGAGAAGAGTAGAGGCAGATTTGACACTCATTGGCCTTTTTTATTCAATGCCGTCATTAACAGCCTTGACTTAAGAGAGGTTACAATGATTGGGAGACAGTTCACTTGGGCTAATAGTCTCCCGGAGCCGACATACGAGAAGCTAGACCGGTAAGGGCTCTCGAACGGATTGAAGCTCTGTCAGATCATGCTCCCATACTATTGACTACAGGGACGCCTAGACCGCAAGGTAATCGTCAGTTCAAATTTGAATTGGGATGGTTACAGCGGGAAGGTTTTTCTGATATGGTTAAGAATGTGTGGGATAGGCAGGTACCGGGCCTGACCCCAATCGAAAGGTGGAACAATAAAATACGCGCTTTGCGTAAACACCTAGGCGGTTGGGCGCGTCACATGGCGGGTCTTTTAAAAAAGAAAAAGCTTCGACTTTCATCTATTATCGATGATCTTGAGGCTTTCGCTGAGGTTCGACCATTGTCTCCGCATGAGCTTGAGATTAAAAATCAGTGTAATGCGGAGATAGCTGGTCTTCTTCGTGAAGAGGAACTCAAATGGTATCAGCGGTCAAAAGCCCAATTCATCTTGGAAGGGGATTCGAATACGAGATATTTTCATAGTCTGGCTAATGGCAGGCATAGGAAGAAACGTATTTATTCTCTTAATCAAGAGGAGGGGCTGATCGAAGGCCATGAGCAACTCAAAGCGTATATCACAAATTATTACAAAAATCTGTTCGGGGAGCCAGAGGAAGGTAACTTCTCGATGGATGAATCTCGAACTGATGATATTCCACAAGTTTCCGATGAGGAGAACGCCCATCTTACTGCACCCTTCTCTGAGGAGGAAGTAAGGGCGGCAGTTTTCCAAATGGAGCACAACAAAGCCCCAGGTCCGGATGGTTTCCCAGCTGAATTCTATCAGAATTTCTGGGAGGTAATCAAGTTGGACTTGATCGAGATGTTCAGTGATTTGCATGCTGGACAACTTGACCTTTTTGCCTAAATTTTGGTGAAATAATTTTGTCGCCAAAAGTTAATGAAGCAGAAAGGATCCAACAATTTAGGCCTATCTGCCTTCTAAACGTTAGCTTCAAAATTTTCACCAAAACTGCTACTCTTAGGCTTAATTCAGTGGCTGATCATGTTGTACGTCCTATTCAGACGGCGTTTATGCAAGGTCATAACATTCTTGATGGTGTTGTGATCCTACATGAGAATGTTCATGAGTTGCATCGGAAAAAGATGAGTGGTGTAATCCTTAAAATTGACTTTGAAAAGGCTTATGATAAAGTCAAGTGGTCTTTCCTTCAGCAAACACTCAGGATGAAAGGATTTTCAGATGAGTGGCGTGCTATGATTCATAACTTTGTTTCCGGCGGAAGTGTAGCCATCAAAGTCAATGATGACGTTGGCAGATACTTCCAGACGAAAAAAGGTTTAAGACAAGGCGATCCATTATCACCAATACTATTTAATATAGTTGTTGATATGTTAGCCATAATCATAGAGCGTGCAAAAGTAAGTGGCCAGATTGAAGGGGTGGTTCCACATCTTGTTGATGGTGGGCTATCTATCCTTCAATATGCTGATGATACGATTCTTTTATGGAACATGACTTGGAAAAAGCTCGAAATTTAAAGCTGATATTGGCAGCGTTCGAGCAACTTTCTGGTCTTAAGATTAACTTCCATAAAAGTGAATTGTTCTGCTTTGGTGATGCCCAGGACGACGCTGCTTTGTATGCAGAATTATTCGGCTGTGGGCAAGGCCAGTTTCCTATAAGCTACCTTGGCATCCCGATTCATTTCAGGAGGCTAACAATTGCTCAATGGAAACATGTATCGGAAAGACTGGAAAAAAGATTGAGTAGCTGGAAAGGAAAATTATTGTCCCTTGGTGGTAGATTGGTTCTCATTAATGCAGTACTAAGTAATATGGTACTGTATATGATTTCCTTCTTTCAATTGCCTAAAGGAGTCTTGCATCGTATGGATTACTTCCGATCACGATTCTTTTGGCAAGGGGATAATGAGAAAAAGAAGTATAGACTGGCTAAGTGGAAGGATGTATGCCGTCCCAAAGATTTTGGTGGTCTTGGGATCCCAGATCTTGAGGTTAAGAATAGAGCTCTTCTTGGTAAATGGCTATTCAAGCTTCTTACTGAAGATGGGGTCTAGCAAACTCTCCTACGGAGGAAATATATTGGCTCTAATGCGTTATCACAGATTTCATGGAAATCAGGTGACTCTCATTTTTGGGCTGGTCTGATGGCGACGAAGAAATTCTTTTTCCCATTTGGATCTTTCTCCATTAAAAGCGGTTCGGAGATACGGTTTTGGGAGGATAAGTGGTTAGGTCCTACCACGCTCCGTGAACAGTATCCTGCGATATATAATATAGTCCTTGGACGTCATAAAAGTGATACTCTCAAACAGGTGATGGAAACTTTCCCACCTAATGTGACGTTCAAACGAGATCTAGTTGGTCCCAGGTTAGCATCTTGGAATGAGTTGCTACAACGTCTGGTTTTGGTTAATCTGACGGAGGGGGCTGACGAGTTTCGTTGGAATTTACATACTAATGGTAAATTCTCTGTGGACTCTATGTATAATGCGTTAATCCAACCGGATATCCCAGTCGATAACAATAAGAAAATATGGAAGATGAAGATTCCGCTTAAAAACAAGGTTTTTGCGTGGTACCTTCGTCGAGGAGTAATTCTCACTAAAGACAACCTTGCAAAGCGTAATTGGCATGGAAGTAAAAAGTGTGTCTTCTGTCATAAGGACGAGACAATTAAGCACTTGTTCTTTGATTGTCAGTTTGCTAGTTCTATATGGTCAATCATCCAAATAGGTTCTAACTTATATCCCCCACGAAGTATTGCTAATATTTTTGGCAATTGGCTGAATGGGGTTGATCGTAGGTTTAAATTACTTATTAGGGTGGGAGCGTTAGCCGTTATATGGTCGCTTTGGCTATGTAGAAATGACAAGGTTTTTAATGATAAAAATTCGTCTCTTATGCAGGTTATCTACAGGAGTACGGCGACGATCCGTCTGTGGTCTCCGTTGCAACGTGTGGAGCATCGGGACCTGTTCTCGGAGGTCTGTACAAGACTGGAGACGGCGGCAAGGGACTTTTTATCCCTCCATGGATGGCAGCATAATTTGCGGATTGGCCCTCCACCACCATAGGCGTGTTTACAATTTCTCATTTTGATATGTAACTCGCCTTTTTAGTTTTTTTATCTTCTTCTGTCCGTTGGATTTGGATTGGTTGTGTGCATCTCAGTTATGCAGAGGCCGGGTGTAATGCTTAAACTTCTAAGTAATAAAAACTCCCTTTATCGAAAAAGACAAGGAAGACCGGCAGAAGTCGATAAAATCACGGGCTTGGGTAGGTCGATCTTGGAATCGGACAATTGCTCGGCACCGCGACTCATCCGCCCAAAAATCAGAGCAAGTTTCTTTGGAAATTCGCATAAGGGCATCTACCCGAGCATTCACCCTTGCTTCCTCAGCCCCAGTATCTTCCTGACATCCTACAAGAACGGGGAAAGCGTCAGTCGTTGGAACAACTCACCAAAAATTTGGCTCGGGGGCTCCTGAGGAGTTTTACCTATCATATCTTGGCTTGCAGTTGTCATAAGTTCAAGCATGTATTCCTCTCGAGTAGCTGCGTGGTTCGCCCTCAGAGCTGCGGCCTGCGCAGATTCATCGGATTTCTTTGCTTGTAAGAGAGCAACTTCTTCACGCTCCGATGATTTCTTTGATTGGGCAAGAGCAGTCTAGCACTGAGATTTCAGCATTCGTATTTCCTTGTGAAGTTCACTTAGTTCTATCGATTCTCTACCTCGGTTACCCGAAGAATTGCGAGACGTGGCCTCGGAAAAAGAAATTTCCTTTGGTCCCAACATTCCTCCCATAAATTCGGAAGAAGCCCCAGGTGCAACATAGTCATCACAAAAAGCTGGAAACAAGAAAAAATAGTCGAGTTCAGCTCTTTGGCAGCTTGATTTCAGTCATGAGACATGCTACGGTACATCGAAGTAACCTGGACCGTTCGTGGGCCTTGATCCGGCGGTCGGGGGATGATATACTACACACTTTTTCGTGTAGTATTAGGGGTTGTTTAGTCAAAACACTGGTTTAAATAATAAACTTTTTCCCGCTCGAATAAATTGTAGGGTAATCCAGTAAAAACACTTATTCAAAAATTCAAACGTCAGGGCAATATAGAAAATACACTTAATCATTTCATTCGTTAGGGTTAGGACACCAGCAGAGACGGCGGCGCTAGGGTGCGCCTCCTTCGTCCTTCCTCTCCCTCTCGCCGGCCTCCGTCGCCGTCCGCCCACCGCACCCTCTCGCTCCCGGCTCCCCACCGCCCCCTCTCGCTCCCGGATAGCCGTCGACGGAGGCGCTCTCGAACGCTCCCCACCACCTCTCCCGGTCGCCGCCCTCTCCCCGTCGCTCGCGCTCACGTTCCTCGCCACCCTCTCCCCATGGCTCCCAGTCGCCGCCCTCTCCCCGTCACCGGCTATCCCTCTGGCTCTACTCCGCCGCTCTCTACCGCTCCCCACCTTCACCGCCCAGTTTCCTCACTGAAATGTGGAGGTTCTGGGCGACGGAGGCGCTGGATCTGCGTGCCCCGGGGATGGATCTGCATGCGCTGGAGATGGAGGACCTCCACGCCGACCGCCACTGTAAGCTCCCATTCCATCTCCTCCCCACCTCCAGACACTCGATTTCGTTCGTATCGTGCTCATGCCCCCCTGCCATTCCCGTGCAGATAAGGAGGACGAGGACACCAAGCCCGGCCTCCCTCCAAATCCGGCAACCGACTATGGATGCGAGGAGCTCGTCCAACAATAAGGTTCTCAACACATAATAATCCTTCATATTATAATTTTTTTCTTTTTGATCTCAACACATAATAATTGACTATAAACCTGATCATTAAATATTGTATGATTTATAGGTATGGATGATCTAATTGGCAGTGTTGAAGATGCAAGTCACATGTCTATTTAAAACGAGGATGATGGCAGTGAAAGGAAAGCAACATGGACCTTCATCAGGATCATGGTGAAGCTCAACTAGATACTGTATTTTTGGGCACAGGGATCGTTTAACTTGGGCATTAGTACTGACGATATGAATCCAACGATGATAACTTCAGTTCCAAATGGAGCAGTTCAGGTATTTTTATTTTTCAACTCTTTATTTCTAATAACTACTTCAATATCCAAGTCACCTTATGATTTTGTTATGTGCAGGAATCATTTGACTTCGGCATGAGCAACATAAATCCAACAGCTATGCTACCATCTGGAAGTTCATACATAGTAGTTATGCCTCCAATTTTAGGAAAATATACAAGCATGTTGTTTCAAGTTCAACAAAGCTCTGCTGCTCTGTCCAGTTCTACACAATTAAACTTTGATGGATTTGGAAGGCCCAATGATACGATGGATCAGAGTTAGACATGAGTTGTGTAATTTAAAGATTATGTATGTAGTCCTTTTTTTGCACTTGGCAACTTCAGTGTAACAACTATGAGTATCTCCTAGGCTTTACTGTTTACTTGACATTATCTCCTAGGCACCAAGGCACTTGATCAGAGAGGAGACTATCCATCTATTTGTTTTCATTTTTCTCGGCATTTGGAGTTGCAATGAGTACTGCTTTCTTTTTACAATTGCTACTGTTGGAGTTGAACATTGTAAGAGATGTTCTCTCAGTGATGTTGTGTTACTAAATCACTGAATTCAGTATCTTTATGACACTGATGTACTAACTAGTGATTTCCTTCTCATCTGTTAGTATAGTTTGAGTGCACAAGCATTTTTCAGTTTCACTGAAAGTTTGATGCCCTTCTTATTGGTCATGCATATGTCAGTTCCACTCACATATTCAGTTCACATTCCTATCATTCACAGCTTTACACTCCTTATAATTTTGCAGAATTGACTAAGCTTTATATTGAACAAGTACATATACATGAGGAGCATACATCATCTCACATTATTTAGCATGACAAAGCTACAACATTTTCTTACAGGAAGGAGCTTGAGTGAGAACACATGAGTCAGGAATAGTGAATTTAAAAGTTTGATATCCTTCTTCCACTTCACAGACTAAATTCCAGAGAGGAGATTTAGAAAGCTTCTAGTCCAATCGAATTTATCAGGAGTGATAGAGCATTATGATGAAATTGAACCAACTTACAGGAATATTTAGTGCAGTGCTGCTATTGTTGCTTATGTGAGGCAAAGAATTTATCCCACAACTTCATTCCTTCAACTGAAATAGAAAACATAGGCAGACTCCCTGTCCACAGGTGCAGAGAAGGTCTGCACAACACCAAGGAATATGAGCCAGTTCAGGGGTTCCAGTTGTCAATGGGTGGGGCCCACTTGTCAGTCGCTCTCTCCCGCTGGTTGTCCTATTTCTTTCGCCTTGACCACTCCCCACTCGCTCCCCACTCATCCCGTCACGACCGCCGCCGACACTCACCGTCGAGCTCGCCGGCGGGGAGCCCGCGCCGTCCGCAGCCGTCGCCGAGTCGTCACCGACCGCCGCAGAGGTCGCCGCCGTCGCGGCTCCTCATCTCTAGCCTCGGAGGATGGTGACGAGGTAAGATCCTTCCACCCCAAATCTCGCCTCCTCATCTCTAATCGCGAATCTCGCCCTTCTCATCTCTAGCCCTGTCGATGCGGTGTGGTTTCCCTCATAG